>JAODKN010000063.1:12899828-12916485 GCA_026774425.1 Petrocephalus zakoni
GGCTTGGTGACTGCCAGCCTCTCAGGCAGTCCACAGTTAGGGTGACAGTGACATTTCACTGGGCTTGGTGACTGCCAGCCTCTCAGCCAGCCCACAGTTAGGGTGACCGTGACATTTTACTGGGCTTGGTGACTGCCAGCCTCTCAGACAGTCCACAGATAGAGTGGCAGTGAAATTTTCCTGCCAGCAACTGATTACACAAGTAATCTAGTCGTGCACAGAGCAAATGATCTGCATTTTCCGGCCACTGCTTGGACCCATCTGCCCCCTCGAGACCCGTGTCTGACACTTCTCTGTGTTTCTGCTTCTTTCAGGTACAGCATCTCCTACATTCCCTTCGCCAGGTAAGCGACTTTCCTCTCTAGGTTCACTTGGGGTGCTTTTTCACCGCACAAAGTTTGGTACTTTTAGTACAGTACTTTCGCTTTTCCTTTGACTTCTGGTCGAGTACCAGTACTAAAAACTCAAGTACCGAAAGTGCCAAACCAGTTGGGGTACTTCTTTGGTACTTTCGGTACTTTGGGGCATAACTTGAAACACTTTCACTGTGATTGGTTATGCAAATAGCCCGATTCCAAAACACAATGCGATCGCCGTCTTGACAAAACATTACGAACTCAAAAAACAGCAATAAATGAAGTAAAAAATAATAATTGCGATCTGGTCGGAAGAACAGATCTGTACAAGATCTGGATGGTATAACAAGAAATTTAAAAAGTATTTTATGTAATATAGTAGTGCAGCACGGTACTTGAGAGTCTCCAAATACAGCGATGTGATTTTGTTGTAATAAACATTGGGATATTTATAAGTTATTTACATAAAATAAAAAAATTAGTTAAATTTCTCACAAACCTGTCTAGGAGTGCTTTAAATAGCAAGGGTGCGGGTGATTATGATTATGAACGCCTGCAGCACCCATGCAAAAGCAGCGGAGGTAAACTTTGAACTGATTTTAAAAACATATATTGGGTAATCTGTACTAAGTTAGCTATGCTTTTTCCCTACACCAAAGTAAAAATGTTTTAGCAAAACATTAACCCCCTGCACCGTCCATATAAATGTCCATATAAAACCAAAAGTAAGAAAGAGTCTGATCTTAATGTAACTCACTAGCGATGTAAGAACTGCATGTGCATCACATGCGATGTTAGATTTAATATCCAACATCGTCCAGCTGTACACTACAGCTATTTTTTTTATTCAGTACAAAATGCCCCGCCTCACGCTGTGCTTTATTCAGTGCCGGTAACAGTTTTTACGGCAGTGAAACCAACACAAAAGAAGTACCGAACTGGTGGTGTCATTCATGGTCGGTTACTGATGTCATTTGGTGCCGGTACCAGCCAGTGGAAAACCAACACAAAGGAAGTACTGAAAGTACCGAAAGTACTAAACTTCGTGCGGCGGAACCGCCCACCCCCCCTTGGGGTCAGTTACATATTTTGTGTAAGTGATGCTGTTCTCTGTAGTAGGCCAAAGTATTTTACCCATGTGCACCGCTGGAGGTTTTTCCTGAAGGTCTCAGGGTTATGCCAGTTCTCTCTGCCTCATTCAAATCTAAGCACGCAGTCCAGTTCAGAAAGGGGCCATTCCTGCGTGTTCTTCCTCGTTAAGCCCATATGAACGCTGTGTTCCCCAGGCCTCCCGCTTTCTTCCTTTGTTATATCAGGCACTTGGAACCAGAGGCTGTGTCCCAGGTGCGCCTCCAGGGACTAATTAAAATTCCCTGAGTAGTAACTGGACGTCTCCACAGGCAACTCTTCTGTTTATTATTATTTTTTCTCCATCCACAAATGGCCATATGGCATTGGTCAGCTGTGTGACACTGAGATTGTGGGGCGGTGGGGGCCCGGGGATTGTCTGTGGTGGGGGGTGTCACTGAGCGACTCCCTGAATGAAAACATGTTTTTATTTACATCTACACACACCCATGGGTGTCTCTCCCGCCATATGGCGTTAAATTCAGGCCACAATCACCCTGGGCTCCCAGCCCCCTCATGCTGGATTGTTTGTGTTTGTGACCCCCCCCCAGCTTGTCTTACAGACTGTTTGCAGAACACACAAAATACACTGTAAAATCCCCCATATGGATGCTATTTACATGGCTCTGTGTGGTCCCCCCCTCCCCCCCCTCCACGGACGGGTTTATTTCTAGATGCTATTATTATGTGATGATCAAGGTGGCTATCGAGTTTGTCTCCCAGTTATTATTAGTGAAGGTGTATTAGAAACGGAATATTAATTTATAAATAAAGATGAATTTTATCATCGTTATGCATTCTGCATGTATAAAGACACTGCACTGTTAATGAAAAGCTGTCTGGAAATACCATATGATATTCATTTTTCTGTTGTGTATAATTGGTATTAATAATCTGTGAAAATCAGGCTGTAGGTTAGTCGGGAAGGTGCACTAATGAAATGGCTGTCTGGGGGATGATGATTAAGCTGGCCACATGCCTGCGAGTGAGGGAGAGATTCACAGGCTGTCTGCTGCTGACGTTGATGTAAGGACCTGAGGTGATATGGGGTGCTGGGCTTCTTTGGGACCCCATCTGGTGTCGTGTCTGCGTGCCACGTGCCATCACTAACCCCCTCCTCCCCCAAAGCTGAGGAATCTAGCTCTCTAGCATACTTGCTGCAGACCCACTACCTGGCTGACGCTTCCATTATCAAGCCCAGCATTTAAGAAATCTCCTGTCCCGTAGCCTTTTGAGGAGAGGAAAGGTCAGGCCAGAGCAGGGCATGTCAAAATGTGGAACAAAGACCCTTTAGAAACCAGTTTATCAGGCTGGGAGTCCAGCAGCTCTGATAAGCCTTTATCCCAGGAGTATGTTGTCTGATCTGTACTGTGCTGCTTTGTTCCTGTCAAAATAGCTTACATTAATCACAATTTAAAGGCATTTGCTTTGATTACATCACTATGATAAGGCAGTGATTCTGCACTTATCTCCCTATCTGGCGCTGAGTTTCCTTCTATTGGATCGTTCTGATTTGCGTAGCTTATTTGCATCTTATACTCTTCCGCACATGGCTGAATGGGCAGACGGGAGTGTTTCTGGAGGCACGTCATTGGCCGCTGGGTCAGTGCCGATTCCGGTAACAGCGTTACGTCTGCCTTCCGTGTTTTGCTTTGTTAGCAGTACACATAACCACCCTGTGTTTAAAAACTTGCCGCGTCAGCTTTCCCCCCCTCACTCGTACATGGCTGTGGGAGACCCATTGCTCTCAGGTTTCGTCAGGAAAGGGGAAGCCTTGTGAATTTAGTGATCTTTTCCCATGTTTCCAAATGAAAGATCATCTGATTTCACTCTCAAATTTACCCGTAAAACGCATGGGGGACTTCCGAGAATGGGCGTGAATCTGTGTCTACGCCGGGGGTGGCAACCACACACGGTGACAGCCCACACCCTCCCAGTCCATCTTTCTTTAACCTTGACTGATTTCACACCTCCTTCCCTTGCTCCTCCTCCTCCAGTCCTCCTCCAGTCAGTTTCAAGCAAGGGATGCAGTTTCTGCATAGCAACACACGCAGAGTGCAGCGGGGGGAAAGCAACGGCGTGACCTTGTTCTGCTGTTGCCGTGGTGATGGCTAATATTGCATCATCCCAACATTACATACCTGGGGGTGGGGATGGCGGGGTGGTCTTTTCATGCTGAATTTGTGTCACTTTCCCGCCAAAACAGGGTTAAATATTCATGAGCACCTCCCATACAGCAACAACAAAGGAGATCATACACCACAAACAACAGTGTATACTGCTGAGTGGTCGTGCCTGTCATTTCATTCCTGCAGGGGTGCATTTCTTGTGCTTAAACATATTTGGTGTGCCACACAAGATTTCCTTTTTAGCTGCTTTTTGCCTTCTTACCGTAATGACTTTGTCAGGCTCTTTTGCTGTTGCCGCTTGACATCATCACGCTGTTATGTTATTGTTATATCTGCTTATCAAACACAGTTGTGTAATTTGAAAAATGTTTGTTTTCTAGGGACGCTGTGCTGAAGTGCTTCTCTACTTGCTTGAGTTAAACTGGTTCCTGCCTTCCAATTCACGTGAAGACTAGTGCACATATTGCAGTGTAAAATGTACAATAATGATATTCTTAACTGTCTTAAATGCTGTTCCTTTACGCCTCCCCAAAGAGTACTTAATGACAGTAACAGTTGTTCATTTCCAGTTTATTTTATTCACAGGCTGAATGTTTTTTTTTTTTTTTTTTTTACAGTGTGAATGTTTTGATGAAAGTTGTTTGGAGAAAAATATTTAATAATCTTTATATTCTGTACTGAACTATAATAGCAGCTTTATTTTGGTAGGTCATAAATGAGGGGGCCTTTCTGAAAACCTAAAACAGAATTAATTCATATGGTGTCTGCAGTGCAGGAGAAAAGGTGCCTTTTTGCTGACTGCTGTGTGCTCCTTAAATGAACATTTTAATCTGACTCTCTGTCGGCAGCTTGGAGTTAATTTTCTTAAATGATTTTCGGCTTTTCTGTGAAAGCTCTGGCCCAAACAATAAATGAAAAATAATTTTCCATCCTCAGTCCTGGAATCCTTTGCAGTTATGTCCGTTTATAAGTATCGTATTGATATGGCCTTTTCTTATTACTTTGTACACTCAGGGCTCCATGGTGTATTTGTTCATAATGGTGACAATATGTTACACGTTGTCCCATTATCCACGCAGCAGTGCCTGACGGCACGGCCTCAGGTGACCAAAGGACAGCCTCACACGTTTGTGCAGGGCCTCCTGCTCTTCTCATCCTGTGTGTTTGCTCAGCTGAAGGGAGGATTACCGGCACCTGTGCAGGGAAAACTGCCTTTTCAGCATAACTAGAGCCAATGTAGACACGATTTGATTGCCGGCCAGACACCCTAATGAGCTGGACTCTGGCCTCTCCTTTCAGGTGAACTTGATAGAGCTCCATAACAGGAAATGGTTCACAGAGACAATGGCAAGCTTCATTTAAAGGTGTTCAAGCGATGGGTGGCAGTTCTAATATGCTAAAGATTTGGTTGCCCGGGCAATGTAATACAATCCATCGCAGCGCTTATGAACACACTTCATCCATGATGTTAATAAACCTGGTATTTGCAGGCTGATGGACAGAAACGCTTCTAGTCAGCAAATGATAGAAATTGGCCAAAACGGGTTGCTATGTGACCAGTGAGATCTGCTGTTTTTAGTCCGCACCCCCCTTCTTTGAAAGATTTACACTAATTTGCAGGAATTGGCAATATATGCATTTTCTATAAAACAAAACCCACAATGGAATGGTATGTTCCAGTTTACACACATAATTATACAAAATTTTAACTATATAAATTATTACTTTATATTATTACTATACTATAGTATACTATACTATTACTTAATAAATACATTTTATATTTACATGTATAAAAATGATTGTAGGGTTGTTTAATTAGAGCACAGTACTTTATTTAAATCTAAATAAGTGTATATAAGATTTTCTGCAACACTGGAAGTGGTGTATATGTTTGTCCCATAAGCTGTTTAGCCCAGGAAAGTACAGCTGTGTATTTTAAGTTCATTAAACTGCATTGTTCTTTGTTTCTTGTTGAGGGTGAGTTTTGTGGCTTCTGTTTTTGTATAATGACTTTTTTAATAGAGCAATATAATTGTGCTTTAAAAAAACAGCACCATCAATGCATACAAGTTGAAATATACTAATAAAGAAGCATATGTATGTTTTGCACCTGTTAATACTTTTTTTCTGCAAAGTTTTCAATGTGTATTTTAATAATGGCATTATGTATTAAACATTGTATTTTCTTTTTTATCTTAAGATAGACTGCATAAATGCAGTCCACCCTGCATACAGACTAATAGAAGAATTGGTGTAATTTAATTTTCATAGTCATTCTATTTTTGGAATAGTACTGAATCCTTCACAACTGTTAAAAAACTCTATATGCCAACAAAACTCCAGTGTGACGATGTACATTACAGTATGTTAATGCAAACTAATCTAGACATGGGTGATTCACCTCTCCTCACTTCTGCAACCTGTCGGCTTAGACATGTCGTTACCTAGAAACGGAGCGCCTGCGGTCATGATGGAGATGTGTGAACACCATGGTTCCTTAACACTCAAAATAACTAAACACTTCATACGCACCAGAACGCAACTAACCCTCCATGGCGACTTATTGTCAATATAAACACGTAATTGCGCACATCTACCTTTTATGGTTCTATGGCTTAATGGTTCCGGATTTTCCGGAGGTGCGCAAACTGTGGCAATATTCTGCAGGCTATTGGAAATGTAATTTTAATTCATGACCGGATGTGCAGTATGTCAAAATTTGTCGGGGACGTTTGAAAGAGGGAACAGTTTCCATTTTCATTTGTTTTAGCACTAAGATATTATTTTTGCACATTTTAAAATTAAAATGTCATATTCTGAGTTAGGCCTGATATATGGCGCCTTAATGATAACAGCAAAACGATTACATTTATAATTTCCTTTTGCTCACTTTGAAATATAATTTTATTTTAAAATGTAACTAAATAGCTGCCTTATATGTTTGGCCTATATAACGTGGTGTCTGTAAGATTAACCAGTAACTTAACTTATCCTACCACTTGGAGAATCTGTTGGAATACCATCAGCAGTAGAGAATAAGGTCCTTTGAGCGTTTAACCTTTTGAACGTGCAATATTAGCTTTATTCATAATTACGAGAGCCTCAAACAAAAGGCTTAATTTAATCCTGCTAATGCACACGCGATATATTAGAAAATACCTTCCGCATCCAATTTATATTAGAATTTTATAATATTTGATCAATCATTCGTATTGAGCTAACGCTACTGTTACGACAATATAGTAATTTGTCTTCGACTGGTTTTATTGAATAGCACTGCAAAAGGATGTGCTGCGCGCGTGTGAGCCGGTTATTAATGAAGCGGGTGAGTGCTGCTTGGATGGCGTGCCTTTGTTGTCTCTCGCAGCTCCGACTCCGGCTCCGGATTCCGCTCCGGCTCCGCTCCAGCTCCGATCCGGCTCCGGCTCACGCTGGCCACGCCTTCCGGCGCGCGGCATAAAGAGAAGCGTGACTGGGAACCACTTCGGACGGGGCACAAGGCAAGTGGCGTGTGAACAAGTGTGTTCACGACTGCCGGAACGCCAGTGGATGATGCTATTGGAAATATCCCCCGGCGATATTTTACATATTTTTGCTTTTATTCCCAACACTCGGGTGAAAGACAGGGTCTGATTTGTCGTATACTTTAACTGACCTTTTCTTTTTTTAAAAAAAAAAATGCCTTTTCCACCGATTAACCTGCATCCGCGGATCTCCTCCCCAGGGAAAGAACTGTTCAGGAAAAAGAAAACCACCATCGTACCTCCACAGTCTGCGCTCAGCGGCGGAAAGACTAAAGGAGAGATAGACTCTGAGAAGGATAAGTTGTCTACCTCTTGGCCATCGGCTAACCTTAGGCAGTTGGGGCGAATGCCACAGCAGCAGAAGAGCAAACTTTCTACTCCAAGACCGGCCGTGGACCTGGGGATGGAGGGGAAGAACTCGTGGCTGGCACTGCCGCCTCCTCTGACCAGCTCGTACGACAGCGTGCCCCGGTCCAGCTCGGGGGAGTCGGCCACCCAGAGGAGCAGCAAGCACTCCTCACGGAGCTCCCTGGCCAAGGAGGAGACCGAGGAGGAGATACACTTCACCCTGAGCCTCACCCCCGAGGCCATTCTGGTGATCCAGAAGCGCAACTTGGAGAAGCAGATGATGGCAAAGCAGCAGAAGTGCTGCGGCTCTGCCGAGTACAGGCACCGGCGGGTGCTCCCCTCCAAGCGCGGCCAAGGGCTCTCCAAGTCGAACGCTCCCGCCGGCAAACCGGAGAACCCAGAAGACATCCGCGCCATTGTGAAGATCTCGCTATTAAACGACCAGTACAAATACGACGACGTGGAGTACGAGGAGGAGGACGGCGACGTGGACGAGACGGTGGTCAGGAAGTGCAAGGAATGGCTCAAGGGGGTCGAAAGTGCTGCTGCCTTTGGGAAGGCGGACAAACTGGCGGCTCTGCCGCACTTGAAAAGCTGCTAATAAGAACCCTGGCTGTAGATTTGCACCTCGTACGCCCGAACTGGGAAAGAATGAGTCAAACGATCACTGGTTTGTTCCAGCAGAACACTGCTCACGAGCAAATAGACAGTCAGGTTTATTTTGCAACCACTTTGTGTCACGAAAGCAGCGGAATGTTTTCTGTAAAGCAATTCTGAACTGAGATTGCTACCTGTGGTTGTCATTCAGAACAAAGCAGGTACTGTTCATCACCCTGGCTACTAATGAGCGCTTGTTATTTGCACATAGCATTTTCTCTCTTTTTTTGTGAGAGCACACCCTCTCATTGTAAGACCTGTGGTTATTTTCATGATATGGAGATTTTTAATACGAGAAGATGTGATTCTCTCTCTGGGAAATGTCGACATCAACAGGAGGATTCCACTGGTACCATTACTTCCCGTAAAGGGACCATCCCTTTGTATTCGCTGAACAAAAGATCTGAGAGACACAGACCGCATTTGAGCGCCTTTGGTCAGACGAACAAATGACTGTTAATCACCGAATTGTATGTTGTTTTAGATACACAAATAAAAAACGGTGTTACAAAAACGAAACGTGTATTTATCGTGAAACAAGCCTTGTACAGTATTTATTATGCAATTTAGAAAATATTTGTTTGCACACGTGTTTTCGTTGAATTTTTAAACTGTTTTATGCAATAAACGTGTAAAATATATTAATGGACTCCTGATCTTTACGATGTTAGAAATGTTTGTAATTGCGTTCCACAGTTTCTTGGTTTTACCGTAACGGTGCTTTAAGGTGTCAACAATGGATGACGCATCCTCTTTGTATTCGATGTACAATAGTCTATAGAACCTATTTACTTTTCTCAAGAGATTGAAAAATAGCTTCCGTTCATCTAGAATATTGACAAAACTCACGAATAGCGGTTTTAAATAAATTCGGACACGTTTTTCTTTGGTACCTTTAAGCCATTTTGTGGAGGAAGATAGCTTTAGGCGTAAATGTTTTTATTAGATAAACCTCTTAAGTCTGTGCTGGCAAGGTTTTCTAAGGGTTGTTGGCATCATTTACCTCGTAAATCCTCATGATGACAGTTTTAAATGAATCCGTGAAATTCATCCAAATGTTTTAAGCGTTGATTTTATGCTCAGAAATAAATCAGAAAAATAAAACTGATCTTGATAAATATATCTAGTCTTATAGACCATATTGGGGAAAAGTTTACTGTGTCAGATAATTGTATTATCAATTATATTTATCAGCTTAAAGAAATATTTTATGGTGATGTTTTCTACATTTGATCACGGTCTCTTTTGTTTTAATAAAAAAAGAAAGGAGGCGTGTATATGTACTATAATAATCACTACCTGACTGGTCAGTTTATTTTTGATAAAATCTTTCATTTAAAACCTGTGGAAGTACCTTGTGTCCCAGCCTGTCCGTCCCTCCCACTCCATTCGTCCCACTTAGGGAGGTGATCCTCCCATCCTACGGACAGAGAGTTCTTTAGGCCAATTTCACTACGTGGGGGGCAAGGCTAATCCGAAGAGCCTGAGGAGGAGAGCCAATGGGATTTCGAGCCGCCATCGCTATGGTAACGTCTCCGTAAACACGATGGCCAGCGCGACGCATTCAAAGCATGTTTTAGCCGCTACATAAGAATTTTGTCTGTATTATACTTCAGCGAACTACCTCATGAAGGATTTGAGGGTACGATTTACGGTGCATGCACATCTCAGAATGATGTTTCTGCTTTGAATTACTTTATCAACCAGAATCTTTGCTAACTTGTTCAGTGCATATCTCCCAAATCCAACCAGCTAATAAAAATACTTAACGGAGTGAAGTGATTGCGGGGTTTATAATGGGTAGGTATAATGTGTCGATCTCAAGCGGGCAATTTGGGGTTTTTATTTGTACAACTCGTTATAATATTGACACAACATCAAAGTTGTCCAGTTCGGTTCAAGTTCCTTAACTTTTCACTACAGTTAAAACGATTTGTGGAATTTACCCAGTGACTTCCAAAAAAACGGCTCCTTCCCCACACAGAAAAAAAATCAAGTTTAGTAATTTTACTAAGTAACTGACTGGGATTCTTGTGAGTTTAATTGAATTTGTTGCTTTGTTGACATTGATTAATGTACACAGTCGGTAAATACAATTGGAATATGATGCTTGGCTGGATGATCTAAGTTGAATCTGGGCAGGTAATTAGTTTGACCGTTTACATGTAAACATGCTTGTGGGGTAGTTTTCCAGCTGAGTCCGGTGTTTTAGACATTGGGGCAGTGTTTTGAGTAAACACGGGGTCAAAGAAAATGCAAAAAGAAAAAGGAAATGATGTAGATTTCATTAATACATATGTTTAATTTATCTTCCATTATTAAGAGTTAAAATAATTTTAATTGTATTTGGTAACCTGGTTACAGAAACTTAATTTGAATAAAAATAGTGCATTCTGGGTGATTGGGTTGTATGTTTTGACTACAGCTGCCGTGGTGCGCGTCTGTATCGCCTGATGTTGAATTCCCGGCTGGCAGAGTTTCTTAATTCAACAGGTCAGTTTTTCGTTGTTCATGTTGAAGTTGTTCGTATTAAAACGGTTTGTCTAGAGTTAGAAGTTTTTGTATGTCGAAGACACTTATTTCCTTAGGTCGTCTCTCGTTTCTAAACGCTCGATGGGAGACACCGGTGTAAGCAATCTTGCTGGGCACTAATAATGTCACGTTGTTCAGCTACGCGCATTTATCGTTAGCGTTTAGCCTATTACATCCCCTTAGAAATCACAGCTATTTAAAGGCCTATGATATTGTTTTTTCTTCACAAAAAAGGTAACAATATAAACCCAGATATTATCTCCTTCTTTAATGAAATCTGCTTGTTTGCCAAAAGCAATTTAATTATGTGTCTGTTTTATCACAGAACTAAAGGTGACAGTAAAGGACCCACGATGTCTTGTAAAAGTCCTGACAAATATCGCCAGAGCACCCTACCCTCCACTCTGGATGCATATATGCCTCCCAGAAGTATTGAAGAGGTAAACTGAAATTATATTTTTAAAACTTTCCATTCATAATTTATCAGCAGTTTTAAAGTTACATTAAAAAACAAGAAAAGTAAGCATTCTATTTATGATTTAGGACACCAGGGAATGTGATGATTAAGGACAATGAATTGCAGCTCAAAAGTCTTTACAATAGGGATCTTTGTCAGCGGACAGATGGTATAATTATGGCGCTGATCCAGATTTGTTCTCTTAGTCTGCCAGTCATTCACTGCACCAGTTCGTGTGACTGTAAGGTGCGGTAGTCTTAGAGAGGCACAGCCCCCCTGAGTGTATTCATCTCAGATTAGGGTACAGGGTCTTTACAGAAAGTGCCTTTGCTTTGGATAAGAAGCTGGCCAAAAGAACCCCCCCCACCACCACTGAGGCCGTGTACCCCACTTGGGTCAGAACATCCAGTCCTGGGTGGCCGTCCCTCCGTGGTGCCGGTCGCGCTCTGCCGATGGACGGTTGCGTAACACGGTGTGCCTTTCGCAGGCTTCACTGGCCACTTTGTTCGGCGGGCTGGCGCTCCTCGCTGGTGTGGGTCCCCTGCAGCTGTGCAGAGCTGCGTCCCCCATACAGTGGGACCTTTCACGCGTCGGGCCCCAGAGCTCCTGCTCTAATCGGCTTACATCATTGCAGGGGTTTATAAAATCAAACCCTTGTGTGTTGGGTCTGTCTATCTGTCAAAAAAAAGCAGAAAGAATGGCTTGGAAGAAGCTCCTGAGACAGTTGTCACGGTGACAAACGGCAACACTGTCTCCTCTGTGACCTCTTTTTTATTTTTTATTTTTTCGGCTCAGACCTCTCTCCTCAATTCCTTCTTTCCCTCTCTGTCCTTTCTGCTGAATTACCTCTTCTCTCCATTCTCCCAGCTTTCTTTTCAGACACCCTCTCTCTCTCATCCTTCCATCATTTCCCCAGTTCTCCTCCTTTCACTCTTCCTTCTGTGCCCTCGCTCCTGTCTCTGCATTTTTTTCTCGACCATCAGCCCCCGAGCGACTGTGCGATGGTCAGTAACCCCCCCCCCCCAGGAAAGGGGGAGATCTTTATACCTGGCTTTCAGTAGCCAGCAGAGGCTGGGGCTGCCCTTGGCATTGGTGTGTACAGCAGTGCAGTGCTTTGTAAGCCTGTGTTAGTGCTTGCTGTCCACTATTCACATTTAACAGCTGCTAACAAGAGCCCAGATAGCTCAAGACCAAGATGCTCAAGATTAATTCACTATCACTGGGGTAACAAATCTTAAAAATTCCTTAACCCAATGCCCATTAGACAGGGAGACAAAGGCACTGCTCTCCTAAAGAACCCAGACTATAAAATGCTGACGTTTGGCCACTTGCTGCCTGACACTGTTGTGACAGACATGCCGGTGCATTGCAGGGCACACTCACACCCACACTACAGCTGACTCTGACACAGCCATTTACCTAACTGCATGTATTTTGTCTGCATGAGGAAACCCGCAAGACATGGGGGGAACATGAAAGCCCTCCTGACATGATGGGGACCGAACCACCAACCCTGGCAGTGTTCGGCAGCAGTGCCAACTGAGATTCAAACTACACTACTTTGTTAATTCTTCTAAATATAAAGAACCAAATGCAAACCAATCATAAGCCTGAGTGTCACCACCTATATCATGTGACTGTTGGTAAAGAAAGGAAATCTCATGCAATGTCATGATATGTGCAGTTTAGAACAAAAATAACTATTTTATCATTAAAGCTGATCTGTTCCAACTCATTCACCTCAGCATGCTCCCCTTGGTCTGATGCACCTTTAAATTTCTATATTGCTTTGACCTGATCATTAATCTTTTGAGCAAAAGGAACCTTCTTAATTAGTTTGCAATTCGTTTTAAATGTTCGCTTCCAGAAACCAGACTGAAAAAACATTAGGCAGCACATGCTGCCATAAGTTAAGTGGGCAGATTGTCCCTGGAATAAACAAGGTCCAGCTGTAATTGATGTTTTTAAATTAGAATTATAACGACGAATCAGCACCCAGCATTTTAGAGACTGTTAAACAAGGCCACAGCACGAATGAGTCTGCAAACGCAGGTTTGTGGAGGTGTGATTTGTTCTGTCAGATGTCCCAGTGGGCCATTGGGTATGTGGGCCAGAAAGAGACCCACTGGTATTTGAGGCCTGGTAATGAGTACTCATGGGACCACCCCATGAATGTAAAGGAGCCTGTCTACTACAAAAGAGGGTTAATCCACAAAGTGGTCAGAACCCTCTCTGTGCTGATGAGGCCAAATTAGGTTAGAGCATCTGATCCAGGAGCCAACCTGTCAAAGTTTTCCGCTCTCTTTTCTACATTTACCTAAAGTGAGTGGTGGGGGGGGGGGGTTGTCCTGTCATGTTTTGGTGCTTTTTCCACTGGCACTAAGAACCAAGCTGTACCTGAGCCAAACCAGAGCCGCACCCAGGCTGACGTGATCCCACTTAATAGCTGTGCCGAAAGCGTGACCAAAACGAGCTGGTTGCGTCACCAACATCTGACCTGATTGGCCGAAATGCAGGGTGATACTGGTATTCTGCACATGGATCATCTGAAGGAAAAATGGCCATATTCTACATATTACTCATTATAGGTGGTATCGCTCATCGCCACGTGCTGGTGCATTCCCGATAACTCGGAACTTGAAAATTTCCAAACTCATACTTAAAAGAGCACTAAAGCTACAACAGCTGAATGGAATGGATTCCTAATGCAAATTAGCGAATGCTAATTCCACTAGTGTTTGACGCTAACATAACACGGCGATTCTTACAGATGCGATAGAGAACTAGGAAATTAGCGCACAGTAAATCACAATCACCGTGCGAATGGTAAATAAGCACCCCGGATTCATGTCACTGTGGCTCTCGAAACCCGGCAACGCCTTTACTGTGCGGAACCTTCTGCAGTGGAAAACCAACGTGAGCTGGAACCGTGCTGTGACTAGTCTCTCTTTGCAGTGATACTCGGGTACGGGTTAGGGTCAGGGTATGCCAGTGGAACGCCATAATTTTTCTTCCCAGTCCTTGAACCAAGAACCAAAGCTGTAGGAGAGAGATTGATGTTAGGGGGACACAACAAGTCAATAATTTAAAGGCAAAGTTGGGGGCAATGAAGCGAAATGAAATATTGGAGGTATATGTCCACCCCACCCCTCCGGTTTCTTTCCAGAACATGTCCAATGCCTAGCTGCAGCTCTTCCATGATACCCCGGGTGCTTCCCTGGTTCCTCCCATCTCTGCCTCACACCCTCTCCAGAGCAAGTGTCACTATATCCCATAAGATCTAGTGCCCCTCCTCACCCAGTTGTGTTGCAATAATAGGGGTTTATCCTAATATTGTTAAAAATCTCAGATTTTGCTAAAGGTGAGTATGAATTTCAACCCTGGGAAAAATATGTTTGAGAGCTAAATGAAGTTGTTTATTATAAAATGTTTCTGAAGCAGTTTAAGGTACGAAGAACCACAAAACATCAGTGTCTCATGACATCAGACACGCCAACATTAGAAACCGTTGAAAGCCAGGAAAAAGTGCTTATTAAATTATCAGGCAAACTTTTGCCACTGTTCTGTCCATCCATCCTGACTTTCCATTACAGAGACAGAATGGGGGTCCTATTCCAGGAAGCAAGGGGTGCAAAACAGGGGAGTAATATTCTGAAAAATCAGCCGAACATAGGCATAATTAATAACAATCAATTCCAGTTAAAATCATTAAAACTGCTGCTTTTGCGAGAGAATTTTTTAAGTCAAGCAATTTTTTTATTTTCTGTGGAATTCAGGCAGCATTACGATTCTTCAAAAACAGATGAATACTGAAGCTCATAAAGCTCTCAGCACACATAAATATTCAAATAATGTTTAATTACATAGAGGGTTAAACCTTAAAGTGTGGTCAGATAAGGGTTAAGGTGAACTGCCCTTTCAGATGCTCTTTTGGCATGCTTTAAATGTCTCAGGACTGTGTAAAGCATGAGTTTCATTTTGGGGATGTTTCTGTGTGCCCCTGTATGTCCCTCCATCCTGTGTGTGAGGAGAAATTCCACCCACCTGATAGGCACTGCCACACCTCTCCTGCATTTTTAATGAGGCCATTTGTCCTGGCCTGCGGTCTTGAGCTGGTGGTAGCTGGTGTTTGCACACTGCTCAGTCATCATTTTTCTCTGAGTACAAGACTCAAAGATTTGTTTGGTTCAGCTTGCTTGTATCTTCGCCTAGCATTTTGGTCAGGCTTGTCTGCATTGTCACCAGCTTAGTGGTTCTGGGTGGCTGGCATCTTCTCAAGTTCCTTGGTCTTGTTTAACATTTTGTACCTGGAGCCATGATCATGAGTTGCCTGAATTCTACAGCTTGGGTTTATAGTTTATCTTATTTTGACACCATTCCCTTGGTTCTGATTCCTGTTAATAGCTTTTCAGCCCTCTGCACTTGAGTCTGCCTTCCCATGCACCTCATCTCACCTCATGAAGTCACCTCTCTAGTCACCAGCTCCAAGTCTTGATGGTTTTCCTGTTTCCTGCATTGTGCTGTCCAAGGGTCTTGGAGATCAGACCTGGCATTGTGGATGGAGAGCCCAGTTTTGGGGCACTCTGTTTTCAGCTCTGCTACTGAAAGCCAATAAATGTATCTTCCTGAGTCCCTTTTATGACAGGCACCAGGGCCCAAAAAGAACCAGCCTGTGGTTTCCAGTAGCCAATGGGATGGTCATATGTACACATATTTACACTTGCATTCAGGTTATTATCAGGTTATCGTTTTGTATTGAATTTGGCTGATCACTTAAATCAAACCATCTCCAACATATGAAATGAATGACATATCTGAGGTAAAGGTATGTGTTCTCCTTTGAAATACCTGGCCTGTTTGCCTCTCCTTTCCCACATCTCCCACTTAAATAAACATTTATCTTGATCTGAGGTTTCTCTGA
The DNA here is from genome assembly GCA_026774425.1 of Petrocephalus zakoni. NCBI lineage: Eukaryota > Metazoa > Chordata > Actinopteri > Osteoglossiformes > Mormyridae > Petrocephalus > Petrocephalus zakoni. The sequence goes on from JAODKN010000063.1 coordinate 12,915,884, forward strand.
ATTGACCCGGCTAGGTCATTGATATTAATCTGGAAGTGTAATGTACTAAACAATCATGGTGTTAAAAACTGTAAACTTTGGTTTAAACACAGTGTTCCTGCTCTGCCCATACAACGACAGACAGTGAGGTGCTCACAAAAAGAAAAATTTATTTTGTTATTGCCCGCACTTAGCAAAATTGGATCTTCTGTGCTGTCAGCGTTTGGAGTTACATAAAGGTGTGTCATTGTCCTCGGGATAAGGGTTGGTGGTGTGGTCAGAGGTGCCAGATACTGCAGCTACACAGTTAAGGCCTGGACAAAGTAATAAGGACAGACAGAGGCTTTGTGGCATTGGCTTAGGACAGACGGAAATGAGGAACCCTGAGGAGGCCATGTGGCATTGGCTTAGGACAGACGGAAATGAGGAACCCTGAGGAGGCCATGTGGCATTGGCTTAGGACAGACAGAAATGAAGAACCCTGAGGAGGCCATGTGGCATTGGCTTAGGACAGACGGAAATGAGGAACCCTGAGGAGGCCATGTCGCATTGGCTTAGGACAGACGGAAATGAGGAACCCTGAGGAGGCCATGTCGCATTGGCTTAGGACAGACGGAAATGAG
>JAODKN010000063.1:12932862-12948882 GCA_026774425.1 Petrocephalus zakoni
AAGTTATATCGGCTATATAATAAGTAGTTTCTGCAGCTTTCTTGGTGTAAATGGAAGAAAACCTATTGGATAATCTCCAAGTGTCTGATACAGGTGAATTCGCAGTTTTATTCTACACTTAATGGTGAATTATAGACCTATACCTCTTGACGATATATTTATTTCTGCCACACCCCAAGGTTCCAAAATTAAATTGAGAATCTCAAATTAAATAGTGTAATCGTTCGAGGCAAATCAGCCCTTTATTTCCTAATTAAAAAGTGAGAAAATAACATTATACAACAAAAATGCTATTTTAATGTCATCTGAAATGAGTTTTTTACTTCCTTTTACTGATACTTGCACCTGAGCATGCAAATACAGTATCCTGCATACTCTGTAAGCTATCGCATGCAAAATATTGACAGCATCCGCAAGAGTTTCGCCGGCGTCTCCCTAGAGTGATGTGCCTTTATTTGAGTTGTTTTCACCAAGAGCTTAGACCGTTGTTTCCTTTTAACAGGCATTGTTTTGAAGCACTAAGGGTCGTATTGCGTTTCCTTCGCTTTGTCACCTTTGGTACGGCGATTCCCACGGGCTCTGAAACTAATAAACGTTCCGAACAACCTCCAAGGGCTATACGAGAGAACGGCGGAGTTCGCTTCAAATGCTTTTTCACACTTTCATGAGACTAATAACCTTTCATATTGCTGGCTGCTCACCACTAACGGTAGACGGATTTTTAATTCCACAGCAAATTAGTGTTTCACAGCAAATCTTATAGTCCGCTGGTCAACTGGTTTGACGAGAATATTTTACCTTTTGAATAAGTTGTCCATACATTTGAAGTTCCGATTAGATACCTTAATGAACACCTTGTAAGAAATGTAAGAAAATCACAGTGAATCAGTGATAAAACATTTTCGTTTGCAAAATAGATAGAAACTGGTTTAGGCCCATTTGTTCTCTATTTTTGCACATTTGTTTATTGAACAACTCAAAAGAAAATTTTGAGGGCATACGGAATAAATGTCCACATTTGTGAAATCTTGTTGCAGGTGTCGCTTTGATATAGGTGTAAATATTTACGGATTTAAGTAAAGTAGCTCTATTCAAATTTGCAGTTGGCAATTGACTTCGAACGCTACTTCCCATCTTGACTGATATGGCCGCATCCAGCCAATCATGGACAGGAAAGTCCACATCAAAGGGAAGTCCAGCCAATCAGATTTCCCCCTAAGTGTTATACGGTGTCATAAGTAAAATTTGGGACTATTTAATTGGAACTAATCTGGGTGATGGGTTAAAGTGGAAATCAATCGTTGTTGTGTCCATTTCTGTGTTGGAATACACTGACAGTCTTAAAAGGATATACTGTAGGATACCCGATCTATTTATACCAAGTATATATTTTTTTCCCCCAAAATCCTGGAGATTCTGGAGAGAATGGCATCCAGTGACTGCTCCGGAAAAGCTGTTCAGTACAGGGTCGATCATCTGCTGAGCGCCGTGGAAAACGAGTTACAGGCGGGGAGCGAAAAGGGAGACCCCACGGAGAGGGAGCTCAAAGTCAGCTTGGATGAAAATGAGCTGTGGCAGAAGTTTAAGGAACTCACCAATGAGATGATAGTCACCAAGAATGGGAGGTACTGTATTAAGGACAAAGTCAAATTGGATGCGTTAGTAAAGATTTACTCGATTCTAAAGAGGAAAAAAAATCATACAGCTGATTAAGGGCGTTTTTAGATGAAAAGTAGGCCTTTCTGTGGCAGGTCGCTGTCACTGTACTTAGTCAGTATTTGTACTTATCTTTCCAGTTGTTCAATGAGTATATTGCCATCAGTATATAAAATAATCATGGCAAGTATTTTATAGATCATTATTTTGGAAATAGTGACGGCTTTATTCCGTAAAAGGTTACGTTTATCTTCTGCCAGTATGCACATACCTGTCTATATAAAAACAAAGGACTTAGTTAATTAAGCAAATTGATTGTAAAATAAATATCGTGTACTTAACAATATGTAAGTGTTGATTATGTTAAGATAATATCAGTTTTTCATTTGTATATTGATTTAAACACTCACGATAACTGTCAATCTGAAAGTGAATTTAGGCTACCTAACATGCGTGCAATGTAGCCGCAACTCCGTTTCTTTTGTAAATAATGAAATCATTAAAATATATCTTTTTTTTTATAAAAGCAGATGTTTTGGCTAGAGCATAAACATGTGAGTTTCATAGATTTTTATTTCCGAATCGCAGGCGAATGTTTCCCGTGCTGAAGGTGAATGTGTCGGGCCTGGACCCGAACGCCATGTACTCGTTTCTGCTGGACTTCGTGGCCGCTGACAATCACAGGTGGAAGTACGTGAACGGGGAGTGGGTCCCCGGCGGCAAACCCGAGCCCCAGGCGCCCAGCTGCGTCTACATCCACCCAGACTCCCCAAATTTCGGAGCGCATTGGATGAAAGCACCGGTCTCCTTCAGTAAAGTCAAACTAACCAATAAGCTCAACGGAGGCGGACAGGTAAACGGGAACATATATTACGTTGCAGCATATTTATGATTATTGGGTGTGTTCATATGTAGGATTTTAAGTAGATTAAGTATTTAAATCTTCCACCGGAAGAAGTAAATTGTTTCATTAGTTCTTGGATACATTTAAATACCTCTTAATGAAATGCTTAAAGGGGTATTTTAAAATGTCCGGTTTTCGTTTGTTTAACCCGTTATATGTGTGTCTCTGCAGATTATGTTAAACTCCTTACATAAATACGAGCCGCGGATCCACATCGTGCGCGTCGGCGGCCCGCAGAGAATGATCACCAGTCACTCTTTCCCCGAAACGCAGTTTATCGCAGTCACGGCGTATCAGAATGAAGAGGTGCGCCATCAAATCTCAACATTTTATATGGCACGCGTTCATTTTGGCAGTTCGACTTTCAGCATTACGTCACAGCCCGTTGTTAATTTGTCTTACGGCCCCATTATTGTTAATCCTTTACAGATCACAGCGCTCAAAATTAAGTACAACCCATTCGCTAAGGCTTTCCTGGATGCCAAAGAAAGGTCCGTTTCACCGTATCAGTCTTTCACTTTTAAAATTTGTTGCCACGTTAGCAAAGCCCGTCGCCTACTCATTGGCATTGTTTTCCTTCCACAGAAGTGACCATAAGGAAATCATAGACGAAGTTGGGGACAATCAGCAATCAGGTTATTCCCAATGTAAGTCGTAAGATTGACCTGTAAATTGCATGGGTAATTGGCAACATACATATTACTTCTGTCTAGACTAAATATACACCTGTTTAATGAGTGAATATTGCTTGCTATTGTTATCTTGTGTGTTGTTCAGTATGGGGTTATAGTAAATTTCTTTCTCTATCCTTTCAGTAGGCAGCTGGTTCATCCCAGGCTCCGGGTCTCTCTGCTCTCCTTCGAACCCGCACCCGCAGTTTGGGAGCAGCCTCTCACTCTCTTCCCCTCACGGCTGCGACCGTTACTCCACCTTGAGGAACAACCGCACTGCACCCTATCCCAGCCCCTATGGTCACAGGAGTGCATCACCGAGTGAGTGTCCGCCCGCTCACACGAGACTGCACTGCTTTCATGTTCCTCAGGCTTCTGTGTGGGACACCATGACAGTACAGCACACACATGATTACCCTCTTTCCGAATCAGAATGAGGTTTATCTGGCCAAGTATATTCAGGAGGCCTAGGTACAGGAACAGCTAAGATGAGACAAAAACATACAGTGCTGCTGATATGCGATATATATGTAACCTCTGCACCCTCCGTCTTCACTACTTCAGTTATCACTTGAGGAGCAAATTTCCAAAACACACTCAGCCCGATGAGGCTTCTTCATCATACTGGGAACCAAAAGTCACTCAGCCCGATGAGGCTTCCTCATCATACTGGGAACCAAAAGTCACTCAGCCCGATGAGGCTTCCTCATCATACTGGGAACCAAAACTTACTCAGTCCTTATGTAATCAAACAACCAGCTTTTGTTACATTTCCGAAAGTCCACAGAAATCTTCTAGAAAATGTATTCCCGAGTTTCAGACATTTGCTCTTCGGTTCACATATTTTTTTAGATTTCAGCCACATGTGGTAAAAAAGAACTCCCTGAAACAGTTAAATGGCTTTTCATCTGTTTAAAATGATATAAGACACAGTCAACATACCAGTCAACATATCAAAGCTAGACATTAAGTAACTGGAGGGAATATATATATATAAAATGACAGCAGGCCTTTTCTGTTTGCGCCATATTGAGATGGCTGTAGCACTGCCTACTGCATACCTGAGTATTTTATTGCCTCGTACCTGCAGCCGCTTATTCAGACAGCTCGTCTACCTGCCTGTCCATGCTGCCGTCCCATGAGAACTGGTCCAGCCTGCAGATGCCATCCCATTCCAGCATGTTACCCATGAGTCATAGCGGCACCTCGGGGAGCAGCTCCAGGTGAGCCTGCCCCTCCCCCATCTGCCTCCCCCCCAGTCTTGGGCCCCATCTTCTCTCCTGTTCGCACCTCTCCCCATATTCTGCCCCAAGTCTGTATAATCTCGCCTCTTTAACAGTACTTTCTCCCTTTTCCTCTATCCTAATCCATTCAGGCCCATCCCTGCCTTCTGGAACATTCTTTCTTTCATTTAACCTTAGTTACTCTGTTTGCCTTTGTACTGTACACTTTACAAATAAAATGAATAAAAATAGGCATTATATTGACATTGTTTAAATGCAGTGATACTGTAGTACTTTTACTGTTGTTTCCACTCAACACTACATGTTGATTTAACTTCTTCCCTAAATCTCCTCCTCATTGTTTACATACAGCCAGTATCCCAGTTTGTGGTCAGTCAGCTCTTCCTCGCTCACCCCAGTCTCCCAGTCCAGCGGAATGCCCAACAGTCTGGGCTCTCAGTTCCTGCGCAGCTCTGCAGCTCATTACCCGGGGCTCTCACACCCAGCCACAGTGCCCCTCTCCGGCTCCCCACTGTATGACAGCACTGGTCCATCGGAAGTCCACGATGCCTCACAGTACGACACCTCTCCCCACACTCGCTTAGCCACCGCCTGGACTCCCATTAGTCCTCCTTCCCTCTAGGGCGGCGCACTTCCAGTATTATAGTGGCTTATATTGTCGCTCTGTTGCTTTTCCTGGAGGCTGGACTTTTTATAGATACATGCAACTTTATTTGTTGCATTCAATGAGGAAAGCAAGATGAATCATATTTGCAGGTTAAAAAAAAATCCATGTTTATCTTACATGCTTACTCTGTGGAGTACCATCGAATTAGCACAATTTATGTTCTGTGTAAGATAATATTAAAGAAGAGTAATTCTATTTTATATTTTTATGGAATGATTTCCAGCAAGTTAAATTTAATTCTGTTACCTCTTATTAATTTAGTTGTCATTTTATTTTACAATCACACTTATAAAGTGAAATAATCAAGTCTTGGTAATAATATGAGGGACTATTTATACTTTGATTTTCATAGCACAGCACCTCCTAGTGCTCATTGTAAATATTTCTCCTTGCCGTGTCCATATTGTAAATATAAATGTCATTTTGTTTATTTTATTTGTACCTTCTTTGGCTTTCATTGTAAATTGTTGATGGCTTTCGAATTTGTATACGTCAGAGATGCTGTCGGTCTATCCAGTGTGGTACTGAAGCAAACATTCATTAAATGGTTTTGTTACAGCCCTATCTCTTACAGTTCCTTCGCGATTCACACTGATGAGGGTGTGTGAGGGACTGGTAGCTTTAAATCGGTTATCCAGCGCAGGGTCACTGGGAGCCTGGTCCAGAGGGCATAGGGCACAAGGCTGGGCTACATAAACTGAACACTTTAGACAGTATTTTCTGATGTTTCATAAAATAGGTCAAAAGTGTGGCTTTATGCCCAGGGTGCACTGATGATGTATTCCGTGTCGGAGCAGTAGTGTGACTCACTGGCTAGCCTCATACAAAGCCTGCTCCTGCCTGGTTTCTCCAAATTGCCTGCAGTGTGTGAGCCCATGATGGACTTGTCCCCCTTGCCTCTTGGTCCACCATGACCCTGCAGGAGACGGAGCGATACATATACTTTACCAAAATGTAAATATCAGCATTATCTGTTTATTCAGCATGTGTGCATATACCGAAAAGGCAACATATGGGGTATGTATTTTAATATATTTTGGGATATTCATTCTGTATGTTTCAATATTGTACTTATTAACTGATTGGAGATTTTGGTCATTTGGTTTTAATCTTTCAACATTTCTCCCAAACCATTCATAAATGTATATATGTGTATATAAAATGATAAATATATGTATAAAATGTATTTTCATTTGTAGTATTAGCTGGGCTTTTAAGGCTTAAAGGTAACCTATATACATAATAAAGAAATTAAACCAAAACTTTAAGCTGGGCTGAGAATATTACAATAGAGATGTGAGCTATTTATTTATTAATTTATTAATGTACTATGTTATGGTCAAAACTCTAATCACTGATCATATGGATTAGACTCCTTCTGGCTGTTTTTGTGTGTGACTGTTTTAAAAGCTGGCTGGTGGGGGTCACCAAGGGTTTACGGCACAGCACCAGAGGTTACCGAGCACGGAGAGCACACCCGGCTTGTTTGAGTCATCTGGAGGAAGGCAGTGAGGGGGAATGTTCTCACCTCTACCATGCTGCAATAACAACCAGCTCGTATATCGCCCAGCATAACGGCATAACACTCAAGCAGCACTGTCTTCCCACCTTGCTTAAAAAATAAAATATCAGCTAAACAGTATTAAAAAAAATCTGGCATGCTCATAAAGATTAACAGTTCATCTGTTAATAGCAGTCAACAAATATATTATTTCCAAATTTACTGATTCTATGCTGTAGATAAAACAGGTGTCTTAAAGGACCAGTGTTCTGACATTTTGGCATACCTTATCAGAATAGCATACCGGCTCCGTATAAGTACGCCTCCATATAGTAAAAGCCATTTGTATAGTAACCCTAAGCCTAACCCTAACCATAACCCTACCCCTAAGCCTAACAAAATGCAATTGCTCATCCCCGGCCAACAGTATGATAAATGCATGGAATGACGCCGAACACAGCCGATTTCTGTTGCACGCATGCGCATTAGCCCAGGCCATTCCGATAGGTATGCGGTTGTGTCAGAACACCGGGTACTCTCTCCCAACTGTACCTGTCCCAGATGTAAGTTTCTCTAAAACATTTTATGTGACTATGCAGACTTGTTTTGGTTCTTCTATTACGGCATGAAGACACAACCCCAGCCACATCTAATCCATTATTCAGTTTTATGGAAAATCCCCAACATTTGTAACCCAAACCACTTTTTAAAATACTACTGACAATCAGTCCCTGTTTAGACTATGTAAAAGGGAGGAGGAGATACACAGCAGTTATTTATGATTGCTTATTACCAGCGTTATCCAAGAAATTTGGAACATTCTTCCTGTCTTCGAACATAAATGATCTCTCCTTTTTCCGTTGGTGATGTATCTTTGGACCCTCTGCACTTTTTTATGGGGTGTTTGGTTAAGCCACTTCAAGACAGTGTGTACTTAACTCTTATGAGTAAATTCCGCTCACATGGGTGAGGAATTGCATCTATCTGCAGCGGCTCCTTTCCCACAGACGAAAACGCCGAGGCAAGGAGAACGCGGCGCAAATGTCTGCCAAAAAACTGCGCTGTCCACCAAGGCGTGAAACCACGGCGATTAACCTTCGAGTATTGGCCTGTCACCGCTTTTAATTCACATGCATGTGAGACCGGACAAACTCTAAAATTAAACCTCCATATTATAAGGTACCCTATATAGCAACAGTTTCCCTCCTCGTGGGCACTTCGGTGCGTCACGTCGGGTGCGCATTTAATGCGGATAATTCAAACTACCAATACGGGAAAACCTTGTCCTATTTTCAACAGCTATGTGCGCAAGCACCTCCGCAATGACCTCCTTAGATTTGGCATGAAAAGGGCCAGTGCTTACGGAGTGTGACTCCCCGGGTAGCAGCAAAGCTCGAATCGCTATACTGCATTGTGCACGATCGGCTGCAAGGCCTGTCACCTAATTGTGGGACGATCAGCAGCTGAATAATAACTTTTCAGTCTAAGATTTGAGTGCTTCCGTGCAGCGCACTGAGAAGCATGCTGTTTGAGAATGGTTTCCTGAATAACTTCAGGAGAGCGTAGACAACGTGAAATCACTGAACGCATGTTGAAAGCTTCAAGTATTTCCTATAAATGATCTTCTTTGTAAACGTAGCTCATTTCTTCTTAAATATTATGCTTCGACTACTTTTCAGATGTACTGAATTTATAACAGGTATACATAAAACAGTGGTATTCATATTACTTTTTACAAAACTCTGAACGGGCAAAATACTTAGACCTATATCAATGATTAAAACACTCTAAACGCATATTTTATTCTAACAGTTTTTAACTGATGGGAGATATACTGGCTGGTATATTGTCCTGACGAGCAATCAAATTTTAAACTGTTTTGCATTTAATAAACTACAATAATTAAGCAATCTATTTTGGGGGAAATTGCGCAGAGAATATGAAAGATTTACAATGTTTTCTGGCAGCTTTGTGATTAAAAATCGAGTAGGTGTGGGTGACATGGTGTACATTCAGATTCTTCCCAATAGGTGGCAGAAGAGCACAGAAACGTATGCATCTTAGAAATGGAGGGCAATCTCTATCTCTGAATTTATTATAGAAAATTAATACGTGAAAGCATTTTTTTCCTTAAATGTATAATGATACATTGTGTAAATAGCAAAATTTCAAAAAATGATAAGTTGTGTCACTATTTAATTGACCAGCATGTTTAATCTTGTTAGTCAGTGGATTATGATTGGCTTGTTGGCTAGTTTGGGATTTAGAATTCATTTTTATCATCAAACAAAACTGCTTATTACATTCAAAGTACGTATGATATTTCTTTCCAATTTGAATTTTACTGCTGTGGCTTGTGGTGGGGCTTGCAAAATACAGTAGCCTGGCAATAGCAAACGTCTGCTTAGTAAAGTTAAAAAAAACAGTTTGTTGTAAAATTGTAACATGAAACATTGTCGCGTTTATATAATTGTTGTCCTAGATATTCGATACTTTCAGTTTCAAGGTCGTAGCTGTTACTATTCTAATACAAAATGTTTGGCTGTACTTTGAACATTTCAGTAACATTTCTACAATCATAGGGTCATTCGCTAAAATCACTGTTCTTAAAATGATTGTGTTTCTGTGAGGGCTTGATGGATGTATGAGGTGTAAATGCTCCGGAATGGACGGCACGCGACTCCGAGCTCACAAGTAAAGCTTCAGCGATGATGTACTGCGCGAGGCAGTCAGCCGGCGCCGCTACGGACGTCATAGCAGCAGATACCTTGGCAACACCGAAGCCTTATTAATTTCACGTTATTTGTAGGGGGGTTTGCCTACTAAGGGGGAAACAGAACAGTCCTGTCTTGCTTTTAGCATTTGCTCACTTGTGTTAAATCCTAAGAGTTAAGCTGCGTGTTCTCGGCTTTCCTTTACAAGGACAAAAGCACAAACAAATGCGTTTATTGTGCAACATTTAAATCCTCACCACCCGACATTTCAACACAAAATGGCGCTGTAGTTTATAGAAGTCGTTTAGGATTCAGGAACATACACCTAATGTAAAAAAATCTATATTCATTTTAAGTTTTTTGTCTCAATAATTTGTTACTGTTTGGTTTATGTAAGATATAAATAATATACACCAGCGTCTTAGTATGTATGAACTTCTTATTGATTATATGTTTAAATTTATATATGCACACATACATACATTTGTGCGTGAATCGACCTGTCGTCTGCTGTGCATACGACGGACAGTGTCAAACGCGCAGAAATGCTGTTTTCTGCCAGCACAAAAATGCCCCGAAGGCTTGATTTTTCCCCCTTAATAATCCCATTAGGATCCTATTGAAAAAAAGCTCCTTCTGTCAAAAGCGAGAGCATTGACGCAAGCAGCTCTGACGTCAGTAGCTGCAGTGAATGGGGGGGGCTGGGGGGTAGCGGAGCGAGAGGAGCGTGTTTGCCTACCGAAAACACCGAAGGCGTCACTGTGATAAATGAACCTGCCACGGGGAGAAAAAAATATCTGCATAAAATCTCACCGAGTCCTTAGAGCGGAAAATTCGGCATATTAAACTTTAAAATTCAAAGAACGTCAGAGTCACACGTGTAGGAATATTAATCGGGTTTCCCAAATGTCGTTTTTCGGGTGTCCCATTTCTGCTATGATTATGAATTTGTAGTACTCTTTACCATTGCAAAAAAAAAATTGAAAGAATGTGCATTCAAAAAAATCGCAAGGTTTAAAACACCAATTTGATACTATTCTTCGCAAAAGAATACATTCCAAATTGACGTACGCCGCGGTAATGGGCTGAAACTAGAAGGCGAATGCTCATTAACCCCTTCACGTCCAGAGCACGAAACTTTGTATGGCCCGGGTTACTCCCGTAACGTACAGCTTCGAATGTGACGATGAACCTGCATGCGGCGAGTTTGATCATTGTAGATGCTTAGGCTGATCGACCTGTTAGATTCAAATTGCTTTATTAAAGGTTTGGTTCCACCCGCGCAGACGATTAATGCTCTACACCTGACATACGGCTACTGTTTACGGCTCAACAGGTGTTTGTTTCTCATTTGATCTTATTCGAACACTTTGTTTTAACATTACGATTAAATAGAGGTCCATCGTGAGGAAGAAACATATGGTATCAATACAGACATAACTTCTCGTATATAAAATCCTTAAACTATATGGTCCAGGGTTCAAAATTACACACTCTGGTCTTTCCATTAGTTTCCTAATGTCAACTCTTCCTAGGATGTAGCAGACTATGTTTCTAAACAAACACAAACAAAACTCAGGGTATATTTTTCTTTATCATAAAAAGACAGAGATTTTTTTATTGGATGGGTGCTTCATTCCGTCAAACGTGAAAGATATTTTTGTTCGTGGCTCTGTATGTGTGTGTGTGTGTGTGTGTGTGTGCAAGAGTCGTGCAGGATTTAAAGGTTCAGGTTGCTTGCGTAGGATGTATGAGGTTATCTTTTGAGTCAATCTGAATTGCAGCCTTGGCACCGCTTGCAAAGGGAGCTACTGACGTCATTGCCTCCTCCTGGACGCGAGAGCTACACAAGTGCTGCTGTGGACCCCCTATTTACAGCAAACTCCTAAGTTACAAGACGGTGTCACCACAGAAAGGCATCTCCGCGTCCACTGCCTTAAAACTATTGAATACCACCGTGATATTCAAAGTGCTTCAGCCCGATGCTGAACCATGCCTGTTTGGTCGATCGGTGTTTCCCTAGCAACTGGATCAAGAAGTTCTATGAAGAAGCAGTCAAAGACAAGTGGAAGACCTTCATCACGTCGGCGGGTTGACGGTTTCTGTATGAACATTAAGGTACCGTTGTCTGACTCTATAGTGCGCAAATGTTGGTCCACCTCTGTTTATAATGAGGGAAGAGAAGGATCAGGGGAGATTCGTTGTCGCTTCACAGATGTTAACAACATCTGCCACTCACTGCTTCTCTCAAGCTGTTGTGTCAAGGCACCTGTGATCTAAACGTTTTTCGGATGTCAGCCTGGAAGACTGTTGCCTAAAGTGGAAGGAGTTGCAGTGCATCGCGCGAGGGCAGCATTGTCAGGGCGTAGCTTCACTCCCTGTCTCAGGCATCGGTATTCCACTCCCTGTTGACCACGGTGCAATCTTGAGTCTGCGTGAAGATTTGCTCCCTGTAAGCGCTCGAGCTTTTGGATTCCAGTTGGTTCGCCGCCAGTCATGCAAATGACTTTAATGAAAATGCTACAGTCGGCAACCGAAATTAAACGTGTGACCCCCGCGTCGCCTGCGCTCTCGCGGATAATGCCACAGTTTATAAACGCGTCGCCTGTGATGCACACTTTCCAGCAAAACACTGTTCAGTATAATCCCGGGCACACGTGATCACCAAATCACCACTGTAACAATATTTCACATTTATTCGGGGGTTGGGGGGGGGATAAGCAGGAATAGTCGTGTCTTTTGAAACATAGCTATTTCAAAAACAGTTGCGTTAGTGCGTTTTGAAACTATCTTCATTCATTTAAGCATCTGCAGAGCGCTCGCACACCTGCTAACTTTCTCTCCTCGCATTGGTTTGGGGAAATACTATACAATAAAGCACAGGCGATAGAGCGGAGAGGTCTGGATTGATGGGATTGTGGCTTGATGGGATTTCTCCACTATCCTCTGCCTATTGCATGCTCAGCGAGTTGAAAGTGTCTCGTTTTCAACCGCCTCCTCACGGCCGCCTTAGAACATACTGCAGCAATAGGTAGGGTATTGAAAAAGACCATCAAATGTCGAAGAAACGAAAAACTCCTGATGATGAAGGAGGCTTCGCTAACGCAGAAGGTTCATCGCGCGCGGAAGGTAGCGACCAAGGTAAGAACTCGCTGCCTACTGCAAACATGGATGTTAGAGATAGGTATCAGATCGATTCGGTTCATGTTAAGGTCATGGGCTAATATACGTATACATTTTAATAAAAGTGCCATATTCATCAAATGCATGATGAGTGCTGTTCAGTAGAATGCGAGTGAAGAATTTGAAGAAATGTCTATGGAAAACGCAGAAAAGTTATGATTTGTATATTTGAAGAGATACTTTAAAATCCGTATGATTATATGAAGAGGGATTGGAAGGGAGACGAACAATACCATTAATTTCATTTCACTAAGTTTAAGCTGTAGCTCGTTTCACCTTCATAATAGAATTCATAGACGTCATTAATTGCGTCATTCCCGCTGAAATTTTTGACACTTGAGAAGTCCTTTGCTGTATCCATTGTGCGGACCACCGTCTGTTTCGGGGCTTTTTCATCCCACATTGACTCTTGTGAAGCCTGTTACACGTTCACAGATGCTGACAGGTGTGGACTTACACGTACACTGAAATACAACCCTGGTCTATTACACACGGACGCGCACAAATACATACATCCATCCAGGGTGCATTTTATGTGTGCAAAAAAAAAATACAAAAATCAGACAGTGTGTTTGTGTCTGAAGTGGAACTGAAATAGGGCCGTGGCGATGCTCGTTGTACCTCACACTAAAACAGAAACAATCAAAAAGGGTTTTCAGCTGTAGTGCAAGGCTGAGTCTTAGCTATGATTTTTTAGAAAGCATAACTCATTGTTTATAACGTGATTATGTATTTTCCACCATGAATAAAATTTCAAGGCCTCTCTGACTTGCTGGAACACTGTTACATGAGGTATACACAGGACTCTAAAATGCTTTTCATGTTGTTATTAGCATTTTCTGCTTGTCTTATGCTGTCTTAGCATGTCAACACAAAATTATTGAAAAATCCACATAGAATTAGAAAAAATGCTTTTAAATTATGGTTCTTTGAAGTAGTGCCACGTGCCAAGAAAAAATTATTAATGGTTTAATGACATCTAGTGTATTTTCTAATGATTTGTTGTTAGTGGGTTAGATCATACAGATCTTGTGTCGTGATAATTAGCTAAAATATTAAATTGATTACTCTCTAACACTCTTTTTCTGTCTGTCTCTCTATGTGAATATCTATGTGTGTTTATATATCGTTTCGGGAGCCGTCAAATTCCCAGTGCCCTCTGTGTGAGTATCTGGCATACCGTGATGTCAGGGAGGGCTGCATGGTGCTCGCGAGGGTGCTAAGCTGGAGACAGGACCCCTATGCCCTTGTTTACTTGCCTGCGTTACCCTGCAGCAGATGTCCGGCTCTGGGCATTTGGCCGCAGTCTGGGTGAGAGTTTCCTTTGGCCTTTGTTAGAGGAAAGCCAGGCACTTCCTGTCTAGTGGAGAGGGGCATCTGCAGCCTTAGGGGCTGCTCAGCGGGCACCCCCACTGATCCAGCCTCCCTCTTCATTCCCTCCATCTTTTATTGATGGGAGCTGCAATGCAACAGCTCTCTGTGTAAATCCATGCAAAGGTATTTCATTGTTTTTTTTATCTTCTTCGATTAGCATTCAGGGATGCAGTTCGATTTATCATTTCTGTTTCGGAAAATATTTGTTTATTAGGTTTCCAGTGATTATCTGGCCACTAATTCTAATGCTGCCCAAGCTGTCGTCGCACAGCGTAGCACAGCATAGCACAGCGTAGCACAGCATAGCACAGCGTAGCACAGCGATTGTCTGCAGGATGGCCAGAGAGTATTGTGCTGTTCTTCAGTAGCTGGCTACAGTCTTTGGAAACCTACGCTGTTTATTTGGATTTATGTGTAAAATAATGATAAAAAAAAAAAACAAAAAAGTAACTTGACTGGAAAAAAAAAGACTGTTTTGGAAACTTGTCGTATGTAGTTGTTGGGGTGGAGTTATATACTGGAGCAGTCTGGCTAGCTAGCAGACACAAGCCTCTTTGTCTAGAAAACACAGATGTGTGGGCCGCTGAAGTCGACAACATTAAGGGCTATTTAGTCCCGGACACTCAATCTGAAGAGATACATCACGGTAACTCCAGTAGTGTGATTGACAATACTGCAGACTGAAGCTCATCTGAAACTCAAGATTTAATGTTACCATGGTGATTATATTGGTAGTGCTGTATCTTGACGTAAGCAGTTTCGCTGGACTTGTGAGCATTGGCAGGAACACAAAATTTCTGGTGTTAAATGTGCTGTCAGCACTAAAAGAGAAGCTTTTTTTCCTTTCAGTGAAACGAATTAGCCAGTGTGTCTTCCCTCTGATTTAATGATTTGTTAGCTACCGTACCCACTAGAACTGATAAGGTACGTATAAAAAAAAAACCTAGGCCTCACTATACGTTATTCACACTCTCCCTTTCCAGAGTTTTGTCAAAAGTATTAGTCTGCCAAATCATATATCACCATCATGTTTTATGCACTCACAATTCAGTAATGTGATTAGGCTAATATTCTTAATAAGAATAAGCCAATAAGATTTGGAGATGAAGTGTTTTGTAGCCTCTGGGTTATGACCGTCTGGCTTTAAGAAGAACATTTGAGTGTTAATCGGTCATAGCTTTCTGTTCGGGCTATAGGTTGCGCAATCTGATCTGGGATTAGTATCCAGTGGCGTCGGGTGCCAGTTAGACGACTCGTGTTTCCTCACTCAGTGAGGGTCACTTATCAGAACAACTTAGTCACTTTTAGTTAAATGCGAGAGATTCTCTGGTAAAAATACAAAATGCCTATTTAATTACAGTCATTTAAACTATGAAATTGAAATGTGAATTATAGGCCCCAGTGACCCTGACCAGGATAATCAGCTGGAGGATGGATTGGTGGATAGTATTTATTTACTGGGCGGTTCCGATAAACAGATAAACAAACAAAACAAACAAAGAAATAGTCATGTGGCATTCTTGTATTTATTATATTAATTTTATTTGCATTTATTTTGATATAAAATACATGATAAGCACACAGTTGGCTAATCAACACTGAGTTTTTGTTATACATACATGTAAAAATGTTTTATTATCATCAGTGGCCTAATTGTCTCAGGTTCCCAAAAAAAATCATATAATTTCACTGCAATACTTACTGTAAAAAGGCAATTCGAGGCTTGCAAATTCAAGAAAAACACTATTAATTGAATCTGTTTTTATTTTGAATGCCAAAGACGTTACAGACAACAAATAATGCAGACCTCTGTCCAGCATCAGCAGCAGCAGCAGATTTGATGAGATTACTGTAAACATAGTATATGTGTAATCACACAAAATGTTAAACATTCTGCTGCGCATACATATTCATGAGCAGTCGAGACATCACAGTTGTGTGGTTGACTAAGACGTGTTTCGGTTTAACTGTAGTGAAATAAAACCAGCAATAAGCTCGCCGGCCTAATGGTTAACGATCATTTTAGGGGGAAGGGGGCAAGCTTGGATGGGTGGGGAGGTTTATAGATTTTTGCGAGTTGTTGCTCAGCTTTTAACAGTTACCATT
>JAODKN010000063.1:12948982-12960416 GCA_026774425.1 Petrocephalus zakoni
GCGCGTTCTCTCGCTTTCGGGCCTCTGTCTTCCCCACACCCTCCCCCCCCCCCCGGGCGGGGGGGGCGGGCCGCCCCCCGCCCAGGCGGCACTGGTTAGGCTGACAGTGTGAAAAGCTGTCATGACGTTGTTACTGCCAGACTGAGCTGGCCTCCGCGTTCTAGCCACCCTTTCTCTATTCTCTCAGATTTCCATGGTCAGATGGGATGGAGAAGAGGAATGGAAATAGAGGCATTGAGATTCATATCAGGCCTACAAAGGACGTATTGTTCGGCTCGTCGGGTAGAAGCTGGACCTGCCGATCAGGGGAACGCTGCTCTTGTTTTGCTGAAGATCTCCCCGCTGGGCTTCAGAAGAGCGCCGCGTCGTCCTGGCATTGACGTGTTACAGTATGCGGACGGGCCGCCTCGCTAACCAACATGGAAATTACCCCCGAGCCTCGTAATGGGTCTGCTTACTAAACGGCCTGGTTAGCTTTATGCAAGGACTTGGCGGTCGTATCAGATCGAGAACGTCGGCTGTACACGGCGAGCTCTTCACCTGTGATATTAGGTGGCTGCCAGGTCGTGCGCGATTCTCTAGGCCAGATCATACGACGAAAACCATCTCTTGACCAATTTAGACTTTGAGTACAGAAGCAGGATGGGTAGAGTGGAAGTTTGGGCAAAACCAGTTTCACTGAGATATTGTAGGATGAATCCCTCAGCCACGGTGCTGAGGTCCATGGCCTTCTGTGACGAGGACGTCAATGTTCTGACAAGGTTACTCAGCTTATAACAGATTTACATCATTTAGATTTTACATTTCAGTGACACGTACAATCAGCTCATGCTATATTTATGTAGAGAGCATTTCATTTTTCTGCTTCTGGTGCATTTACTGCGATGCTGTTACTCAGATTTGGGCCCTGACTAGTCTACCTGTGATGGCGCACCTTGGTCCTGCTTAACTATGCTATATGTTCATATTTATTCGATGTCCTATTATATATAAAGCACAAATATTCACAACTTCTTTTCTTAATAATTATTTTTTTCTTCATCATCATTCATAGTTCAGAAATATTTAAATCTTTAGCAATCAAAAAAAAGGCTTCGTACTCAGATAACGTGAGTAAATATAATTATGAGGAATTGAGTAAATATTTTAGGGACTAATGAATCAGGATTAACTTCTGGCTATTCCTGATATTTATTTTGTTTTATTGTTTATTCATATTTTATTGTTATGCTAAAAAACATTTTTCTCTTCTGTCATATACAACAGTTTAGTAAGATACAAAATACAATCTACCTAAATACCCTCCATATTAAGTTATATGTTCTAAAACTGCATAAAGATTATTTTCTGCAAATATGTTTATGGTTGTCAGCAACACAGAGATTATTTTTGCTGTGGAGCAGGAATGAGGACATTGATCAGCTTTAATATAACACTGCCTACTTGTCCTAGCCCCATTATCCTTCTAAAAACCTGTCATGACGTGGATGAAGCAACTGAATACTTCAAGTAATGTGTCACAGGAGTGTTTATTAGTGTCACGACATGAAACAGGAGGTAGCATGGCAGTTCAGATTATAACTCATATCTAAGCTTGTAAAACAACAATAAAGCAACGTTTGGCGAAATCGAAATCTCCATTTTCAGAAGTGTCAGTTTTGCCTTGCAATTGTGAAGGCACCTTTTTCAATCCTTTGTCATTTACTGTTCTGCTTTCAGCTTCTAGGCAAGTCTCAATGAGCCCATTTCATATCGGTGCATAAAGTTCTGTCTACTTGGAGGACCAAATAAAAAATGGAAAAAAAAAAAAAAACTAAACCAAATAAGCAATATTTTAACAAAAGACTTGTTAAAATACCTGCAATGACCCCAGACACCATCAAGTCACTTAAGCACTGATGACAAAGATGTATTTATTACATAGTGGTTAGATAACTTATTAAGTAATGACACTAACCAAATATTTTGTGATACAAGGTCTGCTAACTACAAACAAGGCTGGCTCTACCTTTTCTGGGACCACCAAGAAAACTGACGATTATTTTACTTCCTCCGCAACACAGGTAATTCAGGAGCCATAGGCAACTGCCTATTTTGCCTGTACCAAGAGGCAGCCATGTTTCTGCCTACATGCAAACATTTTAATTCAATGAATATGGTTTCAGTTTTTAATTATTTAAAATTTTGGTGATTATTCTTATTTATAAATTGTTTATACGAATACATAACATATATACATTTTCATGATTTTGTGAATACATTATATACATTATATACATATATATATATACATATATACATACAGCTGTCTTGTTTACCTATGTCTGGATCTTGTCATGTCAAAACAATGTCTTGTCATGTAATTTTTCTAGTTTTCACTTTCCTTTTTATTTAATTATAACTGTTTTAGAATCTGTCAATTTTAGGATACGACCAGGCAGGTAATACAGAAAACCTGTGTGATTCAGCGTGGCACAGATAGCACTGTGCCACACACTGCAAACCCATGGCAGAGCTCTGTCCCATCGTGACCGTCTAGTTCTGGGAAATATACGTTAGCTTACCGTCACAGTCCTAATGTATGTTCCCCAGGTTATAAGCCTGCTGTCCTTATAGTTAGGGTTACTTCTTTTCTTTTGATAAAGATGTTTGTATACATATTTCCAGGTTGTAATGGCATTCTGTGTTCATTTAATTTCCCGTGTCTTCTTTGGAGTCAGTCGAGCATACATTTCTGCTTAATAAGTGACTAGACATTATAATTTGTTTTAGGTGTTTATTTAAAACACTATTATAACGTCAAGTAGGGCTGAACAATTGATCGATTTCAAATCGAAATCAGGATTTTAAGCAATGCGATTAGCAAATCACAAAGGCTGCGAGGATATGCATTATTCAACACGTCTGACCCAGGGTTTAAAGCTATCGTGGGAGTAGTTTTTCAAATTCCGTCCTCCTTGTGTGACAGTCAGTCTCACCAATCAGAAGTGCCATGCTCCTCGCGTACCAATCATACTCACCAATCAGGAGTGGCCCAAAGTGACTGTGTATACACCCACAAACAACAGACACGTGAAACCAAAGGAAAACGTTACATTTGCAGTGCAGAAAAATATTGGTTCCGTTGCTGAGCCATAAGTGAATTACCTACCTATTTAAAGGGCAGATTAGGGATCCAAGCAGTGTTAGCCACATGATCCCTAATGTTTTTATTACGGGAATTGACTTTGCGGAAGCACTTTCCTAAGAGTAAAAAAGCGGTCCAGGGCTGTTTGCAAATGCGGTACTTAAAATGTGTCTGTAAAAATGCAATCACTTTACCATGTTAGGGTTGCTAGAGAATTGTTCTATGGTTTATTAGGTGTATGTCCTATATCATTTTTGTTAGAATAAATTCATTTTGGATTGAATTCATATATTTCCATTCTTATCTTTGGATTAATGTATAGTGCAGTTCAGATTTCAATGTACGGTTGTGCTCAATTACAGTTTTCATACACATATAGTGAATACTGAGTTAAAATAATCGCGAATGAAATTGCAATCGCAATATCTGTCCAATAAATCGCAATTTGATATTTTCCTAAAATTGTAAAAAGTCTGGTAACATTTCCACTATTCTTCCCATGAGCCAAGAGTTGTGTGGGAAAGACCTGTCCACCAGTAGTACATCTCCAGCCATGAAGTTTCTTCTCAGCTTAGTCCATTTGTGGCGCTCTGGCATGAATAGAAGATACTCGCGAGTCCCCCTGGTCCAGAATAAGTCTGCAAGATACTGAACTTGCTTCCAGCGCTTCCATGTGTATGTGTCGTCTTTACCGAAAATGTCAGGAGGCCAGCTGAGACTTCAGTAGTAATAAGTGACTGGGTGTCAGAGGCTCTAGATCATTTGCATCATCTAAGACACTTGTGAGTGGCCTGCTGTTTATGATGCTTTCAACCTCATACCTTATTGTCTGACGACAGTCGTCATTTACAACTGGCTCTTTCAATAGAGAACTGAGTATTCTTCGCAATGTATGAATTTTTCTTTCCCAAACTCCTCCCCGGTGTGAAGCGGCCGGGCTATTAAATATCCACTTTATCCCTTCTGGTTACAAGCTCTTTCTATCTTTTCATTATCCAGGTGTTGAATTGCTTGTCTCAACTCCCTTTCGGAGCCCAGAAAATTAGTACCGTCATCAGAGCGCATGATGGCAACTTGAGCTCTTCTGCATACAAAACCACGAATTGCGTTGATACAGGAATCAAGGCTTTTTGCAACCTCGATGGCTCTAAGAGTGAGGCAGGTGAATAGCACCCCATACCTTTCGGCTGTATTCTGACCCCGCTTTACAACAAATGGCCCAAAATAGGCAACATCGTTATTCATGAAAGGAGGTTATGCAGGCGAAAGGAGATCTTTGGATAAATTTGCCATTTATTGTTCTACAGTCTTCCATTATTTCTGTGGCACATTGTACCCTTATTGAATAGCCTTCAAATTGTAGAATCGACTTCTATAATCCATTACTTACATCTTAATTGTGCCAGAACATAACTTTGCCCGCAGTGTTCCGATCTTCGGTGTATGTCAATTAAAGTCAGTGTGGCTACTCTAGTGTTCTTAGAAAGAATTGCTGGATGTTTGATGTTCTCTGGCATGGCCAACTTAAGTCTTCCAGTCAAAGTTCTTGAAGAACCGGATCCAGTTGGAACAACTGACTCTTATGACTGACTTGTTTGCCTTTCTGCAGAGCCTTGATTTCTTCCGAATTGTAATCCTTGACTGAACCGAATTATGTCTAATTTTGCAGTGACTAGATCTTCCAAGGTAAGTGATCTGTCTTTTATTGTTGCTCTGTAATTTTCCGTATGTTGCTCTAATTTTGACCTTTGCTTTTCTCGCTTTGTTTGAATTTAATTGATTGATCACGAGACCTCTTTTGTTTCCATTTTCAGTCACTGCAAAATTCCCTTCAATTTTAACATCCAGGGCATTGCCCTTTTCAGTTTATGCCAGTCAAATTAATAATTGGTCAAACTGTTCATTGGTTCCCCATTATATTTGACATTGATTGTGTTAGCTGTAACTACGTTCTTGAACTCTTGAAGGCCAACTCTCCTTCGTACAGGTTGTTTTGGCCAATTGTATTCAATATGAGGCAAGAAGTTTGGCCCCTTAATCCATTTTCCCCCTTGTACCAAATTCTTTGTTCTCAAACCCTAGCTGGGGTTTTCTGTTGATCCAAAATACTTCCATTGAGATGGCTTGGTTGATTCTAGAATTAATGTGATTCTCTTGGCAATGAAATTTTTGAAACAAGCAGTTTCATTGTCAATGTATCTGAGCACTGTGGTGCTTTCTGTCCAGAAGATAGACTGTTGCAGTGGAACTTGAAGTTCTTGTCATAACATCTTGTCTGTCATCACTGCAACGACTGCTACTGTTAATTCAAACCTGGGAATCGTGACTTGCTTGAGTGGGACCACTCTTGACTTCCGCATCAGAAATTAACAGTGTTTCCTGCCTCATTTGTTTTCTAGCAGTAGGTAAGACACAGTGCCATATGTATACTCAGAACCACCTGAAAAATTATGTAACCATGCTTTGGCAGGGCACCCAAAATCAGAAGGTTTTAAACATCTGCTCACATGGAAGTCGGAGAGGCAAGTAACACCCTCCATCCATTCTTTCCAATTATCAACACATTTTTCATCTATGTTCTCATCCCAATCACGTTTCTCCTTACATAGGTCTGTCAACAGGAGCTTAGCAGGTAAGATGATTGGTGCCAGAAGCCAAAAGGATCATAAATGGAGTTGATGACAGATAATATGCCTCTTCTGGTCATTGGCTTGTCTTTCAGCTTTATGCTGTAGGTGAAAGTATCTGTTTCTGTATCCCACTGTACGCCAAGATCTCTTTAAACCGGTAGTGTTATGACTTAGATCAAGATCTTTCACTTCACTGGTTTTCTGTGCTTCAGGGACTGACGTTAACACCTTCCTACTATGGCTCATCCATTTTGTGAACCCTCCACTTGCACAAAGAGTGTGAAGATCTCTAGTCAAAGTTATTGCTTCATCCTCTGTAACTATGCTCTTTAAGCAGTCGTCTACACAGAAGTTGTAGGAGAGTTTGGGCAGCCTCTGGAGATGCAATGGCTTTATGATCCTCAGCAGTTCTTCCCAGCGCATATGAGGCAACACTTGGTGATGAAATAGCCCCAAAGAGGAGTACTGTCATTCTAAATTCCCATATGGGTTCATTTCATTTGCCGTTAGGCCACCAAAGAAAACGAAGGAGATCTGCATCCCTTCCTGGCACCCTCACCTGATAAAACATTTACTTGATGTCTGCTATCATAGCTATTGGTCCTTGTGAAATCTTAAGAGGACGCCAATTAACAGATTCTTCAACCTCCTTAGCAGACTACCCACGCGTTCTGCTGCACAACGGTTATTAGGCATTCTTGAGTGGCAATCCAATGCTGTGATGTCCATTGTCAAAAACTGTCTTCTGCACAGGCTACATGAGACATCTCTTCCTTGTCGTCGTCGTTGCGTTCTGGGAAATCATTGTTGTACTGTTGGACCAGTAGCTTCTCAATTTCCATCATGGAGATCCAGCTCACTGAACAATGAGGCAGTTTGTTCCCAGTGTCATTCAGTTCCCTTCTTAAGGGTCCTTTCACATCCCAACCAATGGCAGACTTGACCATTTAAAGTCCTCCATTTTGATCATTAATGACATGCCACAGCTCCATTGCCCTTCAAGTTCAGTTCACTCCTGTAAGTAGGCTTACTTCTGCTTTTATTTTTGGCAAGCATACTTCTCTGAGATAAGGTCACTTCTGGGTATCTGATTGCCTAGGTTAATTGTCTGGGTGAACAGGTATGTTGCTATGAGTGAACACCTTGGGCAACTCAATATAGTTGCTGTCTTCTAGCCTGCACACTTCCAATTCTAATATCACATAACTGTTTATGAGTTTCTGTCTTGGTTTGTCTTGACCCATGGTGCTGAGAAGTATTTATGTTGGTTTCCCTTTAATGTTCAGTTTCCTGCAGAATGTTGCTGTGTTACCTGGTCCATAAAAGCATATATTTCCACACACTTGTCACCCCTTCTTGATTTAATTTTCACTAGTACTATTGATAGTATACATTCATATTCTTTGGTTAGCTTTGGTTTGGTTAGCTATAGAAACTTGAGAACCTGATACTTCATAGATGTGGGCACCATCGTTCTTCTCAGGTAAGAACAAAACCTCTTCTTTTTACCATGTGTTGAATGTCTGGATGTTTTATCCCGCATTCTTTAGGCTCAGCCTTCTTCTCGCAAAATTTGCTTAGATGACCTGAAGTTAAGCACTCAACATAACATAACATAAGCCTTTTGACTTCAGGAATTCCCCATGTTCTTTTTGTGGTTGAATCTTAATTTTACTTCATGGAACTAGAGCGTGAGATTGCTGACAGCACAAACATGATTTCTTGACGGCTAGCCATGTTTTGTTTGTGTTTGCTGGCTTCACAGCTAATCCTTGAGATCCTTTGTTTTCAGCAGAAATGTTAGTTGCGAAACTGCTTCGACGGACCCCTCTCTTTGCTAAATGACTTTCTTTTGTTCAGTTTTTCCAGTTGCGATGGGACGGCTGCCTATTACCAAAAAGGGCATCCATCATTATTTTAGCTTTACTGAATTGGCAAAACTTGCCCTTCTGCCCCTTCGCTCTTTGATATCATAGGCCTCAGCACCAACATTCCTATTCTTGTAGGGTAGCTTAGACACTACTGTCCATAGGTTAGTAGGGTTGTCCATCTAATCTAGACATTCAGTGTCTCCCATAATGTTGTAACATCCAGCTATAAACACTGCATAAGCGCTTAACTCTTTCCCATCATCTGTCTTAATCTGCAGCTATTTGAGGGCCTTATCAGTGTATACACTGGCGATTAGTAATTCATCCCCATAATGCTTAGGAAGCAGTCTTTTTGCTTAATTATAACTTTTTTTTCAGACCGCATATGAGCGGAACTACCAGCTAAAAGTTGTTCCAAAAAGTACAATTTCTCTGTTGTACAACGTACTCCCTTAGTAATGCACAGATATAAGGCTAAGATGTCTCTATGTCTTTTCTGGATAATTCTTCGGAGGATCCCCCGTTTCGGCGCTAGCATCTTCTGATTCGCTCGCTTTCTTTGGTTCTTGAGCGGCACTTAGCCACGCTTAGCAGCGGTAACTAACAAGTTTTCTGACGAAATGTAGTGGTTGAGTCAGTCAAGCATACAGTTTTGCTTAACGCGAGTGACATGACAATATAACTTAATTTGGGCGTTTATTTAAAACACTAAATTATAATGCCAAGCACACGGTTTGAAAATTATATTGCTTCCAACCATATCTGGCTCCAACTCCCGGTACGTCCAATCGGATAAATAACTCACATTTACATAGCGTCACATTTACGTTTTCGGAAATCCACAACACAAAAACGTCTCTCACATTATACCTTTCCAAATACCAAATTATGCATTTCTACATTTAAATACATCGCGGAAATTATGAAATTATCATCAGTAAATATATCCATATTTAACTATTTTAATGAATTTGCCCACTTTTGGCTCTTACACAGGTGATGAAAAGAAGGGCCGCCAACGCGCACAAAATACAACGTACCGTAAGCACTTTGATACACACACACACACACACACACATATATATATATAATAACTCGCGCAGTTTAGATAACTGGCATCTCTAAGTTGCCTATTCAATGGACTGGCATTCTGTACAGTAGGATGTACCCGTGCTTTCAATCCTGTGCTATACCTAGGAAAAGCTTCATACTTACTATTGCGTTTTATTTATGTGCGAAATTATCAAACATCTAGCCCTTTGTTTCCTATGATAAATGCATGTCTGTTTTTTCTTATATGTGCGGACAATGACCACATTTGTTTGTTTTTAGGGAAAGGTTTGTAATCCTTAATTTGGACATTAAAAAGCACGTGGGATGAGGTCTTAGGCATTTGAACGAGCGCACTGCGCCGTGCTCTCTTGTTTATATAGGGGAGCACCTGCGGTGCAGAGACAGATTGCGGCTGCAGCGGCCCCGGCTGACGTCAGGAGGCCGCCCCGCGCCTCGGCGCCAGCAGACGCGCTTTACGGGCGCTTATCAGGGCCGCGTAGACGGTATTCGATCACAGCTATTCCGCAGCCACTGCAGTTAATAAAAGAAGAGACTCCGTTGTTCTTTTGCATGTATAGATAAAAAAGAAACAATAACTGAGAGTTTCAAAAATGTAATGTTAAAAAATTAGGCCTAAAGAATCTTCGGTGAAAGATAATTAGGAGAGGAAGTCTGTTGTAGATAATGCATAATGTCGGTGTGTTAGATATGAGAATGTAACCTGTAATATATAAGAACCTTTTGTAATTACGGCGAAAATGAATGAGTTTGAAGTAAGTTGAATTCTGTGTATTGTATCCGTTTAAAATTTAATTTTAATTTTTTGAATCCGATTAAATACAACAATCGCTTTGAAAATTTGGTGGAACTTCTTTGTCTGTTGTATTGATTTTGTTGTGTTGATTTTGTGCAATGCTGTCGACTATCGGTGAAACTAAGAAGTGTATGTTTTGTGAAAGATGGAATGAATTTATATAAATTGCATGTAGTCATGAGGTGTACCTTTAGTGAAGGTATGACAACGTCAGCATGGCGATTTCTACCAATCAATTTAGCCATTAAGTTGCCGGAGTCAGTATAACTATCCGTAGATTCATATTTCAGTGCATCATTTATTCCAGTGGTGTCCATTCTATACCTAATAACTTAAAGAATAAATGGTATATAATGAACATTGATGAGCCTTCAAAATAACAATGTTCAACGAGTAAAGATCAGGTAAAATAGGAAATATTTTATACTGATAGTATGGATGTGTGTCTTTTAATCATGTATTTTCATAATTGTATGTTCTCTAAATTGACGGAGTAGCATCGATACTTATTCAAGTTTATGGATTCTCTGCTGTTGTCCTGTGACCCCGGTGTGAGGATGTCTTATCGACGTGGCACTAGATGGCGCTAAAATGCCAATACTAATGACCCGATTAAAGGTCAGCGTTTCTCTTTCAGAATCCAGCTAGTCGAAGTATTGAATGTGACTTGCATTTTATCTAAAATCTTTATTTCATATTGCTGAGTCTATTATTATTGTCGTCGTTGCCCCTCCACTGTCAGAAGAAAGTACCATTTTGAGCCTTTCAGGGTACATTTACTTGTCACTGGCTCTGCCAATTGTACCCTACTGTAGGTACATGTCCCTTTATGGTACAGAAATGGACTGTACCATTTGGGGTACATCTGTACCTTCGGGAACAAAATTGAACCAGGGCTGTATCTTATTTTCTAACAGCCCTCTACTAGTTGTTGAATATATTACTTGAGTGTAATTTTTCTTTTGCATTATAGCCAACAACAGTGGAATGAATGCATCTTTTAAATTTACATAACTTCAATAACATTGAATGTTGAGCACATGATAACCATGCAGAATGTATGGTTATCATATTTTTTTTACAGATTTTTGGTCATATACAAAACTGTTTGAAGAACATGTACTTAAAAATATAACTATTTATACTATAATATAATAAGTTTGTGGTATATCAATTTTGTGAGTAAAGACACAAACCTATTCTAACAGACTGACTATTAAAATGGAATGACTTAATTCAAAACAGTGATTTAATTAATCTGATACTCGTGTGGAATATTGTACCGCAAATCTCCTTCCTGTTTCAGTGTTTCAGGCAACTTTCATTTCAGGCTCATTTCTGTTATTAACGTCATTAGATATACCGAAGTGCTTTAGAATAGAACTCCAGTGTTTACCTTTGCATTTGCTCATTGTGGAATTGTTTTTCCTGGCTAGTTAGTTCAAATTAATAAAAGACAGGTGATCTCACAAACTGTAGCAGCCAGGTACGCTGCTCGAGATTTTGGGCCCCATGAAAGTACATCATTCTAGGCCCCCAACTCATAACAATGCAATTATATTCCAAATTCCTGAGGACCCATGTCTTCATTGCATGGTACTATAAGAACACAGGAACACAAAACACATGCATATCTAAGAAACAGTCACGTTGAATGGTATGAATGTCATGCACAGTATCTATTGCAGAATCACAGCTGAATGCATTCAGAGTTGTTTTGTAAACTGAAGCAATGTGTAGGATATTCTATCTGAAGTGTTTTATGAATGCAAGCAGAAAGCATTGGTCAGCAGGGCCATATATTTGCTGCCACTGAATCCAGTTTGCAGACTATGGAAAACATTGGGGTGGTTAAATTAAAACCACCTGGTTAGGAAACAGAGGTCAAAATGGATGTATCCTGGACTTTGTTGATATTTCAGGGTCATAACCCATCGGT
>JAODKN010000063.1:12966991-12983255 GCA_026774425.1 Petrocephalus zakoni
CCCCCCCCCCCCCCCCCCCCCCCCCCCCCCCCCCCCCCCCCCCCCCCCCCCCCCCCCCCCCCCCCCGCCCCCCGGGGTGGTAACCGGGCACGAGAGGGGGAGGTAGGGGCCAACACATGCAGGAGCGGGGGGGGGGGCTATCGCTGTTTATGAGACGCCGTGGTCGGCCGTATACCCCCCGCCATGGCTGCGGAGTATCAGGGTGACAGCTTGTAGACGCTCACATGCAGCACTAAGGGGGCCGAGGTGGGCTGAAGGTTACAGAGGCGCACGCGCCCTTCGCTCTGGCCGCAAACACTCACATATCTGGACTGGGAGACTGGGAAAGGAGGCCAGTGGCCGGAGAGCGGCACACTTACGGGGCGCGCTAGTGCCGTGGCAAGGTGTCCCTGTCAAACACCTCCCCTTTCCTCGTGCCTTGGTCGTCAAAGTAATCCAGCCCCCCCCCCCCGGGCGCATGAGTGACCAAAGGCTGATGGCGAGTGAGTGAGAGTGGATGAAAGCCCCCTCCGCCCCCCCCCAACCCACAGATTGAGGGTGACCTGCATCCCGGGTAACGCCACAGGACTTTAGTGATCTCTTTGGTTGTTTCATCGCAGCAGAAACAAACTATCGGCTACACATCACGCGGCCCCGGGTGTCACGCGGCCTCGCACGCTGATGATGCGCTTACAAATTTGTTTGCTGTTTCGTCTCCCAGCCCCCACCCTTTTCTAAGTAACAAATCTCGCTCCGGTCTGCTCTCATGTGACACTTTGTAGGTCTGCCTGGTTCTTACAGGATATAATCCATTATTTACAGTGAGCTAACAGGCTTTTCTCTTCCATCGGTGTTCCGGCGTTTGGTCTTAAGATGCGATGTTTGTAATTAGCGATTAGCCAGTGGCTTGAGACTCTTGCTGAATCGGCGTGAGAATTATACATCAGGTGAGGGGCAGGCTTTTCATCTTCCTGGCAGGACTCTGGAGGGACCAGTTTTAATTCTTATCACATAAACATCACACTAACCTGGTAATAAATCGGCACAAATCCAGGGGGAGAGGACAGAAGTGAACCACTGTCATGGACGCGTCACCCAGAATAACTGTGGGCTTGTGGTGTCCTCAGATTTACAGCCTGTGAAGATTATAATTGTAGACAAGAGTTCAGACGTATTTTTGGCACAGATGCATTTATTCAGCGGCGTCTAACTCGGCATAAAACTCTGATGTTTCCTTAATGATTCATTTTATACTGTTACTGAAATTACACTTTTGGTTTTAAACGGCCTGTAGCTTCAAAATCTAAATTGTAAAGCACTTGCGAAGCAGTCTTGGACTCTCGTTGGGTACCAGATGTTACTCATATTGTTGTAGATACATGCCTGGATTTGGGCACGAGATCTGACCTTGGGACTCGCTATGCAACAGATTAATTTTTTTCCAGAATAACTGTTGATATCATTTGAGATAAATCTGTAACATGGTGTCACTTCATTCGGGTCCAATAAATAAAAGGCAGTTATGTAAAAGTTGACGAGCTTCAAAAGCTATTTTTTAAGATGATGATTTTATAATTGAAATGTTATGCTCAGCATTACAGTACAAACAAAGACATCACTGACAGATATATGCAATATATGCGTCTAGGCCTAATGCTACACCCACATGTCCACATGCTGCAAAGTAAAAAAAATCACCAAGTGTAATATTTAATATTTTCCAGACTGCAGATTCTTCATGGGCGGTCATGTGATGTCAGAATTATTTTAGATGTTATTGCTCATCGTACCTCCGAAAGTGTGATGTGAGCTAATTGCTTTTTCAATTATTCACCAGAATCGCTCTGTTTTTCTTCTGTGGTGAGCTGTCCCTTGGGTTCTGGGTGATCTGGACCACTGACAGAATGGATAGAGCTGGGACAGGCAAGGTAGCTGAGCACAGAGCCGGCCTTTGGGGGGGTTTCCTGCTGCACACGGGGAGGTGACGAGGCTCTGGCTTGCCTGGTTCCCAGATTCATACCTTCATGTGGCACAGCAGCTACAAACTGCTCTTTACAGTACTCAGATACTCACTCTGGACGCTGCTCTTTACAGTACTCAGACACTCATTCTGGACACTGCTCTTTACAGTACTCAGACACTCACTCTGGATGCTGCTCTTTACAGTACTCAGATACTCACTCTGGAGGCTCACAAACGATTCCCCACCCCACACACTAAATACTAAACAGAGTGACACCTTCTTTATTTTATTATCTTTAAGAAAAGAATCACATGATCGTTTTAAATAAACACTGTGGTCCAATAGCAGCTTCTATTAGGACATGTATTTTAAAGAGTGTCAATAATTTACACATATTAACTTTCCACTTATAGGATCACTTCGTAAAGCCGTGAAAGTTTTACACGTACACACACACTCATGGGAAGGAAAGACATGCCCTTAGCACAGCCAAGTTTCATTATATTTTTATTTTAATTATTACTGTAGTCAGCTCTGATGTGTTTTTCTTATTTTTTTTTTTTTAGGCATCAGTGTACTTTGTTAATAAAGTAAAGTGATAACTACATTAATCACAAATGTTTAAGAGAGCCAGCAAAGGTTTGTGCTGATACTGCATACCGTCGTATTGCTGTATAATGCGTTTTAAATTGCACAATATAAATATTTTGGAATTTGCCACATTACGTGTAAGATAAATCTTTTCAGATGCAAAGGCCAGACTTTAAAAGGCCTGTTTTATTGGTGTGTTATTTAACTCAAGTGTCAAACGTGCAACGTGTCTTTCTGACGTCTTTCACGTGATACAGTGATTAAGTTGGATGTTAGCTGAAACATGGCGGATTACTTCCCTTGACGGTCAGTGTAACAACGACGTTACGGTGTCTAATCCCACACAACACGTGTGGCTAAAGAAATGGCTCAAACGCTTGGTTTTTTGTTCTGCTTTGTTGCTTATAACTCTAAGCAATAAAGTATATTTTTAACATTTGTAACATTTAACACGTTATTAGTGGCATCCCATCCAGGGTGTACTGCAGCCTGTTTCCCAGTCCTGCCTGGGACTGGCTTCAGGCCCTGACCAGGATGTAAGGGTTTGCAAGAGGAATGAACAGATGGATGGATGGATGTTAAGGTCATTAATGTTCAGACGACCCACAAATCAGCATTGTGCAGGCGCAGAGAGGAACAGCCTCGGTGTCCTTGATGCAGGACATACGTGAGACATATGCTGCAGTATTAGCTATTCCAGCTGGTGCGAGGCCCCTTTTTTGGGGAAAGGACAGTGCCTGCTAGACTGTAGCTTTGTTTATGCAGCTTAATTGCTCAAGGGAGAGCGTCTGAACTTGAAAGGCAAACAGATTATTTTGTGCCGTCGTGTTTAACTGTTCTGGAGTGCACAATGTACAGTGTACAGTGTAACGTGTTTGTGACGTGGGTGGATTCAGCCCCTGCCGACGGCTGACTTTATAGCGCAGGGAAACCCCAAATCTGTGTGATGTCACGGCCGCAGCTGACTTTGAAGGTCGTCCTTGGGTTCTTGTGAGAAAATAAAGCAGGGGAAAATCGTTCCGTGTGGGAAATAAAAGGCAGGGGCCCTTTTTCTCCGCGAGCACGGTGCTGACATGCTGTGGCTTTCCCAAGATGGCCGCCGCCTGTCCGCCACCGTCTGCCTGTCTGCTGAGGCGCTGCTTCCTCCTCCTTCTTATTTTTTTTGTTTGAAGTGAGCACTCGTCTCGCGTAACAGCGGTGGCCCGCCTCAGCTCCGTGACAGCTGATACATTGTGAAATCTTGTCCTGAAAATGCATACAGATGCATCTGTTAACAACATTTACAATACACCTTTTTATTAAAAGATTTTTTCAATAAAAAGAAAAACTTTTGGCAAAATGGAAGTGAAAGAGGCAATGTGCCTATGGACAGATGCTTACAGCAACAAAATGCACACGCAAGACTAAATCAAGAAAACTGCATAATAAAATGACCATGATTATATAGGCCGACTACTTATTTACACTGGTTAGCAGCAGAAGGATGCTGTATCAGAGGGCGAGCTTAGGGTATATTTCATGATGCTTCGGGAAAGCACAGCTGAAATAATGACTTCATCAACATGGACTTATTTATAGTCAGAAAATGCCCACTTGATTTACAAAAGAAATACATCATGTCAGATGGACATTTAAAAGTATATGTAGTATTATCTTAGTGTATGTGGAGTCATACATATTATACATGTGTCCTGTTCAAATTGATTGCATGGGCATTATATGCCTTTACAGGAAATACACAGGTATAAAGTTGAGCAAAATAAAACCTACTCATTCTTGCCATTCTGAGGCCCTGCTTGTCCCTAAATTGCTGAGGGCAATCCTGTGATTTGTTCGAGAAATACAGTGCAGTGCAGTGCAGTGCGTCTTGCTTCATGGACCTCACTGAATTTCCAACAAATTATTTCAGTGAGATTTGTTCTGTAAGTATTTTTAAAAACAAACAAAATAACACAAATTAGTGAGGAAAACTGCCTCTATTGTAGCTACTCTATTACAATTTGCAATTACATTTTTTCAGTAATTACTATAGCTGGGAGTCTATCCTAAATCAGTGGCTCCAATTAACATTTGTCTTCTTTTGAACATTTCCTGCAATGGGGAAATGATTAGTAACACTTAACATACCCAATTTAAACAAATAACAGGTTGATATCTGGTTTTAAATCATACCTTTATAGCTGTGACAGTAATCTTTCTATATATATGTAACATGCATATTAAACATGCATAGAAAAGCTGTTTTATATACATTGCAACTGATTTTTAAGGAATTACTCCCTCAAGAGTGAAAACCACGAATGCGTAAGGAGTTAAGCCAAATCGTCCCATTCCGTTGAAAGAGTGGTTACTGACATTTGATCATGCGAAAGGAAGATCTCAGCAGTATTAGTGCCCTGGTTACCAAAAGAAGCCATGGGGTCCTGCCAGTTACACTAGCAGTCCCTGCGCTGCAGACCAAACTTTAAAAAAATAATAACAATAATAAAATAAATGCCGTTATCGTGATGAGATTCACTGCAGGCACAGAAAGATGCCCAAGAAGAACCGTGCGGGACACGTGTTCCAGTCCGGCGAGCCGCAGTCCCCCACAGCCCCCCACAGGGGGTCCTGCCGGACCCCACCTCCTCAGGGCCACCAGGGCGAGCAGACAGGTCAGCGTCTGACGCCATGCAGGGCCGCCGTGGCACAGATACAATCAGGATGCGGCCCGCCGCCTGGCCCCGGATTAAAGACGGGAGGCCGTGAGACGCTGTTATATTACGCGGCTGTTGCATCAGCACTGCGAGCTGGGATGTGCCGCACCCAGCTGGAAGCGTGTCCACTGGAGACGGCGCAGTGAGGAAGAGGAAAGACGCAGGCAAAGATACACAAACATGCAGACGGGGGGAAGCGTGTGTGAACTGCTGCCATCTTCATTCCTGAGAGGCTAAACACTACAAGACATGCAGTGTCAATATGGGGTTTGGATAAGGAAAGAGTATAGCCTATGTATTTCTGATTAACGTGTAAACTGTATTTCCTCAACAGATACCCTTATCTCGATGAGTTCTTGTTGATTTCTGGTAAATTTATTTAAATATTTCATAAAAGTTGAATGAGTAACCATGACCTGGTGCTTTTGCGAAGGAGATGTATTTGAATCACATGCACACATTGATATATTTATATACCCTATAGAATAGACTCTATCTAGGCACATACGGCAAAACTCTCAAGAAGGAGGATCTTTCTTATTGTGAAACAGCTCAGATAACATTCTTAGCATGTGTTGACCTTCTCTACCTTTAATATGCATGATTTGAAGGTGGATGGAGCCTGCAGCTGGGCCTCTCTCCCTGCAGCATAGGTGCTGTCTTGGTGTTGTCTCTCAGTTGGGTAACGTATTTAGTATAGCAGCCCACAGAACACTCATGCATCTTCTAACTGTTTATATGGGGGGGGCTGGAACCTATCCTAGAGAGCACACCCCAGGACACAAGCTGGTGTAGGTAGTGGATGGGACGCCAGTCCCTCACAGGGCACAGACACACCCTCATACACTATGTCACTATGACTTTGGACTGTGGGAGGAAGCTGGAAAAGCTGGATGAAGCCCAGTTGGATTGTGGGGGGGGGACAGAAAATTCCACTAATGCAGATCAGAATAAGGACTCAAAGCCCCAAACTGTGTGATATGAGATAACAGCCCGCTGAGCCAGAAATGTCAATGAAAATTTGTGACGAGGCAGAAAACATCTGCTTAAAGTGAGTCACCGAGCTCCCAGGTAAGTAGGATGAACACAGAAAAGCCCCATAGATACCAAACAAACTCCAAGAGACAAACACAGCTTTGTGGAGAAAAATGAGGGGAAACACATCAACAGTTGCTTAGGTACTCCAAAATCCTGGACTTTATAAGAAATTGGTAAGGAAGCACCTCTTTTTCTGCAAAAAGGAACGTGGGAGGCTCTGCAAATACGTATCAGAAGGTTAGGTGTCCCAAAGATGCAGTTTGGCGAGATGCAGGACATTTCACATGGCAAAACACCCAGCGTGACACATTACCCAGATGATGGATCCTTTCCCATGAACCATGATGGTGTCACCGTCATGGCGTAGCATGCCTTCCGCCCAAAGGGGCCGTGACACTTCTCAGGATGCCCCCCCATCCCCCAGCATCCAGAAGAACTGACCAGGACCCGGATTCGCGTGTCTGCAGCCACATGATGAGTCACAAAGCACAAGACAGAGCGACTTTGGAAGGACAAAGGGTGGGTTCTGGAGAGGCCCAGTCAAACTCTTGCCTTGAGTCTGCAGCAAGACCAGGAGACCTCGCTCCACTCCTGCCCTCCATTCCATTTTATGGATTAAGTATAAGGAATGAATAAGGTGAAGATCCAGGCACTGAGGTGCAGTGGATACATGTTTCACCTTTTCTTTCCTATCAATTGCACATTAACTATTGTCTCCCCACTCAATTCCCCTAAAAAATCGGTTGTACATAGATAAGAAGGGGGAATAAACAGTTGTTCAGTAATATTTCAGGTTGTGGGACTAGAAATGTGGGAGAGACAAATGTAAACAATTCAAATAGACACAATAGTGTTACACCACCTGCACTGAGGTGTAATCAGAAGACAGATTGCACTTAAGGAAGGTCAGAACTACACAGCATGGGTCATGTTTAGACTAGCTCTGGACTTTCAGACATCGTCTAAATGCAGTGAAAAAAGTAGGCAGGGTAATTTGTTATGTAGCGGCTAACTAATAAACATTCCTCGCGAAATGCAGCATCACTAATGAAACGCAATATCACTAAGCTAAACAGAGTAAGGACCCATTCATAAAAGACAACGCTCTATTATGTCCTGTTCTATAACGATGTACCTCTGACCTTCACTTATAGGCTGAGATGCATGCTAGGCTATCTGTCAGTTAGTAACACAACTAGACCAAATATCATTCCCAGGTTATTTTCCCTCCGAAGTTATGGATGTTGTGTAAAACATGTTGTGTAAAACATAGAGTGTTTCAATAACAAGGATCGCAATGTATTTAGAAGAAAGTTTTAGTAACCGAAATGCCAGCTTTTTTCCTACACAATTCCATGTCACAATGCACTTCACAATACTTACCACCTAATGGATGAAAATAAAAGGTAACAAAAACGGAAATGTTCAGAAAATTAGATGCACTACTCATTTTATTAAAATTTTAAGTTTTAAAACATGTCCTCGGTTTGTTGAAGTTTCAAAATATAACAGTTAATTAAAGTTACTAATACAAATCGATATTAACCGTATGGTTGTGTGATGACACATAAATGTAATATATCTCTCTATATGTTTGCGATTATATGAAAATCGGATAATTAGGTGTTTTGATTTGATCAAGTAATGGATTCAATATGAGATATGTTATTGCACAATTTTATACGTCAACCCGAGCACTTAAAATCAAGCCCCCGTCGAGATTCTAGCAATCAAGTGTTGGTGATAGATAAAACAACAAGTAGGTAAAAAATGGAACGTCCTTCGACGATACTAAGAAATGTATTACTAACGAAAATGTACTATGGCCACAAACACGCATTATTGCAGTGTCCGACAATACAGTTAAATCTGGAGTTATTCTGCATTTTGGACACTTAACTCGCTTCGTTTTTTTATTATATTTGAATAAACCGCACAATATACGCTACAGTTTATGAATTGGGTGAATGTATACAATCAGGCTTCATTATCGAATTGTTTTATTTAATAGTAGGTTAAAAAAAAACATTAATTGCAAACTAGCGAACGCCTGTCTTTCCCGTGCGTTGCTGCCATGTGTATATATTGCAAATGTGTTTTACGTTTTGGTTCTAAACAAAATAAAATGGCAATGAACAATAAGAATAAGCGTAAAAAGGCTATTAATATATAACAAAAGTGGAGTCAGCTGTAGTTCCGCTCGCGGTGCGGCTATCCCCCAAACCCGCCTGTTGGCTGGGGCTTGCGAGCGCAGGGAGCCTGAGCGCAGTTAACAAATCAAGTCTGAAATATTTTCAAAGGTTTGGAAACTGTGTGGGGCCCGAAAGACGTCAATGAAACGTCAAAATGATACAGGAAATCCTTTGAATAAATCGCGGCGTTAAAAAAAAGGAACAGGAACCCAACTCCTGTCGATAATTAGAAACTGCAAACGGCTGCACGCTTAAATCCTTCTGAGAATGTCTTCAGTATTATATGCATTAAGTACTGAAAGCACGCATAACTGGGCTATATTAATATAGTACACAAGGCCTTAATTAAGGCGTAGTTTTATCGCACACGGCTTACGTTTACCACGTGGTGCATATACTTTCTTGTTCTTGTTTCTAAACACAATACGTTATCTGACAGCGCAGCAATGCAAACCGAATAAAAGTATTTATAAATAGCGATCACTTGTTTGTTCAGTTTCAATACGGTGTTGACCGATTAACATTTGTTTGAAACACTGAAATTAAAAATAACTTTAATTCCAAAAACGTACGAGGTCATGATGGATTGCTCTAATTAAGCAATGGTGTTTGGTATTTGTGTTGACGTGATCCTTTAAGAAGAAATGTTTCCGCACCTACTATTTATGTTAATTTTTCCAGACAATAAAGGAAGGTGATTATATATACCCGTGATCTCCATTATCTGTTATTTGATTCAGAGCAACCAATGTTGTACATGTGAACGATCCACAGCACTAAAATGAAACGTAGCTGGTTGAAATATAAATTATGTAGAGAAAAAAAGATTCATTCTAGGCCAAAATTCAGACTACGTCAGTATTTCTGCACAATGGATTTTGACAAAACAACATTTCGAATCTTTAGTTATGCCTGGTACACGTTTGTAACTAGAAGACAATAATCCTTTAAAATATGTATTTGTGCTGAAAATTAAAGAGAAATTGGAATGCGTAGTCGCTGGTCATTGTATAGTACTCATGAGCAACACTGGCTGTTTTCCAAAAACGTTTTGTTCACTATTTACGCAAGTATGTACATTTAGATAACAGATCATGGCAACTAGGATCTATATATAACTACAACAGAACAATCACTTTGGAAAAAAATATATACTGATTTTATTGGAGTTTAAACAAGAATTGGGTTAAATATATAATAACTAATCCAATATATACTATACGACAGCAGAGTGCAGAAGCTCCAGCCGTCGGAAATATGCGTGACCGTTTTGCACGCCGTAGTTTTCACGCTGGTAGTGCAGCGGTCAGCGTGGGAGCCGGCGGCGGGGGTCCTGTGCCGCGCCTGCTTCCGCGCGCTGCACCTTTAAGCGACCACCTTTCCCCCGCTACACACACATTCACCGGCCCATGCTGACGTCAAGAATGCATCAAGCTGTCTCCAGCTCCAGCTGTAGTAAATGCACTTCATATCTTTGTTACATGATTCCTTTTTTTTTTTTTTTTTTTAAAGGCGAAGGTCGTTTTTGGAGAGATCGGTGGGTTTAAACCGACAATGTGTGCAAATACGAGCCTAAAGCGTCGCAACATTACGCGAAAGGTCTTTTTTTTCCCTGTATGCATTTTAGAGGATTGCTTGGCAACAGTTTAGCACAGCAGTGGGCGGTTTCTCTGTAGTGTTCGTGTCGGGGAGCTGGCCAGCCCTTTGCAGCCTTTTGGCTTGCTTGTTAAATCATAAATAAAAAAACAGCGCTTAATTGACTTAAATTTATCAATTAAACTAATAAGTGCGCACGACATCATACCAGTGCGCCCGAGTCCGGTTTTCATGTATGTTGTGAACTCGGGAGTTAGAATTTTGCGATAGATCCTCCCTCTTTTATATTCTCATTATTCCTCTCGCCGAGTCCCGAACGCCCTGCCTCGATGCAATAAAAAAAGCGGAGGATGTCCAACCCTGAGAATTTACTCACATCACGCCCCCCAGCCCCCTTGACTACTGGGAAAAGGCTCGGCTCCGGAGACAGCGCTCACGTTTGCGGCAGTGTGTCTCCGGGAAGCGGACGGGCATGTAGCGCTCCCGCATTTTCCACGATACCCAGGAACTGCAGCCGGGGGGGAGCCTCCGCACTTTCCCCATCCCTCCTCCGCCCGCGTACTCGTCGTTTTCCAGCCCGGGCGGCGGCGTCCTCGCCTTCCTCCCCGCACAAACTTCGCCGGGCTGACGAGGCGGACGGACGCCGAAACTCCGGCGCTGCGAAGCCGGGCAGAGCGCTCTGGTCCCCCCGCCGGCCCTCATCACGCCCCGATCGCGGCTTCCCCCGGCCGGAGCACCGCGGACCGCACGCCGCCTGCCTGCCTGCTTCCCCAGGTCGCTTCATTGGCAGCGGGACGGCTTGTAGTCGGAATTATACCCGAGGCACGCTTTCCGCCGGCGCGTCCCTTCCCTGCGCTTGCAGTCAGACATGGAAGATGGTCCGCCTTCAACAAGCTGTTTTAGAAGGTTTACGGACTGTTTCCTGGGCACAAGTAGGTACTTTTTAATTCATTGTTTTGCACAAATGCACCGAGCGCTTCTCTTTAAAGTAGCTGTCCACTTTCCATTTGCCCAGTAGGCGTAATTCCACGTTTTGCGCTGATTTAACTTTTCTGGTTTTATTTTATTGTTTTGTCTAATTTTTAATCGCACACACGTGATGTCATATAGGTGTCGCACAACTTATATGGGGTCGCTGGGGTATGACCCTCCTCCCCATTTTGACAGCATGGGAATATTGAGCTTAATTTACCTGTGTTGATCTTCTAAATCCCCTTTAAGTCATTTTATACAGATCAGCGTTTCTTGGTGAATTGCTGGTAGTGTATAAATGGACATATGCGCATGCAAGTAACAGGAGGGTGGGGATTTTTTTGGGGATGGGGGTGTAGGGTGGGGGGGGTCTTTGTTCTTTTACACTGCTATCGAGGTGGGAATATTGTGAAACTTCCGAAACGGGATCGGCGCTTATTTTTTCGGATTGGACAGCACTGACAGCTTGCAGCGTTAGGCTGGGGAGAGCAACGCGGGGCTCAGAGAGGTAACCCTCGGTGCCCCCGGGATAGACGATGCGAAGCAGGCAACGGCATCAAGACGCAAGTATTCCAGACCCGAATACTGCAATGCGCCTGGCCGCCCCAATAAATTTGCGCGGCACGACCTGCCCTCTCCATCGCCCCGATCTCCTACTTTGAAGGGGGAATGGGTGTGCAAAAGAAGGGACTGATCAAGGAGACGTGCATTTCTGTTCCGTATAAAGGCCCGTTTGATTTTCGCAGGCGGTTCAGCGTCTCGCCGAGTGCACAGGTGGTTATTGACCCTTTCCGCAACCCAATCCACCCCGTGTACTTTGCAAAGCTGGGCTCACGCCGGCGATCTTTCGGAAAGATGTATTCAATCTGTTCTTACTCTGTGGCATGGCTATTGTTTGGTTTTAATACGAGATCATAAGTTCATCAATATGAAGAGGGGAATTGTCTTTGTTGGGACCGGCGCCTGGGCACGTGAAGATGAAACTTTTATTTATTTTTTTATTCTTTTTTTTCCCAGTGATAAAGTGCATTTTAAAAAGTGAATCTGAAAGGCGTGCCAGAGGGTACCTCTCTGCCATCGGACGAATCCGGTTGAGGGGGGGGTCGTAGCGATGCGTGCACACTGGGAGCTGGAGATGAAGGTTTACTTTGTTTAAAGTGTTTAAAATGTGCATGCACGTTCCAGATGCGTGCACGTAGCAGCATGCGCAATACAGCACTGCTTTGGTAAAACTATCATTCTCTGAAATGCAGAAGTACAACTTTGGCTTTTAGGTTATCGTAACCCACCCCACCCCCCGTCGATGTTGCACCATGACGACTACGTAAAGCGAACGCGTTGTGGTGGAACAGAGAAAATTAGTATTAGTATGTTTTTTTTTTCTTTTTGTAATAAGCGAACAATGGGAAGACGAGCCGTGTAGGTGTAGGTCATGTTGTCTCGTATGGTTTCGAAACCGTTTTGTGCGTTAATATATTACTCCACTGCCTGGCGATGAGTCAGTGGAAATTACTGGTGGGATGATTCGTATTTGACAGCTTCTCCATGAATGAATTGCAACCCCGTTTTCTTCAGATCCCGATAAGGAGTTTGTAGTAATTTTATGTAACAATTCTGTTAAGATACCAGTAATGGTTTTAGTGTTGCCTGTTATATGGTGATGTGCAAAATTAGTGGGGTAGGTGTAAATCCGGATCACTTTTATATTTGAGACGGGTACGGTCAGTCTTTCTGCAGAACGTTTGCTTCAGCTCATCAGCATTAGTTTTAAACCCGTGGGACAGTGGATTCGATTGCAGTGCTATTTGGATAATATGGTACTGGATCACCTTTTGCCCAGCGGGAGGCCAGTGTGGACACGCCTGCATGTAAATGGAAATGCTCCAAAACTAATCAGAAGTATAAAGTTTTTAAAACAAAACCCAATTTTGGGAACCTATTTTTTGGAAGCCTGCCGTGCGCTGTGAGGCTTAAGATGGAGGGAAATGTAAAGTCTGTCTTCTCGGCCTTCGACCGGCAGTGTAAAGTAGCGAATGTGAGGTTGGTTATTGGAATAAGTAGTTTCTTGTATAAATAAGGTGGAGAATAACAATAAAGAAACAATAAAATGTTTGCGTTTTTTTCTGTTCCAATCGTCTAGTTCTTGGCATTTAAAACTTTCCTTACGTATGTACAACGCTCTTATCAAGAGATCAGCTGGTGTATGGGAATCAATGTAGCGAAGCTGAATTGAATTACCGTAATGGGTTTTTGCTTGTGACGGGGCAGCGCCGCGTGCTTGCAGCGGGCTTCCTGTGCTGGGAGACCCCTTTGGCTGTGCTGTCCACACTTTATCTGAATATGTGAAGAGGGAACAGGGCTATGGCTCTGTTTAGCTCTGCTCTTCTAAATCTTAATTTTTAATTGAGTTTTTGTTTTCGAATCTGGATGCGGCGAAGTAGTTAAAATGTCAGTACACCTGTATGCAGCCTAAAATGTATCTTAGGGAATAGACATTTTGGTCACTCCCTGGGAATGCTCCTCTAGTTCAGAAAACACCTTTTTTTTCCCCCATTTTGGGATTATGATTCTCAGACCACACGATGGCCTTCTCGTCAGATGTGCAAAGGAATATGGGTAGTTAGCGTTTGATCAGTTTTAAGCCATTTGGGTGGTTTTGCCACCAAGTTGTCATCTTTATAAGTGACCATTGTCTTTCTGCTTACAGTACACGGTAAGCCTATTAAACCACTACATCACTATGGCACACAAATTCAAACATCACTGTAATAAAATCTCTTTGTAGGTCATGCTGGGCTACATAAGAAGGCCACAATATTTTCTAATTCCCAATAATAAGATTTAAGTCTTCCTAGTCCATAGGTTTATTATTCTTACACAGATATTCTGATAGTCAGTGTTGCATTTGTGTGTGAAACTAATTGTATGAACATTAATAGTCTTGATTTCTTTAAAGCGGGACCAGAAAAGGTATGAGAAATATGGATGTGTACTTAATCTGCCTGGAAGTATGGTTGTTTTTCACAAGCCTGCTTCTCTCATGCCTCTGAGTTTCTCTGTCTCTTGAAACAGACCTCTGTCTAGGGTTTCTCAGTTTAAACGACCTCTGGGAAATGGTGCGCTGGTCCCGCTTAGCAGGTGCTGTGTCTTGGGAGAGCGCTGAAAGCTTCATTTTGAACACACACTTTTGTTATGGTCGACTAAGCTGTGAGGTCCACGTTGAGAAATATTTGGGGCTTTTTGTTTTTGGTTTCAGGCTGTATTTTTTGCGTGCATCCTCTCGCTTATAGTAATTTTTTGGACATAATTTAAAGCTATGTAAAGCTGACCAGTATAAATATTATTGAAAACAGTGGAGTACGTTTTTTACAACAATAATAGGAACTTTTACATGATCTCATTCTGGTTGTAAATGCTGGTATTCATGTGTGCATGTGGACCGTTTTCGAGGCTACTCCAGGTCAATGTTAATGCAGTGTGACAGCCTTTACAAACCCAATTTGGAGTCTAGGAAATGCTTAACTCAATGAAGCTGAGAACGCAGCATTGTCAGGCCGGAAGTTGGTCAACATCATGCCAGGTACTTCCTGTATCCGTGGCCCCCATGAATGTCATACAGTCATCATAGAAAACATTAGCGCTAGGCTTTTAAAATCAAAATTTCTATAATCCATGTTGATATGCAAGCAGATGGACTTCATCCATTTCTATCAAGTCATTTAATATATATGTATGTATGTATGTATGTATGTATGTATGTATGTATGTATGTATGTATGTGTGTGTGTATATATTTTTTTTTTTGGCTAATCAATACCTCCATTGAGTAATATT
Source organism: Petrocephalus zakoni (assembly GCA_026774425.1). Lineage (NCBI taxonomy): Eukaryota > Metazoa > Chordata > Actinopteri > Osteoglossiformes > Mormyridae > Petrocephalus > Petrocephalus zakoni. Next base: position 12,981,853 of record JAODKN010000063.1, read on the forward strand.
ACAAATTAATTTTAATTAATTGAGCTGGTGATGAAATTTCAATGAATATGTTGACTGATTTGCAATGCCTCCAAGGAGAGGTCTGGGTAGTTGTCATGACCTTCTAGCATTATATCAGTAACTTTTTGGGGAACAGAAGAAATTTGTTAGTTTGTATTGCATTACTGTTAATTTGGCAATATTTCTAAATTTGCTTCCAAGATGGCTTTAAAAAATTGGCTTTGACTGTCTGATTTTTTTTTTGTTGCACATTTGCATACGTTTTTTTGCTGAAGTGCGTGTGCTGATTTGTCTGTAAGCCGTGTCGTACTGTATTCTGACATCTGTTCCCTTTTATTGATCGGTTTTTGAATGATCTAGTTTGCTTGACGTTTCGGTCATCTGCCCCCCCCTCCCCACCACTCCCCCAACAAACATTTGCTGAATGGTTTCCGCAGAACAGCCAAGATTTGTGCAGTAATTACCTGGTCCTCTTTGCACAGTGCATCTGCATAACAACAGGATTCATTGTACAGCCATAAAACCCCGCCATAACATTGTGTGGGATCTTTTGCCTTGCTGTCGTCAGGAAGTCTTTAAAATCAGCACCATATTGCGTTACTTATTTAGTCTAGCAGCTGTCCTCCTCTTCCTTAGGGTTTTGCTCCTAAATCCTGGATGTTGGGCCTAATGGTTAACGTGAAGTCCTTGCTTATCCTGCCTAGGCTACTGCATGGACAGTCTACCCACTCAGGAAGTGCCATCTACTCTGAATTGTTTTGCTTCTTTGTATTTGCAGTGCAGATCTATGTGTCCTGACAGCATAGCTCATGCATCATGGCTAAGGCACACGCTGCCGTTAGGCTCTGATGTGATAGGGTAGACAAATGTGATGGGGGGTGTTAACCTGAAATCTCAGAAGATGTGTTGAAATTGTAGATCTATAGTAACCTACAATAACAAAGTTTATTCCCACGAAGAGTATAGAAAACATGGTAGTATAACTTTAAACATCATTTCAAATTTTAAAAGTATGCCAATATATTGTATGTATTGGCCTGCTCAATGGTAGGACAGGAGAAATGGGAGGGGCAGTTTGATATTCATGGGGGGTGGGGGGATGGATGTCTGTGCTTCTCATCAAAGGACCTTGTCTCCGTGACCAGCTGTTGAATTTTATTTTTTGGATTTTTCCAGATGTGTCAGAGGGAACAGAATCCAGTGGGTAGTGGGGTGGGCAGTGTGATTGGGAAGAGGGGCTCATGGCACCCAGACCGTCACGGTCCCATAGGCTGCAGATAAGTGGGGACCTCAGTGGTGAACCTGAAATGTGGATTAAAAAGGCAGTAAAAGTCTCTCCCTCACAGGTGGGGGGGGGGGGCGCCCGGGGGGGGGGGGGGGGGGGGGGGGGGGGGGGGGGGGGG
>JAODKN010000063.1:13014039-13031631 GCA_026774425.1 Petrocephalus zakoni
TCAGTCGTTAGGAGAGCAGTAAGGTCATGGAGGTGCAAGTTCAGTCGTTAGGAGAGCAGTAAGGTCATGGAGATGCAAGTTCAGTCGTTAGGAGAGCAGTAAGGTCATGGAGGTGCAAGTTCAGTCGTTAGGAGAGCAGTAAGGTCATGGAGATGCAGGTGGAATTATAGGGACAACGAGTCTTGGAAATGTGGGTAAAATTGGTCTCAGAGGCAACAGATGCGTCAAGCAGGAAAACCACTGAGGATTTGCATGCTACTGCGTGTCACGGGGCTAAACAGTCTTGGAATTATATCATCAGTTGGTAAGCATGGGAAAGACTAATTATACCCTAGTAATAACATGTGCTGATGGTAACTTTACTGCCTTTATTTTCTGTCCTTCAGGTTGCCACAGCAAATTTAGCATGGGCTTCTGTGGCTATACACCAAGTGCAGGTAATTCCAGAGAACGCTTACATTTAATGAAGCTGCAGCTGACTGTCATTCGCATGGCCTCCACAACGCCACAGAAATCCCGTGTTTGATGATCACGTTTCACAATGCTGTGTTCTGGGCTGAGCTTTCGCTATAGGGTGCAGAGTTTCGGGACTTGATGGGAGAGAGTGTAGTGTTTCCTATAAGGCAAGGGGTGTGATGTAAACGTGTGAGCCCGAATCCTTGCTGGGTTGGACTTTACCTGTCAGTCAGCCTGCCCTTAACAGCCCCTAAATGTTAAGGAGACTTTGCCTCTAGAGGCGCAATTATTCAGTCTCTGTCTTGTTTATGAGTATCACTAATCGGTTGTAATGACGCGCCATCTTGCCATCTTGACGCTTTTCGGGCTGCAGTGCACCTCTCTCCCTTGGGGGGGTTATATCAGTGACCGTGCCTGTCTAAGATGGGCCCCCTAGGAAAAAGCAGGCCGAGTTCCATATCTTTTATTTAGAGAACCATCATTCAGATGCCTGGGGCCTCAGGCCACATGTGCTATTCAGAGAAATACCATCTTTTGTGGCAAGAAGATAAAACTTCATACGTTGTTAGCTGATACGGCACTTGTTTAGCAGATTACTGATTTGGCTATCGCTCATTATTTGAATGAACCCAAGTAAGTGAAGTCTATAGATTCTGGTATCATAACTGGTTCAGAATCAAATTACCGGTACAAAAATGTATGGGTTTGGCATCGGGTCAGATGCCGGTGTCCTTGCACATCCGGCACCCGTCCATGTGTAATTTTGTTTTCACAGGTCTGCAGAGGTCTGGCCAAACAGACAGAATTGAATGACTTCCTGCTGGATGTGTCAAAGTAAGGGGCAGACTCTGCCACTTCCTGTCACATGGTGGATAAATGGGGGCGGATAATATGCAGGGACACTGGGGCTGAATATTACTTCAGATCTGTTAAGTTGTGAGAGTATGACGCAACTTGGGAATGGGGAACTGCAACTAATGATAAAGTTTTAGTACTTTTAACACAACTGGATCGATTGATCTGTCATGTTTTCTGTTTTTTTTATTGGCCACATTGTATCCCATTAATTAAGAAATATGTGTGTGCTTTTTGTTGTTATTAGTAACATAATTTCTGTTATCATATCCATAATTGCCTTTATGAGGAATGTAAAAAATCTGAATTCCGTTGGTGTAATGAATGGTGTTCTCTGCCTGATACAGCCATGCTTTTCTGTTTCAATTGACAGAACATACTTTGATAACATTGTGGCAATAGACTCTCTACTTGAACATATTATGGTGAGTCTCTGATGATGGGTACAAATTCAGTGGGAGCCCTCTGATTGATTTGCACTAATGGCCTAATTGCGTATGATACATGCTTAGGCTTACGTCTGTTTAGCTCTGTCATGGTGTTTGGGGAACGCGGAGTTTGTATTGTCAGATGTGTGGGGTAATGACAGAGGATGTGAGTGAGAAATTTGCCTTTATTTCAGACTAATTAGTGGTGTATATTATTAAAGGAATCCTTCAGGACTTTTAAGGTTTTTCAGTTCAAAGAATAGGATAAATCTTAACTTAATACTTAAAGCTTAATACCATACCAGAAACCCTGTAAAGATGTGATTAGAAGAGCATCACAGTGAACCCTGGATTGAATGTTGAGTGTTTCTGATATGGTATCAAGGCTCTTTGTATTGGGAGTCCAGTTGGCCGTATTCCCCCCATCCATGGACTTTTATAATGATGTGCTGAGCAGCAAATGGGCAAGAAGTCGAGACTGAGTACCTTGTTTAGGATTAGGGTTAGCAAGGCTATAACCTGACGACTAACTTAAACCAGTTATGGTTCTTTTTCAGTGCCCAGAATGTCTGTGTATCGGGCAGATGTTGTACATTAATGTAGCTCCTGTTCCAGTGATCATGATGCAGGACCATCATGCTCTGAGACAGCCTGGGCCCTTTATCAGGCCTCCTCTCTCTCACCGTTATATTGGTCCTACACACCAAATTCTTTTGTTTTCCTGCCACCAGCATTTCAATTGTCTTTTGCATTGTGTAAATGGGGGGAAAAAAACTAAACCAATCAAATGAAGGAGTCTCTATTAAGAAGAGAGAGGGAATTGTACGCATATGGGTGTCTGCGTCTTTTGTGAGCCCTTTCCACATGAGCCTGTCCTGGGGGAATCTGCACCCTTCGTAAGCTGACACTGTGACGGTTTATGATAGACCATTAGTGTCTGAGCTGCTACACAGGTACAACACCTGTGTTAGCAGGCGGTAATGAGAGTTGGGTAATGAGTCACCGTGGGAGACCGCAGGCTCCAGCTGGAGTCGTGGACTGCGCCACTTTTGAAGGCAGTCTCCATAGACTGCATTTAAACTGACATTCATATTAAATTTTAATGCCTTCAAGTATAATATATTTAAACTTATAACATGATTCCATTGTCTGACTACAAGTACGATTCTCAAAGATCATCTTATCGAAAGTTACAAGTACAGTCGTCCCTTGGTATTGGAGGGACATTGGTCTCAGGACCCCCTGCACATACCAAAATTCACAGATGTGCTCAAGTCCCTTATATAAAATGCCAAAATATTTGCTTATATCCTATGCATATACTCCCATATACTAATAATCTCTAGAAGCACAAGTAAATGCTATTTAAACAGTTATACTGTATTGTTTAGGGCATAATGACAAAGAAAAGTACTTGTTCAGTACAGATGCAGCCATCATAGTACATATAGAAAATATAATTATACTGCACATGGAGAAAATACAAACTCATTCTCTCTTGCTCTCTCTTCATTCGCGTGGAGTCTGCATAGTGCTTGGCATGTAGCAAATTCAAGGTTTGCTCTTTGGAACTTTCTGGATCTTTTATTCTTGAATATTTAACATCTGAGGTTGGTTATCCATGGATGTGGAACCCGTGGATATGGAGGGCCGACTGCATTTCTGTTAACTGTCCTATTTTAAACTTCTTTAAACCAATTTAAAGAGATGCTCTACCCAAATCCAGCAGGATGGGCTATGTCTGTCTCTCTCTTCAGCGTTAACTTGCTGCCAACTGGAATTTCTTCTGACAAAGTTAAAATTGTAGAAGTACAAATCCTGCACTTGAGTTGTTTTAGAAACGGGTACTCAGAGTCCTTGTTGGCAACTTATTTTGATGGACACTGAATCTTGCTGCTCTGAAGGACTCCAGGAATATCTTTGCGGTATCTGGGATGAAGAAGGTGTTTGGAAGGATGAACTTTTGTCTCTCTGTGACTCTTCATGCCGTCGTAAGCGAGCTGTCGGAAGTTGGCTGCCACAAGTGCACCATGGCTGCACGTTTGATGCTCACTTGACGCATCTCTTGGGTTTGCGTTGCAGATATATGCAAAGAACCTGGTGAACGCAGACCGCTGCGCCCTCTTCCAGGTGGACCACAATAACAAAGAGCTGTACTCTGACCTGTTCGACATCGGAGAGGAGAACGAAGGGAAGCCCGTCTTTAGGAAGACCAAAGAAATCAGGTGAGTGTGCAAGCGACTCCTCCTGCCTGTTGCACGCCTGTGAGCTGTGAGTCCTGGGGTTGATCACTTTGGGCAGGGTCTGTGGAGGCATGGAATAATAAGAACAGGGCACAAATGCGTGTAGTTAGGCACTATGGACAGACTGTTTCCTGGACTGTGGGAAGAAACAGGAAGGAATTCAAGCAGACCTTCAAACACAGAACTAGGGGATTCGATGCCCGACCCCTGGTAAATCCTGGCTGAGATTTTGTATCAACTAACCAGTTGACTGACCTTTTATACACAACTGGTTGCAACAAAATCTTGATCTGGATTTTTACTTTCTGGACCTTAACTATCCACCCCTGACTAGTGGTGTAATCCACTGAGCCAAAGCCAAGGCCGCATGCATGCTGTTTGTGACAGGCCTCCTTCCCCAGTGTTGAAGACCCTTTAGCCTCAACATGGAGGAGTAGACCTTCTATAGGTCGGTTTTGGCACCTTTTAGCAGAAGCCGTGCCGTCCCTCATTCATACCATGTTTGGAGGGGGGGGGTGACCTTCATTAACGATCTGTCAGGGCTTCAGCTTCACAGCCTTGCATTTCAGCGTCCTGTCTAGGAGATTAGCATGTTTAGGCTTCACTGGAATATCCAGAAGATCTGTTCAAGGCCATAAGAGCGTCGGGATGCTTGAGTTGTTAAGGAAATGGAAGGTCCTTTGTTTGCGTAGCCCGTTCCTCGAAATCTTGAATGAAAGTAGCTAGCCCTATTATTAGCCTTCGACCGTGTACAAAAATAAGCTTCGTCCAGCTGCTCTATCTTGGGCTGTAGTTTCTTCCTTTGGAATTGCCAGTACTTTGTAACAAGTAGAGACAAAGTGCAGTCTGTATTATTCTTAAAGGTCTGGGCCAGTGTGTTAAGATGGACTGATGGTAATAAATTCTGCTCGTTCTTGGCAGGTTTTCAATAGAGAAAGGAATAGCGGGTCAGGTAGCAAGAACGGGAGAGGTCCTGAACATCCCTGATGCCTATGCAGACCCGCGCTTCAACAGGTAAAAACACGCTCTGGCTCCTCAGCCCGCTACATACGAATCAGACGATTACCAGTAATTGCTCACAGCTTTCATAGTTTCTGGGCTCCCTTTAGTGCAATGGGTTAGTCCCAGTGCCATTTCACACAACCGCCTGGGCCGAGACCACGGTACATTCCAGCTGTGGCAGTAGTGTGAGATCCAGCCCTTTTCCTGTTTACGTTTCGACTCCTGCGTTGCTTGCGGAAACGTACCGTTTTTCGGGATGATGTCATGCCACGGGATGCTGCCCGAATTTTTATTTAATTTTTTTTTTTCTCCCCTCTTATGAGTTTGTGACCTCACTGCACAGCAGGTGACTTTTAATACACGCGGGTGAAAAACCACCTGATCTCGGTTTCCAAAAGCACGAATAAAACCGCTGCTGTTCGTTTAAAGGCAAGCTGCATGTAGCCATTAAATTATGCGATTTAACTATTATACAGCTGTTTTTGTTCTGGGCCGGTTGAAGTTCTTGCCTTGGGGGGGTGGGGGGGTACAGCAGCAGCAAAATGGGACACTGAAACATGTACGCTCCTGGGAATCACAGCCCGACAGTGTGACACACTGTGTAGCTGGGATGCTTGCGTCATTCGGATAAGGGCTCTGGGATTTGTTTTGTCCCTGCATGTGAGTTGACGCTACTGGGACGTGGCGGTGCGAGAGACGAAAGCCTGCACTCCCACCTAGAGTCACAGGTGGTAAACGCAAGCCTTAGGGTTCAAACTGCTGTCAAGCCTCTGAGCAGAGATCGTTTTTCCGCTGGCTGTCCTAATCGGACGAAGTAGCCATTTTCGCTCGGCTCCGAAGTTTGTTCATCATATGACGCTGTGCCTGTTTATTCTGACCCATGCAGAGAAGTCGACCTGTACACTGGCTACACCACACGGAACATCCTGTGCATGCCCATCGTCAGTCGGGGGACGGTGATCGGCGTTGTGCAGATGGTGAACAAGCGGAGCGGAAGTGCCTTCACAAAAACCGACGAGAACAACTTTAAGATGTTCGCCGTCTTCTGTGCCCTGGCCTTACACTGTGCAAACGTGAGTCATTGCATGAAATGTCCCCCCCAAAAATCCATTCAATATGTGTATATTTGGGGCTAATACAAGCCACAACCAAGAATAGTTTTATTTTTGTTACAGGGGAGTGGCCAGTATTTGTGACGGTCAGGGTATGACCCTCATGTTGACAGCTAATGCTGGGTGCTCCAGTTTGAAGGCTAGTCTTTGCTTTGGTGTGTGATGTGACTGAGAACTAGTTAGGGATTTAATCATGAGTTGCAGTGTAAGGAAACTCTTAGGCAGACAGTTTGCGTGCCTTGTGATGAGGGGCTTGGTGCGTACGGCGGGGGCCGCTGGCCGGCTCCAGGATGGCCACAGTCTTTGAGTCTGACGTCACATTTTCTTGTTAATCTGGCGCTTTGTGTGCTCCCTGGGGTTTGAACCCGCAGCCTTTGCATTGTTAGCGCAAGGCTTTACTTGTTGAACTACAGGAGCTTTATCTGACTGTGTCAGATTGCGTGGTCCATCTGTGTCAGACCTGTTTATCACATTCTAAAGGCACCTGACATGCTATTACTTTAAGACCACAAACTATAGCATTACAGGTATATAAATTATATTTAGATGCAACTCAGACGTTACGGTTTGGCAGGTCATGTGGTTCAACCTGTCAAAAATGGAAATTCTGATGATGCACCCCTTATAAATATTTGATTATGTATTTGTCTGTTAAACTTAATATTAGCTCTTCCATTAAGGGTGTTTGAAATACCCTTTCTATTGTGCTTGTGTAACAGTGAATGTGTAACAGATTAGTGCTTGATCTGTGTAATGGTCGGCAATGTGTCTGTATCTCTGCTAGTTCTGCCCCCAGCCCCATAAACACATGGAGTGCATGGAGTGTCACGATATCTCTACTGGATGAATTAATAGATTTTTTGTTTTACGTTGATCTGGATAAATACATTTGCTCATGTTAACCTTATTATTTGTCTTGGTTTTGAGAACTAAGTCACTGGAAAGTCTTTATTATTTTTTTTCTTTTTCCCCCACGATTGCTTTTTTGGTTTGAGTTATTACTAGCAAAATGAGCTATTTAGTCCTCGTTTAGCCAGTGCATACAGTTGGATGTCAGGTTAAATAGATGAATTAGGCTTCATTATCAGGCACAATATCCCATACAGAATTCAGTCATTTAATCATCAGCCAGGCCCTCCAGCTCATGGCGTTTCCGCAGAAGTATAAAGGCAGCTTGTATCGTCTGTAATTCTGTGGTTGACCCCCCTCCTTGGTCTTCTCTCAGCCTGCCTGCCTTCCCGTCTGTCTGCCCGCAGATGTACCACCGGATCAGGCACTCTGAGTGCATCTACAGAGTGACCATGGAGAAGCTGTCCTACCATAGCATCTGCACCTCGGAGGAGTGGAAGACCCTCACACAGCTGACGCTGCCCACACCCATGTACAAAGAGATCGAGCTGTGAGTAGCTGACTTGCGTCTACAGTGCCTACATTCTCCAACACTGAGCTCAGCGCCAGTACTGATCCTAGGTCATGCGGCACTCTCAGAAGAAAGGGTACCCATTCATACCTTTGCTAATCTCTGGGACTGTACCCTCAAGGGTCTGCCAGTTGTCCCCTTAGCTGTAGGTAATTGTACCTTTTAAGGTACAGAAATGGACTCTGAGGAACATCCCCAAGGTAGAAACAACATTAATGTCCCCCCAATGGTCCAAAAATGTTCCTCATAGTCTATTTCTGTACCTTAAAAAGGCATACTAACCTGATCTGACTTTACACACAGCATGGCAGCTATGTGACTTCAACACTCACAGTTAAAGCACCTTGCATGTCTATATAGTATATCTTTACAGGCTAGAGTCATGTTTCTCAGCCCGGTCCTCAGGGACTCCCAGACGGTCCCCAGATTTGCTCCCTCCCAGCTCATAGCAGACCTGAACCAATCAATGAACCAAACACCTGTTACAGGAGTGCTGGGAGGGTGCAGAAACGAGGGCCGTCTGGGGATCCCTGTGGACCTGCTTCAGAAACGCTGGGCTACAAATTTTAAGATGCCAGCATTCAATGACTACCTGTAGTTCTCTAATAGTCATGTCACTTAGGGTGCTTTTCTGCCACACTTTACTTTCCGTTTTCCATTGACTTCCATTCAAGTTCTGAGTTTGGAAGTTCCAGTACCAACAGTGCCAAACCAACTGGGGTACTTGGGTATTTTTGGTACTTTGGCTTGGGACTTGAAACACTTTCTTTGTCGATTTGGTAATGCAAATAGCCTGCCTCTGACACACAATACAGCTGCCGTCTTGAAAAAAGTTGCAAACTCAGAAAACAAGGATAAATTTAATAATAGCACAAATTAAGTAAATTGAGTGATAATAATGGAAGTACGGACAAATGAAAGACCCAAGCTTAAATTATCATGTCAAAAGAACAAGATCAGGGAACAAGATCAAGAAATAAAGTATTTTGTATAATATACTAGGACAGAATGCATTTTAAATGTATACTAGATAATCTTGAAAAGGAATAATCGGTAAAATTGCAAAACTTGAGTCACAGCCTGATGCACTTGAGCAGAGTCTCAGCCCGAGTCACAGCCTGATGCACTTGAGCAGAGTCTCAGCCCGAGTCACAGCCTGATGCACTTGAGCTGTGATAAACTGACCATTTGTCCCGTCCCATTCCCTGTACCACTTAGCTTCCACTTCGATATCAGTCCCTTTGAAGAGCTCTGGCCGGCCGTCTTTGTGTACATGGTGCACAGCTCCTGTGGGAAGAACAGGTACACCACTCTCCACAGAGGTTGGCATGGAAACCCCTCCGTTTCTTACACATGCGGTCCATCCGCAGAATGATGGATTTTGGAAACGAAAAGTGAAATTAGTAATCACATGAGAGCATACAGTGTAAAAAGTGTAAAATTATGAAATGACAAGAACAGTACAGTATGTATTATAAAAATGTGTGTGGGATATAATATAAACTCAGTGGCCACTTTATTAGGACCCATTTTTGCCTCCAGCTCCAAATTAGGCAGGTGTTAGGAGAAGGATTTCTGCTCATCACTGTTGCATCAAGCTGTTGTTCATGCACTTCCTGTTAGCTTTAATGACTCTGACCAATCTCCTCTGACCGCTCTCATTATTAACCCTAATTATTAATAATTGTTGCTAACATAACCAACATGGAATGGAAAAAAATCATTCATATTATGTGTTAGAGAGTTCTGAGGAGTAAAATGCATGCACTTATTTTGCAGAGAAAAGTTTGGGATTTAACCGGTTAAGGGTTTTTGGCCATATATATGCCAATGACTGGATGTTTTTTGTTCATCAGACCATTTTCTGTGAGCTGTAGTGTGTGAAAATTCCTGGAAGGTGCCTGTTTCTGAAATACTGGAACAACCACGTATGGCACTTACAATGACACTGTGTTCAAGATCACTTAGATCAAGCATCCTAGCTGTTGAAATGCTTAGCCAAACAGAACATGAGCCTCCTGATCCTGTCTGCATGCTGTGTGTATTCAGTTGCAGCCCCATGATTCACTGTCTTGGAGGAACAGGTTTGCGTCAGCAAGCATGTGCACCTAATAAACTGGCCACTGAGAGTATGTCTACGTGTAAACATGAAAATACCAAACATCAAGAACAAAGGATTTTTGGAGCAATCGACATTACTTCCCCCATATAGTCTGTTTCGAGGATGAACTGTGTTTTCCGTTTTTAACCCTGGAACTGGGTAAAGCGATCACTGTGAAAGTGAAATGCTTGTTTTCTTAACTCAATCTGTGACCGTTGGCTGAGAAAGACACCTCTGCTCTGGCGTTTAACAAGTGACATCCGTCTCTCTCACTTTAGTTTTGAGCTCGAGAAACTCTGCCGCTTCACCATGTCCGTGCGGAAGAATTACCGGCGCGTCCCCTACCACAACTGGAAGCACGCGGTGACGGTGGCACACTGCATGTATGCCATACTGCAGAAGAACTCCGGAATCTTCACTGAGCTGGAGGTCAGGCCTTGGGGATGGGCCAAGCTGGCCATCTGTCTTTGTGCGTTCCTGTGTTGGGGGGGGGATGGCGTGCACACATTTTTTTGGGCAGTGGCCGAAACAATAATACTAGGGGTCAACGTTCAGTGAGAACTGATTGAAGGGGGATCTGTTCATAATCAGTTTAATCAATTTAATCTGCTAGACTGGGGGCCCATGGGATGCTGGGCAGTTACTGCTGAAAGGAACAGTGTCTAAGGAAGTGGAAGATGGGTTGAAAGTGAATAAATGAATGAATAGTTAAATAACTGCAGTGATTCTTAATACATTAATGTTAACAGCAAAACAGTCATTGTATATTGTAGGACCCAAGGTTTTATCTGATCCAGGAGATTTATTTTAGCTAACGTTAAGTTTTGGATTTATGTTTTCCCCATCATCAGCACAATAACACCAAGATGTTGGAACTGTTTTACTAGAGGGACTCCATTTCATTTATACAGCAAGGGAATCAGACCCTTGACAAAGCCAGCCTGCATTGTAATCAAGTCTCTGGTATTAGTTACATGTATTGTCTCCTCAGGAGCCTTAATTTATTAGTTGTGTCTTCAGCTAACCTTGCAGCCAGGAAACAATGACACAAAAATATGAAGATATTTTTATCCGACAGGCCAGCTTATTGCAGTGCAGTGATCTCCCGTAGAGATGAACGCTGTCCTCTCTCCCTTGTAGCGGAAGGGTCTCCTAGTGGCCTGCTTGTGTCACGACCTTGATCACCGTGGATACAGCAACAGCTACTTGCAAAAGTTTGACCACCCCCTGGCAGCCCTGTACTCCACCTCCACCATGGAGCAGCACCACTTCTCCCAGACAGTGTCCATCCTGCAGGTAGAGATCTCATCATACCCGACAATCCAACCCTCTCAGATCCCACACGGCCTCCATTCCAGTAATCCCATTATGCATTCCTCCGCATTCTCTAGGGATTCCCAGTAATGCCTTTCTATTTACTCCACTTTAGTGGCCCATTACTAACTCTAATCCAGATTTTTCTAGTTTCAATTTGGATTCACTTTGGATTTGGATTCACATTTGGATTTTGTTCATCTGTCACAAGACTCTTGTCTTTAAGGCCTGATTGTCAGTGTACAAATTTCCCAAAGGTTTCTTTCCAGTTAATGACTGAAATAGTCACAGAGAAGTGCCCTTGGGTGCTGCCATTGAGTCATGCCTCCTGATGAGGTCTTTCCTGAGCACGCTCATTTTAGTTAATGTGATTTTATACATTGACGTGCCTTCTGTTTTACTCACCACTATCCCACAATGAAGTCTAAGTCTAGCTTTGAGCTGGTGAGATTTCAGTGGTGTTATAAGAAGTGATGTCTTGGTAAGTCGTAACAAATGTGGATTGCTGTTATATGTGTGATTAGAATGCACACGGTTATGGTCTACAGCCGGCTTCCTCTTGGGTTGCGAATAGCAGCAGCCTTTCAGCCTCAATCCAGCCGAGCAGAACGTCTCATAAGTGGAGCTTTTGCTTTTTTATTGATCTCTTTGTTTTCCATAGCTGGAAGGGCACAATATTTTCTCCAACCTGACTTCCAGTGAGTATGAGCAGGTGCTGGAGATCATCCGCAAGGCCATCATAGCCACTGATTTAGCCCTGTACTTTGGTAACCGGAAGCAGTTGGAGGAGCTGCTCACCACAGGTGCATTGGACCTCAACAATCATGGTCACAGGTGAGGAGCCGCGGGATGCAGGTCTCGTCCCTCAAGTGGCGCTTTACTACTGGCACGCAGGAACCGAGCCGCACCCGAGCCAATCTGCAAAGAGAGACTAGTCACGGCGCGGTTCTGGCCCGCTTCGGTTTTCCACTGCAGAAGGGTCGGCTCGGTAAAGGCGCTGCTGGGTTTAAAGAACGACAGTGACGTGAAACCAAAGAGACGCTCATTTACTATTCACACAGTGTATATCATGATTTACTACTTCCACTAGCACGTCTGGAGAAGTTCAGATGATGTTTAATGATGATTATGTGTTACTTCAGCTTTCTGAAGCTTCAGCTTTCTCTGTGTTATTCTTCAGAGATCGTGTGATTGGGTTGATGATGACGGCGTGTGACCTCTGCTCTGTCACCAAATTGTGGCCTGTCACACGACTCACGGCGAATGATATTTATGCAGAGTTCTGGGCTGAGGTATGAAACATTTCGGGTTCATTTCCGAGTCAACACCTGACGGTGAAAAATGTAGTGTGTAACAAATGTCCAATCAAACGTGCGCCCACAGTAGGTTGGTTACAGGGAGGAGTTCCTGTTGTACAAAAGCTGAACTGTACATTGTCGTCAAGAAGAATTTAGAAAATTAGATTGCATTCTGACACAGATTTACATTTTTTTTATTCTATACATTTTCCCTTATTCACCCATGGGAACAGATTTGCTATTTGTTTGTTTGTTTATAGTTAGCTTGTTTTTTCCAGTATGAAAAATGCATTTTATGTCGAATGTAACTTGGCATGTTTTTCTAGCTTCTAAGAGAAACATTGTATGTGTCCTAAAATAATCCACAATGCTCTTCAGATGCATCTCAGGACATTCTGGAGGAAAATTCCAGCAGTCAGTTTCAATGGCGATTGCTATAATCCGTTTTGTATGTTCTCTGCCGTTCAAAATTCTTATTTCATTTACTTTTATATATTACGTTTGTTCTGAAGAGTAAAGACAGCCTCCAGCTCTTCGTAAACAGTACCTGCCTTTTGTGATTTTTCAAAAATTTGGTTTCAGGTTCGTTTAAAGTATCAGAGCAAATCGGAGTCTCTACCTAGAGGGATGCATGCAAGGCCGTGTATTTGAAGTCGTTTTCCCACCAAATTTTCAAACCATTTCCTTTATATTTGTTCATTAACTATGCGCTGTATTGCCGCATCTCGCTCTCCATCTGCAGGGTGATGAAATGAAGAAGATTGGAATGCAGCCCATTCCCATGATGGACAGGGATAAGAAGGACGAGGTGCCCCAGGGCCAGGTAATGAGACGGCAGTCATTTGACCTGTGGGACATCCAAGCTTTCTGTCACTGAGAGGTACCAAGTGAGTCATGTGGTCAGTACTACCCTGACTAAATGATTTAGGAAAAAAATGGTAAGGCGCAGCTGGAACAAATGCTGGTACTATTCAGGATTTGAAAAAGGTTTGCGCAAATCTGGCGTATGATGCTTCTTCCAAAAACATGACACAGAAAGAGGAGCAGGGTAACTTGGAACTCACCAGACGATACCGGAGGGCAGATTCTGTGGTCCGTCAGCACTAGAACTCATCTTGCATTTTCACCAGTTAAATGTTTGGCACCAAAAAAAAAACTTTTTTTTTTTTTTGAAGAAAATGTCCTTCCCCTTGTGACATACTGTGTGAATGCTAGTGTTGTTTTGCCTAGTGCTTGTTCTGGTAAAATCAAGGGGGGCGGAGACACACTCAAGCCTGTTTACGGCCTCTTTGAATTAAAAACCTAGATCCTTCAGTAGAACAGATGCATTATTTTGGACCCTTTCAGTCTCAAATGACCATTTATGTCCAAATTTGAGCGTTTCTTCACGGATGTGGTTAAGTGAACACAAAAGCGACATTCTGGCCTGGACGTCAGGATTCCCACACCGCAACCAGTACAACATTTGTGGTTGGGAATCCAAAGAGGTTGGAGTAACTCTCCCAGGAAGTGTCCCAACATCCCATGAGAAGTGGCTGAAGGATATTGCGAAGTTCAGGCAGACTGGATTACATTTCAAGGGTAGCCACCGGATCTTTATAAAAAAGGCGATAATTTGTCAACAGAAACCGTGACAGAATTTGTATGTTCTTCTCTTTTTCTGGCTAGTAGGCTAGAAAGCTGATTAAAATTTAAACCCAGCTTTTCACCTGTGCCCCCCCCCCCAGGTGGGCTTCTACAACGCAGTGGCCGTCCCATGCTACACCACGTTGACTCAGCTCTTCCCCCCAGCTACTCCGCTCCTGAGGGCGTGCAGGTTCGTATTATTTCTTTTTTGGGCACTGCTGTCGGAACCGACACTGAACCCAGAATTCATAAATTTTCTTTATTTACGTTTTTCTATTTTGGTTTTACAGCCACAGTAATTTTATTTTTTTTATACTTAATGATGGGAAACACTCGGTGACATACAGCATACCAAACTTGGTCTCCATCTACTCCCTGGAGTGGAGGCTCTTTAAATTTCGGACCCATGACCCCCTGTTAGTCTTTAATCTTGAGCAGCCTTTCGGGGTCGGCGGGCTTCTAGCAGCAGAAAATGTACGTTTCTGTCAGTCATTCACAAACCGTGGGACACAACTACGTTCTACCCACAAAAGGGGGAAACGAGTAACCTGAAGTGGACATCACCTCTAGCAGAACCTCATAGGCATCCCACCCCCACCAGCACCATACTGAACAGGAAGGTCTGTCCCAGTGGCTTCGCATGTCAGGGTCTGCCTCCCATCCTGGCCGGCCCCTGCGCCTTTGTGACCTTGATCTGCCGGGAATGCAGACGTGAGCCAGAATGCGATATGAAAGGCTTGACACTGCGTCAGCACCAAGGTTCCCGGGCTGGAATCTGCGGGCAGCTGGCCCAGCGGCCCAGACTGTTTGGAGCCCCCGCTAGCTGTGGGATCAGATGCGGCTGAGCGGGGATCTCGTCAGCGCACTAATTGAAAGGAATGGTCCGAGAGATGGGCAGCCCACACTCTTTTACTATCACGTTAAAACAAGGTGGGAAAAAGCATGTATACACTCCCACCCTCCACACTGTGGGGTTCAGTCAATTTTACTCCCCGTTTGGAAAAATAAGATTGGGGGGGGGGGCTCTGAATCCTACCAAGCAAATTGATTCCAACCGCACTATCCACGAACGACGGGGCAGTCACCACGAGCTGGGCACTTGTGAACACACGATATCTGACGGACCTGAAAAATAAACACGATGGGGAAAATGTCCGATAAGCTGATGGTGCAAAACATCGGATTAGAAAGGATGTTTAGAAATGGCCTTGGCACTTAATAACTCGGGGAATATGCAACGCTGTGATAACAGAACTGCATCCGAAAACAATGTACCTGCTCAGAAGTGCAGCCCCCAAATGTTAAAAACGTTGGTCTTAACTGTGTGAGCAAGCAGACGGCTTAGGGGAGGTGGAAGGAGAATCATTTATTTGGTTTTATTTTTGTCCATGCAGGGAAAACCTTGGCCAGTGGGAGAAGATCGTGAGAGGTGAGGAGGCCTCATCCTGGGTTCCTGTGTGGGACCCGGATGATTCCAGCCCCGAGTGCGAGTCAGCCAACGCCGGCCCAGTGAAGGTGGACAACTGACCGGCTCTCTCAGGCTGCCCCCCTCCCCCAAAGCGGTGTGCGAGCCAGGGTCTGCCCAGAGACTCTGCAGCTCCAGTGTGAAAGGCCCACTTCCTGCAATGAGAGGAAGTGATGCGGAGCACCAGCAGGGAAAGGTGACTTTTACTAGAGGACAGCAAAGCGTAACGTTACCTCGCTGGTGGGACGGAGATGCCCGAACTGTCCGTTTCACCAGGGCCTGCAGTCGACTGTAGACTTCAGGGTGTGAAGCTGGGCCTGTTCCCCAGTCACTGAAACCTGCTTGAGGAGCGCGTGGTGAAGTGGACTGTTTCAGTTTCTTTAGTGTTCAGTTTTGCCTTTTTCTTTTTCCTTTTTCAGATCAATTTCAGCTTTTTTTTTTTTGTTGTTGCTGTCCTATTTTCTGAGGCCTTAACTCTGAACCCTTTGCAAGGCAGGAGTTCGACATTGTAAGTCTGAGCAGTTTAGTTTTTGAAATGGTACATAGTTTTCTTTCCAACTTACGGTAGCCTTGTTGCACGCAAAGGTAATAAGAGACGTATGGATTTTTTTTTTTTTTTTTTTTTTTATAAGATGCATGATGTAACCCTGAGTTACTGCTCTGGGGGGTCTTGCTTATTGTTCTTTGTAACTATGGGAAAAGGTCCTTTAAGAGTACTTGAATGAAACAGCCTATTTTAACACAGATGGCAAAAAAAACTTCACACTGCCCCTGACTACGATGGGGCCAGATAACGCTGTTCCCTTTGGAGTCACACGAAAGTCACAATGCTCCTGACCAAACCTCCCAACTCTCTAGGACCCTTCTGTACAAGTTGGCTTCTGATTGTCTGAGCGGCAGAAACCTTGGGCGACGTCTTCCTTTCAAGACAGATCTCGAGCTGAAAATTGCGGGGGCATTCTAGCATGACGACTGAAGTAGAGGCAAATTAAAAGGCAGAAGTGGGCAAGGGGATGCAGCTGCCTCTCTGGGAGGGCGTCGAGGCTATACTCCGGGAGGGGGTCGAGGCTATACTCCGAGAGGGCATCGAAGTGATACTCTCATCAATGTTTCTGTTTGGGTTTAGAAGTGGGTTTTCTGTTAAAAAAAAAAAAAGTACTAAAAAGTACTGAATTAATAAGTACGAAAGAATTCATCCGTTTTAAGTAGATCCATTTGAAAAGTTTGTAAAGTTTTGCATTGATGTTGACTTAAGCTAACAAATCATTTAACACCGAAAGCTGATAAAGTGCAAAAAATTGCACTGAGGCTAAGGAAGCCGCTCCCCCAAACCCACATTTTCCTGCCCAGTCTAAATAAAAGTATTATAGTATTGCCACTATGAGGATTGCCCAAGTCCCCCTGGCCATACCCACCTCTTTCACTCCCTGCTCCCAGCTTGTAGACTATATGCAAATGTGAGGTTCCTGCAGGTTCACAGCAAACAAAAGATGACCGCACCTCTATTCTGGCCGTTTCTGCAGAATTTGTTCGGTTGCTGGTGGCTGTGCCTAGTGGCGGTCCAGGAAAACCGAGGAGCGCTAAGGTTCCCAGGCGTGGATCTGGGACCTGCCGTTGATGTTGGCTGGGGGCTCATACCGATCTGTCTGCCGCAGGGCAGACGACGACCACATCTCTCACTGGGATCTGGGGAGACCCAACTTCCTTTGGAGAGAAATTTCAGCTTCTAACATTTGTTAGTTTAAAAAAAGGGCTTTTAAAAAGTCAATATTTTCTAACATGTCGTAATTGTCAGGTTAGAATCCAAAAGAAACAATTTTCCTCCCAAGGTAGCTTCAGGAGGTGTGTAGGTGACAGAAGTTGTTATGCCATGGAAATGTCAGTTCGACGATGCTAAATCCTACAGTAGACTGCCCTTTACTCGTGGACATGCATTCGGTATGACCTCACCACTTGTTCTGGTGAGAATTTGGTGTGGAGAATCGACACTGACATCTGTAATTCTGAACTTCAGAGCAGTGCGTAAGGTTGATCGTAGATGCCATATACTGTTTCACAGCAATGCTATAATATTACATCAATGTGGTTTCCCCAGTGTCCTTGCAACATTATCATAATATTGTGCTTTAGTTGGAAAAGTGGTACTGGTTTCCTGTTTAAGCAGCTAAAGTCGAGGCCACAGAAATGTTAAGCCCGGGGGGGGGGGGGGGGGGGGGGGGGGGGGGGGGGGGGGGGGGCGGGGCGGGGGGGGGGGGGGGGGGGGGGGGGGGGG
>JAODKN010000063.1:13088009-13100721 GCA_026774425.1 Petrocephalus zakoni
GTAAAGCGCATTAAGAGAGTGTAATGTAATGTTGTGATAATGCGCTATATAAATAAAACTGCATTGCATTTAGACTGCAAGGTCAAGTGTAACTGGCAAGTAGTCTACCCAAGACGTCTAAGCTGTTGGGGGGCGGTGGGGGTCATTTTGTTTCACACCCTCAGCAAAGGAGCTCAGGGTAACCCATAAAGAAGCCGAGGTTGACGACGCATAGGGTCCACCTGGATCTCCATGAATGCCTTGGGAACCTCCAGGAAAGCAACGGCTATCAAAGGAGATGCACGCAGATGTGAGCGGCCAGCAGCGGTGATCACGGAGGCTTGGAGTGGCAAGGTCGGCGCCGTGGAAAGCCGTGAGCACGGAATTGTGCGGGACAGCCTGTCTGCGCAGCGTGAAGCAGCATGATGGCGCACATAGACAGATGGCATGGGCCGGTGGGTGCCCACGTTCACCGTACCGCTATTGAGCACCCCTCCATTCTCTTGACTTTCGCACCCAATCCTCTGACCCCACACCCTGCGTATAGGGAGGAGCTTCACAAACTAGACTACAAGCAGATATAGGCGAGGGGGACCTCAGGGGAACATGGAGAACAGAACAGAGTAGGTTCACCTCCAAGGACACATGAACATTGGAGCTGGTCTGAATGGCAATGTGGCTAAACCAGAAAAAAAGGGTCGTCTTACGATAGGAATCTCTCAGCCCATACCCCGACACACTATCTGAAGCCCCCCCCCTCCCAATGGGATTTTACTGGAAAAATAGGCTCTCATTCTAAATCAGTCTGCAGCCCCTATGACTCTGTAATACTCCCATGCTAAACCTGCGTGATGCATATAACGGTGACACACAGAGCATAAACAGCCCAAGGAACATGAGGGACCAGTCTAGTACAAACAGACTTCCTGTTCCCATCAACAGGAGTGAAATCTCAGCATCTCGTGACCTTGATTTTGCCCAGTTTATGTTGCTCACTTCATCAGCACCCCCCCTCCCCCCCCGGCATCTTCGTGGGCAGAGCCGAGTGTCCTTTCAGACGTGCACCTCTCCAGTGAGAATGAAGAGCCATTTGCCACTTTCCGAGAAAACGCATCAAACAGCTGAAATAAGCCTCAGATTCGCCACGCCTCTTGGGATAACTTGGTCTGACAGTTACCCCTCGTTCTGTCCCGCTGCACGCAGATCACAGCTACTTTACGCAGCAAACCCAAATGCGACATGGGGGGGAGGGGGTTGCTAGCATTCTGGCTAACGATAAGTAAGGAGAGACCGCCCATACTCTGCAGTCAGACTGAAAGCTGAATAACCGAGCTGGTAATGGATGCTGCTAGGCTAATTGAAGGTGCTGCTGTGAGTGATTAGGCCCCGATTGTTACCCCGCGCTGGGATGAAGGATGGATTCCTGCTCGATATCCATGAGACGCACACTGCTGGGGAGAGCCGCCCATGGTGAAGCAGTGTGCATATAGGGGTGTGAGCATGCACGGGTAGGCGTGACACACTATCTGTGTCTCTGTGTGGGTTGTAGTGTGATGGTATTTAGTGGGTAGTGTGTGGCTGACTGTGACTATATATATTCCTCTCAATCTGGTGCTGAGGTAAGTGTTTGTGGGTGTGTATGTGTATCAGGGGGTGAGTATGTCACCAAGTAAACAGAGGTCACCGAGTGCCATTCTCCAGATGTGGCTTTCATTCTGTCCACTATCCAGGATTTCTCCTGTGAGCAGCACCCATGTGCGGCCAGTCTGACAGACACCTTCCAGTCGGCCCACCGTTTCCCAGGAGATGCCCGTGTGCATGGGCAAGGCCACTGTTACATGCGAGTAGCCTGCTTTTCCGAAGCCGGCGGTTTGCCTCCATAGGTATCCCCGTACTAATAACAGGCATGTTTGTCGATGGAGCTGAAACACGATGCGAGCTGGATCAGATGCTGGACAGCAGCAAACCTGCCCGCACGTCACCCAGGGCTAACAGCAGCTCGGCAACATGCCGGACCGGGGGTCAATCATGCCTCAATCATGCCTCAATCAAGCAGGTCCTCCTGTGCTGCCGCAGCCATCCAGGGTAAAAGGCCGTCTTCCGATTCTCATTCATACATTCAGAAAAGGTGTCAGGAAAGCCATACTGAGTCCTGAGAAAGGACGCTGCTGACAGCGAGGTCACATTTTCCCGTGCTGAGGTGGGCGGCCGTGAAGGTGAACGTGCACACAGAGCACCGGGGAGCATAATCAGGGCGAACGCAGAATGAGCTGACTGTGGGAAAGCCAAGAGAGGTGAAGACGTTTCTGCCGGCTGGAGGGAGAGTGATCTGGGTGGGGCTGTCGTCTCTGCTGAGCAGGCCCCAGTTTAAATATTCCCAGTGCGGGCAAGCTGCATACCCCCAGTGGGCAAGCTGCATACCCAGATCGTATTATAAGACACTTCAGCCAACACTTTGCAACACTGGGGTGCCTCATTAATGTGAATACTTTCTTCTGTGATCAGATGAATATGACTCGAAGCATAATCTAAATATATCGTTATAAGAGGAACTTCTGGATACCACTAAGCCAAATACAACTCTTAGAAGCACTGTAAGACAGAAAGGCCTCCCACTGGAATACTGTACCCCTAATCTATGCTTGAGGTCTCTGGTGCAGCTGGTGTAAAAGCTCCCCCATGGTAAGGGTTAGACATTGGAGCCTTGCCCTTCTCCCTCACCTTAGTCAAGACAAGGACAGCCCTCACCCAGCTGGTGTGTTTGTGTGTGTGTGTGTGTGTGTGTGTGTGTGTGTGTGTGTGTGTGTTTGTGTCTGAACAAGAGAGAGGGAGAGAGGTCACTAAAAACAGAGCACAGACTCCGAGAGAAACCAGGGAACACCCGGGGCACCGCGACATGAGTGTGTGAAAAAATAACAGCGTGTGACGTTCACAGTATAGAGCTGGAGAGATGCTTAAGGAGTGCAGTGTCAGCCTCAGCCGCGCAGAAAGCCTGCCGGCCGCGCACCCCGGCATTAATGACCAGGAAGATTTTACTAAAGGGCATCTGAGGCTGGAGGAATTCAGTGACTGGGGTGTTTCTGGGTCCTTCCCACACAGCAACAAGAAAAGGGCAGATCTGGCACATGGTTTTCTATATCAAGTAAACCTTATGACAAATCCTAAAACATAAGAGATTCGTCAACAACAGAAAACTAGGTTTGATGAAACACTAACCCCCCCCCCCCACCGACTCCCCCACTGGCATTCATACCGAGAAATCAGGCACTTCAGCAGACATGGAGGGGGTATCCTTCCATGTTAGTGCAGATGGCTCAGAGTGGGAATGGAGGAGGCCAACCTGGCACTGGTAACTATGGAGGGTCTACAGGAAGGGCGACTGCCACAGGGGGTAGTCATCAGGGGCCACCAGTCGCCATTACCACAAGTGCGCGCGCGCACACACACACACACACACATGCGCGCGCACACCTTCAGAACGGACTAATCAGCATCTTCCAAACATTTTTCAATACAATCACACTGCAGCTGAACCTCAGCAGATCGGCGATGTGGCCAAGGCCCGCGGCGGATCTGCGTCTTCCTCCCCCCGTCCCTGCCGTCCGGCGCCTTTCACACAGACGCTGCGCACCCCACACGCACGGCATGAGGAGCAGGCAGCTCACCTGGCTGGTGCTGCAAAGCTGGGAGAGCTACAAGCCGACGCGCGTGTTCATTAAACATTGATAGCGAAGGCTGGCAGAGACACCGCGCATCTTCGGGGCCCCAGTTCTCTGCTAAGTAACTGCACAGCCGTCCTCAGCAGAGCCTGGCGACGCCTGGAGGACACAGCCAGAATGCTCCGCTCGATCCGAGGAGGGCAGTCACGGGGTCAAGGGGGGGGTGAGGGTAGGATGTCCATCAAAAGGACCTGAGGTAGAGGCGACCCTACCTGGGTGGCAGGGGGGCACGAACCAGCCGAAATGCACAGACAGCAGCATCAGACTGGAGTCAGCCTGTATTAGAGTATAAACACCTCCAGGCATCTTACGGTAACATTTAAAAGGGTGAGCAACAACTGCAGAGTGTAACAGCCGCACAACCTCTGGCCCTTTAGGAAAGTTTCACCTTACAAGCTGCCGTCCAAAACAGAAGCACTTTCGCTTCCTGGCCAAGCCACAGAGCAGCATCGCCGAGGACAGTGGACACTGACATGGGCTCCCCCCATCCTACAGAAAGACCCCTTAGAAGGGCGAAGGCAGCAGGCTGGCCCAGTTATACGTGCAGCAGCGCAGCAGCCTGCAAGAAGCCCTCCATTGTTTTCCGTTACGGCTGTAATGAGACACACGAGCTGCCATCGTGTCAGTGCTTCAGTCAGTCTAATTCCGTACACAGCGTGCTGGGTTAGGCAGCATTACTCTCCCAGCACAGAAAATCGTTTCATAAATATGTTACCGTCTTCCTTAATACATGAAGTCTTGCACAGCACTGCTATAATGTTATTCCAACATAACACCGCAACTAGTAACACCAAAAATAAAGCATTTGTATTTGGACATACTGCTTAATCAGGACCACTTGGCTGGAACAATATCCTAGGCATGATGTTTCATAGAGTGATGATAACCCACACCATGAGAGGTGGCATCTTCCACCGAAAGCTGCATAATCACATGCCACCCTGCGTAACTGGGGAGATGACAGCTACCTCAATCTATCATGACCATTTGTTACCGTCCTATTAATTATTTTAATTACCAAAACGATGACACGGCTAATTAGCTGGGAAAGTATGGTTACCGCGATTCATGACTGTTACATTTCTAGCCAGCAGCACGTCGTAAGAGAGCAGATGACATCCAGCAATTCGGGAATGTGTTCCCAAGCCTGGCTGACACCCTCTCCCCCGGGTCCCACTCCTGACTCGCCTTCTCGCCTCCCCCCTCCTCGGCCCCCTGTGCCCACCCCGCTGCGGCGAGCTCCATTCACAGTCCCAGCGTGCCGCTCTCCCTCCCAGACTGTCTGCCAGCTGCAGCGCCGGCCGATCGACGGCCCAGGCCACAGTAACTGCGGGCCCTCATGGATACCGATCAGAACAAAGTAACAGCCGGAGCAGGAAAGGAAAGACCTGAAAGACGGAATCCGAACGCACAGCTCCTGTGACGCTGGTAAATCCAGCCTGAGCGCATCTGAGAGAGAGAGAGAGAGGTGCAGCCAGACAGCAATTCAGGAGCCCAGCAGAAACGGCAGACTCCAGGAATGCTGGAGAGCCGGACCTCGGATCACCGGCACACGGAAGCCCTTCTGATGAGTACGAGTACGAACACAGAGCTTTTCACGTCCCCCGCAGGGATTCAGAATGGAGTGGTTTTACGCACGCTGGGGCTCCTATAACCTGCTTCTTCTTTCTCCCAGCCCTGCCCATCCCCCACCCCGCCCCTCGCCACAGACACAAACACACTCCGTGTTTGCACTCGCTCCCTGGGTCACTAAACGTCCCCTACCAGAAGGGCACGTCACGCGTCGCCAAGACACACGCCCAGAGTTCTGCTGGTGCGCTCCTTCCCACGGCACCCCCAGAGGTGTGGATGTCTGTGGGCGGAACCCAGAAGGGGAGAAAAGGAACTTCAGGAGGTTCCGCGCCGATTGAATGCAGACAGTCATATCTCAGTAACGCAAACATTCAAACCACATGCATAGGAAAGTGGCCTTTTGACATCAGACTGCCACACACTCACAAAGGCACACAAGCACCGCCCAGAATAGTGCTGAAACAGACACGATCCCAAACAACCTGTCCTACTAATTAAAAGCTTTAAATGACGCTTAAAGCCCGGTGGTGAAAAAGCACAAACTCCCCCTGTTCCGAAGGGCTTCAAACAAAATGTCAGTAGTACATGCAGAGGGGAGAGGAACAGAATGTGTCCAATAGGGCCAATAGGAAATCAGTGGGCACTATTTATAGGTACGTGAAAGAGGCTGGGAAACGTCTGGTAACGAATCGCCAGGAAATACAGACAGACGGAGGACACGGGCAGCTCAAAGATCTAAGCGAGGCCAATCGATAGCGCTAACAGGCGCTGTAGACGCAAGGCGGCAAAAAGGACAAGTGTCCAGACGGGCACAGCAGACACCAGGCGGGGACCTCGGAAGGGCGAGGCAGCCACCGGCGAGTGAGAAGATCAGGGCCGATATTCTGAGGGGCTAAAGAGCCTCTATGACATGGCGTGAAGTCAAAGGGATCCCAGCAAGACTGAGCGTACAGACCAGAGATCAGTAGCTCCTCCCATGAGCACGAGAAAATGACAAAACCACAAAACGAACACACACAGGGGGGCCATGTGATTAGGGAAGCTCACTTGTGATTGGAAGGTTGCTGGTTCAAATCCCAAACCAGCAAGGTACCACCCCCAAGCACTGGTCCCTGGGTGCTAAATTAGCTGCCCACTGTTATGTCACATATGGGTTAAATGTCACACACACATTTAGTTATTGTGTGTGGCATGTTATCAGTGACAACGAATCACTTCCGCCATGTGCTCACCTGGGCTGACATGGGGCTGGAGGATGGGGAAAGAAGGGAAGCTCTGGGTCGCAGGCCATGCGTTCTCCTGGCAGGCTGATGGGCGAGAGGGAGAGACAGCGCCTCCTGCAGGGAGAGAGGTGCTTAGACAGGAGTCTGGTATATAATGTTATTATATGCATGCATAATTACCTGTACATAGATCCTACCCTATCTGGTGTAAGAAACACGATCAAACAAAAACAGAGGGGAAAGTGTCACTGACGTGAACTAACACCAAAAATATAAGCAAACTAAAAACCAAAACAAATGTGTGGAAATTTTTTGCTCGTCTGTCGAAAATCAGCCGGAAAAACATTTCAAGTGTGAGCAAGCCTGTCAAACGCCTGAGCTGTTTAGTCTAAATGGAGATGTTCCGAACCTGCCGCATGTTTGAAGTGCAGCGTGTATGATGAAGAGGAAATGTCGCCCTATCTGGAATGCCACGCTGAAACACGTCACCACTCTGACGTAGTGCGGTGCTAATCTCTTCCGTCTGGCCTTTCCCACAATGCACTGCACCACTGCTAGGTTTCATTAAAAAAGGGAACAGATAGATGTAAATTAGACCCATAATAAGCTGGTGAGACCTTGCACCTTGGTAGGTAGCAGCGTCTTTGGTCAGTGCTGTTGAACTGGCCTGCACTGCCACTGCCACTCCTAGGTGATGGGGTCTGACACTATTTGTATGAGGGGAAACTCTACCCCCACATATCATTTGATCCTTGCCCACTTCATACTCAAGCTCTCGTTAACGATTTATTACGCGTTAACGCCCCTCTAACTTTAACAATGAGGTAGCAGAACATTGTCCGGCTGCTTGACAGTTTCTTTGTGCGACATCAGCACTTAATCTGTGTGTGCCCGAAGGCCGAGTTACACCCGAAAAAAAGCGCGATACGCACCAACACTTTTAATCGAAGACACATCAGTTATGAATCGGCCCACAGATAGGGCATATAGGGATATTGGTGGTGATATTGACTTTCTGCTGGCCAGTGCAGGTGACAGCGAGCAGGAACGGTGAAGGGGAAGGAGACTGGAGATCAGATAAGGGGCCAGGCTATTCAACCGAGGAGCATAACAAAATTTCTCCAAAGCCCATCAAAGTGGCTGAGAAGCCCACATTGAAAGGCCATGTCCAGTCACCGCAGCAAAGGACATGCTGCGCTGGAAAGACAATTAAGGGCAAATCCATTTTAAGGGTCAGGACACTCCAGAGTGGCCCCCATTCCACACACCGATCACCTAATGACACACTGGCATCCAGGTCTCCCTGAAAGTCACCATTCCTGCAAAGGAATCAAAGGAACCTGCAAGGGTAGGGCTGCAGGACGCCTCATCTCAGCATCATCAACGTGATGTGCATACATGTAATGATCACATCACATGACGTGCGTTGGCAAATAAAGCAATTTCAGAGTGGCATGTCATGCTATAACTTATTTGCTGCTTTATACAAAAGGAAAACTCACGTGATTCTCTATCAAATAAATAAGAGTATTGTGTCTGATGTAGATCTACTTAAATTTAAGGGGTTGGTTACTAGGGAGTGATGTGCAAGCTCTGCGTGCACAGTGAACCACCAATCACAATCATTCTTGATAGAGCTGCACCATGTGCAATTTTGTTATACACATGCAGTTTTCACGTTGCGAGGACTGCGATAGCTGGCTTAATACATTAAGTTAAGCTAAAACAATTTAACTCCATGATAATAAACCTTCCAATTTAAATGATCGTTTCAAGATCAAGGAGCTTATGTTAAAAAATCTGTTTAAACTTCGCCTTCCCCTCCTTTTGCGTGAACTCTGCAACAACACTAACTTATCTGACAGACTATTAGTAGATAAGTTCTATTTGGCTATAGGTTTATTCCCGGCAAATCGAATCTCCTTTTTCTTGCTGTAGAAACATCTCAGTAATAACTGCAAAAATGTTAAATATCGCGATGCGATTTTTTCAGTATCGTGCAGCACTATGCAAGGGTCGTTCAATGTCATACTTCTGTTCCAGGAGCACCCCCGGCAAAGCTGATCACAATCATAAGCCCCAACCCCCCATGCTCATAACAGAGAAGAAAAAACCAAATATAATCCATTACTGTTGGCTTTTCCTAGACCCACAATTTTACGTGATGAAGGTACTAATCATGTCTCACTGCCAACACAGCAGCATCGGACATGAGCCACCTCTGATGTAACGGATGGCAGGGCCGCATGATTAATCGTGTCAAATCGCGGTTACTATTGTTACCTCATTATAGGACTGAACAATTATTCGTTTTAGATTGCGATATTGATCCATGCCCCCATGAGAGCTCATTCTTACATGACACTGGTTAAGCTGTGCTAGCATTAGCGGGGATATCCACTGCCCAACCCCATCAGACCAAGTGCTCCCTTTGCCACCCTAAGCTGCATCAGGAAATGGCAGGGCTGTTACACAGCGAGGCAGGAAGAGGGGGCAGAGAGAGAGGCATAAAAATAAAGCGCAGTTCAGCTCAGAAGGACTGTAAGGAGAACACAAATATCTGCAGCTGCTTTTCAATACATTTACAGAGGAAGCCAAGTTGCTGAGAATCAGTGCGGGGAGATAGTCCAGTGGCGGAGAGCTGGTAAACCATGCTATCGTTTGGGTCTCCTCTTAAAACTGTACATCAAAAAGACTAATGGCCAATTACAGTCAAGAAGAAATGGAACTGTAAAGTTAATAATCTTTTAATACTACGTATTGCACTGAAAGCTTTTCAGCTCTGCCCCTCCTCTGCCCATCAGGCTGAATGGCTTCCACGCCACCCATCAATCAACAGGATTTCAAGGGATCGCCATGCCAGTCAATTAAAACAGGGCACACAACAATCCCTACATAGAAGAATCGGTAAAGACCGGAGTTAACAGCGGCACTGGACCAAACTACCCGGTCCCGGCCATCCGACGGCCCCGAGAGCCCAGAGTAACAGGCGACAGGGGACTAACAAAAAGCCCAGGGCGCACCTTTGCGGCACAAAACAGACTGTAATTGTTCAAGGCGGGGGCAGTGTGCTGCTTCTCCATTCATGCATAGCTGAGCCTGTCAAACACAAAACAGAGCAGATGGACAGGAGTGGGTGGGGGGAAGGTGCAGCCAGTGTTACCTGAGCTTCAAATTACTAAGCATTACATTTTTTTGTGGTTGTTGGTTGGGAAAATAGTAATGTAAGCAAGATGTGGCTTAGTCTTGCAGGATGTTTCGCAGAAGCAGCCTGACTGGGCATGCTGGTTTCCAGTCTGCTGGCCTCCACAGGTGGCCTCTACCTAACCAGTGTCACAGCAGAGATCAAACCACTCCCTGGTGATGATGACAGCAGGCCAGCCGCCCTCACCTGCCTGACAACAAAGGCAAGCAGCCTCATCCGTGTGCAGGTCAAAGAGTTCATAATTACAAGTTCATAATATGGTTTTTTTTTAAAAACGGAGGAGGCTAAAAACAACATAAAAATATATAGAACATTTTGGAAATGCTGAATTGTAAAATTATACTAAAACTGTAGAGTATAATTAAAAGTCTGATGAGTAAAACCAGACTATTATTTTTTCACCCACTGAAACTGGGCTACATCACATACTGACACAAAGTAAAAGCATCACCGTCTTCTGTCTAGGTATATAGCAGATGATTTCATTCAAAGTAAGTGGTTCATGTCACACTTCATGCGTGTCAGTGGTTCTCAACCCCAGCCAGTCCACATTATTATTCTGTCACACCCCCCACACACCTAACTTTACTTTGCAACTAGTTATGACGCCTCATTACCTAGCTCAGGTATGCAGTTGGTGGAACAAAGTAAAAATGCTGACTGGTGAGGGGGGTGAAAAGTAAGTTTAGAACAACATTTTTTTTTTATTGATAATTTCTGTATGTTGTTACACCAGAGATCCTCTTGGGAAATGCCCCCCACCATCTGCTGACCTGTATTGGCTATGACACGCCAGCAACTAACTACGGCTATGACACGACAGCAACTACGGCTATGAAACGCAAGCAACTAAGGTTATGACACGCAAGCAACTAAATAACAAATTTACTACATCTGGCTAGCCAGCCAGCATCCTCACCTAACCCCAGAACAAGCAGAGGTGAAGCAATAGCAATAGTCATCTGTGCGCCACTCAGACAGAGTCCCCATGAGAACCAAGGCGGATCACACCCTAGTTGCTGCACTATACCCTACCCAATCAGTTGTAGTCATAGAGTTAGCCCCCCACACACACACACACGCGCGCAAACACAAAGGTACCTCTAACTTGGTGAGGGCTCTCTATTCATTTCTATGAGTATAACCTTAATCCCAACAATGACAAACCTTAACCTCTACCCAGCCCTAACCTGAACCATAAATAACCAAACAAATTAGAAGACTTTTGGCATTTTCACTTTTATGTATTCACAGAGTGGTGTCTGTCAGAGTCCACTGAAGTATGTAAAGACTGCATTAGCACACTGTAAAAGGCAGGTGTGTCACAATAATGGAGATTACCACACAACTGTCAAAATCTACACGCCCACAGCCCTCCCTTGGTCAGGCATGCTGCGACTATATGCCCATATGACTTCTCGACCTGCAACTTATCTTGATCGGTTGGGAAGTGACAAGTCTGAAAGGGACTGAACAGAGAAGAGGTACCTAACAAACCTCACCCAGTGACTGACCTGTGGGGGGACAATAGCCCTTCTGCTTAAGAAGTAATTCAATACACCGGACTCGTTTCTTGGTTTTCTCTACAGGAATAGACAAGAGAGTGTCTTCAGTGAGAAAAAGAGGAACGGGAGTACCGTCAAGGACATTTATGGCCTGAGCCGGGCACACTGCATCATCCCGACACACGCACACGGCAGCAGCAGCAGGAGGAGGGTGCGTGCGGCGCGCGCAGCACTGAATGAGGGCTCTCCCTTTCTAAA
Source organism: Petrocephalus zakoni (assembly GCA_026774425.1). NCBI lineage: Eukaryota > Metazoa > Chordata > Actinopteri > Osteoglossiformes > Mormyridae > Petrocephalus > Petrocephalus zakoni. The sequence goes on from JAODKN010000063.1 coordinate 13,099,471, forward strand.
TATAGAGCGGCACCTTGCAGCCGCGGAGCCGCCGGAGGCACCTGCTTTCCAACGCGCAGGATCCACAAACCGCACAAGAACCGGAAACAACAATCCAGGTCTGATATATTCGCAAGACAAACAGACAACAGGATGCTGACCTCTAACCGCCAGTCCCGGGGGGGTTTGGATATCAATCATGGGGCTCAAGAGCCTTGCCTCGTATTGCTGCATTGAGCTTACACAATCCATTTTAGCTATGGATATCTGATTAAGTGAACCAGGTCAAGTAGCTGGCCTGGAAGTTCACCAGGAGGCACCCCAAGAAAACTCAGACGCCGACCTCATGGTCACATATCCTCGTTCTAAGCTTCTGCATGACATGACTCAGCTGAGCTGAGAGCCGGCAAGTAGGATGGACACCTTTTCCTTTTCGAGATTCAACGAGGCACATCTGCTTCCAAAAATGGCCGGCCTGCTTTAGAGCCAAATAAATCTTCCAAGAGTGGCACGATCATTGTATTCGGCCTAGCTAGATGCATTGTGGGTAAGAACAGAGGTCCACACATTTGACCAAGATGCAGCACATCTCCGAAAGATAAGCAGGGAACGGGTAAGAAGTCAGAGGCTCCCTGCAGGCTGCTAACACATTCTAAAGCTGCAGTGGTAACCGGGGTCATACGGAAAATGGAAATCGATTAGCAGCCATTAGCATCTGTCAAGCCTTGCACGTTTGAATAAATTATTACTACTGAACAATGGCCACTGAAGGCTGGTGACAGAGTGAACGGTGGCCGACAACCATCTGCTGTGGGGAAGGGCTGATGCTGCTGACCACGCAAAGCTTGGAAGGGGCCCCCCTGCAATACTCTTGCTGTTCGAGCAGTAAGCGCTAGGGGCACCGGGATCTCCTGAGAGATGCCAATTGTGCAACATTGTCCCTGACCCTGACATGCCCTCTGTCCGCATATACGAGTATTTCTTTAATTACCGCTCGCTAAATGTTCGGCGCTCCATGCTAACACCCTTTACCTACCGCTTGCTAAACACTCGGGGCTCTATGCTAGCACCCTTTACCTACCGCTTGCTAAACACTCGGGGCTCCATGCTAACAACCTTTACCTACCGCTTGCTAAACACTCGGGGCTCTATGCTAACACCCTTTACCTACCGCTTGCTAAACACTCGGGGCTCCATGCTAACACCCTTTACCTACCGCTTGCTAAACACTCGGGGCTCCATGCTAACACCCTTTACCTACCGCTTGCTAAA
>JAODKN010000063.1:13105248-13126379 GCA_026774425.1 Petrocephalus zakoni
AAATGAAAGCTCACCGCAGCAGAAATTACAGAGCAGCGACCAGCGCTTAATCTATTCATAAAACAGGGTTATTTATGCAGGTGTGGGTGGGTAGGGTGTGTGTGTTTCAGCGGAGGGCTATTTAATGGCACACGGACGTGCTTTCCAGGTGTCCAGAAGAGCTGCCGCAGGGAAGTTCCAACAGCGTTTGCTGCAGTCGCTAACAAGACCACACTGGCCACAGCCCCAGCCAGGCCGCCCTCACGGTGAGGTCAGCTCTCCCACGCGGTGATGCAGCGTAGCAATAACGTGTCACGTCCTGGGGAATCCCTTTACCCTGCCAGCCATGCATGCAGCTTCTCACACAGCTAAGCGACAGCAGCCGCAGTCACCCTGGCCGTGCTCCCCCCTGAGAACGCTCACATCGGGCCTCCAGCTGCCTGCAATGCTGCAGTGATCCCTGATCCGTGGACGCTGGCCAGCCCAGCCTGACTAAACCTCCCCGTTGGAAAACCCTCTATGCTAACCTCTCGATGCTAGCAAATTTCCACTTGCAAATCAGGGAAGCAAATAAGACAAAAAAAGAGGGAAAAATTTGTCATGAGTAGGACATGACACTTCGGCTACTCCCACCTTTGCCAGAACACCCAGGTACCTCTGGCCCTGCCATCACCATGGAAATCACTATGCCAACACAACCCTTCCTTCTGAAACATGGGACCTTCTCTATTTTTAGCTGTGAGCTGAGCAACAGGAATGTAGGAAAATAGCCACAACTTTTCCAAAGAATGCATCATGTTCCCACTGTTATCTAGGGCTCCAGGAAGAGTCCCACTACAGGAAGACAAGTATATGTGCAGAACCTTTCAAACACAATGCTAATTCAAAGTGTTCTACACATAAGGGCATAATAAAGAAAACAGATCATTTATTAGAAAAATTAAGAAATAAAAGCAGGGTCCAGTGCTTAAACTGAGAAACGAAATCAGAGTAGAGGCGGGGGCTCATCTAAGACCTTCAGCGAGCTGGTTCCAGCTGTGTGTAGAATAGCAGCTAAAATGCCACATAGCCGTCTATGACCCTACAAGGCAACTTGTTCCTAAAGACTCAAGGGACTGACTGTATTCTTCGCACATGCCAGAAATGTATTTTTGGCGGAAGCCACGGAGGAATTTATAGACAAGCAGCAGAACTTTAAAATGAAAATCTGTAAATAACAGGAAATTGGCATAGGAATTTAAGGAGTACAGTAACATGCTAGGTTCACTTAGTCCTCGCTAGAATTCTAGTGGCAGCATCCTGAAAGCTCGGCAGCGGTTCCACCACGCTGGAGGTAAACGCATGGGTCTCTTCAAATCCAGCCTGGAAAATCATCTTGCTATGGCAGCTGCGATGGTCTGAATCCATTTGAACATCAGGATATCTGACATGGATTTTAGTCTTTAGAACCCTGAATCTGAGGTGAGTAGTAACTTTAAGAGTTTGCTTTTTACTGCCAAACTGAAATACATTTTTGGCACACAGACCAAACGTTCACTACAATTGTGAAAAGCACTGCGGCTCTGGATGGTTGAGATAAGAGGACTATTAACGTAACACAGCATAACGTAACTTAACAGACTTCCTTTTCTACAGTGAGCAACGTGGAATGCAAGCATGCCTTTCCCTGGCCTGCAGAAAAGGTCTGAGCAACAGGACCAAGCATTAGATCTCAGGTATTGCCATTGTACAGGAGGGTCTCCAGACAGCTGGTTCCCCAGCTTGCAGGGAGCCTTAAAGGAGACTTCACCCACAAAACACCTTCACATAAAACTTTTCTAAGCCTCTGAAGAAACTGGTATTTGAAAGGTGAACGAGGCTTCGGCTTCCCATAAAACCTCATACCCCTTTAGAGAGACGCATTGTTACTGGAAGCCTTTTGGAAATAACTATTTCCCGTGGTGAATATAAAATATTTGTATGCGTTGCCCTGCAGGACACACTATTAATACTGTAAAGATTCCCATAGCTTATATTTGCACTGGAAGGGTTAAACCCTTAAGTCCTTACTTTTACCAGCCATAATTACACACACTGACTGAAATTTTCCTCATTTACATAGTTTTATTTTTTACTGGAATTATTAAATTTTATAATTTTGCCCTACTTACACTACCTGCCAATTTAGTGTGTGATGTCCAATCGGTAATCATCCCACCCAGTCCAATGCTCTGTTCTACCCGGGACAGTCTGCAGACCCTCCTCCACAACCCCATTCTGAAAAAGTGGTTGGAAGACTGACAGATTGTTGCATACGCTCCTTTGTACCTGCAATCCACTTTTCCAAAGAAGATGGGTTCGCTAAGGGTCGCCCACCCACTTAGCTTAAGTTCTGCTGACCAAGTGGATGTCATACATTCCCCTCCAAAGCAATTATCCCGATGTCTCTTTTAAAGAGCTGGACCGGCGTGTAATCCGCAATTTTTAAATTTGGTTGGCCTCACATGATGCTATAAAGTGCAACGCAAACCTTTTGCTTCCAGCGCCTGCAACGCCGAAGCCGGATGGCGCACGCCGTAGGGGTTGCTTTCGGTGAATTTACTAGCACCTCAAAGCAAGCATCCTTGCTGCGGGCGGGGAGCAGGGGCATCAGCCAAACTGTGAACCTATTTGCTGCGATGGTGCAACTCATGGAGAGCAGGTCGTAAAATATTACAGCCGGTCCCCGTTATCAGTAAGTCCGTCAGAAGGTCTGGCCTGAGCTTTGCTTGAATTTTGTGGGACATTTTATTTTAATTCAACAAAATTTCCAAATCACCATTTTGGAAATTTTGGATTAAATTTGGCATGTGATTTACAGAGCTCATAAATGTTTTTTTTTTTTTTTTATTGTCCCTATAACATACAATTCATCTTTTGCATAAGACTAAGTTTCTTTTCTCGAGGTGGAACTCATCTCGCAAACTACATTTTCCCTTTTAGTAAATGTGATGATAAAAAAACAGTGATGGTCTAAGAATAAGTTAGTTTATTATATTATTAATTCAAAAAAAAAACTCGCATATAAAAGTGACCTCTCACTTCATTATCTCCCCTGCATGAGATAAGGCACTAAGTACTCAGAAATAAATAAATAGAACTCCCCCCCCAGTGCGGTTTAGGAATAGTCAGGTACAGTCCTAAATCCCAAACTCTGGCTTGGCACTGAACAGCTTTTGTTTTCCATATCAGTTAGCAGCCCACTGATTTCAGTGGCCTGTGTGTGGAAAGGTGCCAGTTTATCTGGGGAAAACGGGGAACTCCCTGCTTATCTGCCTTCTGACGAGGACGGGGTGGGGAATGAGGAATGCCGGAAATAAGCCAACAGTCCTTCTAAGGGCATCTCTAGGCAAAACATTAACTGGTTTTCTTGCACCATCCATTTGCAGAAGAGAGCCCTGTAATGTAGGCGTACAGCGCATATACGCCCGGAACTAGAGCGATTTGTTCACTTCCATTTTGTTAAAGCCCTTCAGTGCAAGAAGCCAAAGGGACGGTTTCCCAAGCGTAAGGGCCAGCTGCTAGCTGGGGAAACAATCGCAGGCCGAACGGGAGACGGCCGGCAGTGCAGCAGCCAAAACAACGCCATGTTACCGGGTAGCGGAGCAGATGGTGGCGAGCGACTCGACCCGAAGACGGCGGAGGGGGAGCCGCCAAAAAGCTCCCTAATTGTCAGGAGCAGCAATGACAGAGCTGCAGCTTCTTTAAAGCCAATGCCAGTCATTCCATTTCAGTTCATGAAAGGCCATTTTTTGACTGATAACATTTGGCATGTGAATTACACGCACCTTACCACATGGTTTATTTCTGGCATTCCTTAATCCCCACCCCGTCCTCGTCAAAAGGCAGTTCGCTGTATTTATTTATTTCTGAGTACTTAGTGCCTTACATCCTGCTCATTCTTCACAGCTTGTAGGGCATAATGCAGAGGTCAGCCTCGACTTCCTTCACATGGCTATACAGCCACGCTAAGTACCTAGGTCTCTCCGTGCCATTCCGGCCCAGGAAAAAAACACTGCAGTCTTACTAAAGTCTATACTCACCTCATTGGGAGAGAGAAATTTCACAATGTAGCTTGTTCATCAGATCTTTAAAATAGCCATACAAAGATTAAGTAAGTAAACAGAAGCCAGTAGTGATGGCAACACAAACACAGACACCATGCCCACTTTCGGTAACCACAAGCGGACGTACTCCGCATACATGCCCGTGATTCACGCCTAGCCCAAGACAGAACCTACAGAACACAACCTGACTTCAGAACATCAGCAAATACCAAACGAGCAGAGTCCTATCGAAGCTGTCGTTTGACAGAGACGCAGACTCGTCTCCATGCACCACTGACAGGGAGATCTGAAGCCCGAGAGACAGGAACTAGAAGGTTCCAGGAGCCTCTGGCTTCTGATAAAAAGGCTCCTAAACGTAGCCCATGTGGCTGACGAACTTAATTACAGTTTTCTTTTCTTTGCAGAATGAAATATTAATGTGGTGCGCACATTTTTAATCACAAGTCTTAGATCACACATGCTAATATTATTATTAGTCTAATAATAATGATGATGATAATAATAATAAACCCATGTAACTAATAGAAACCAAATGACCCAAGTTTAGTCTGAAAATTGAATTCTAACATTAACATCCCACAGCACCATATGAATACATCAACCACGACCATGAGAACCTGCCTGTCACTGCTGATGATGCACTATAAGGTGTAAATGCACAAGCTGCCATTCCCGGTGTGTTTACAAGCAGACAAAAAGCAGGCGTGACATCATTAGAACTGGCACCTGGCTTATCGCGCCACCTAGATGAACAGCATGTTACAGAATAAGCCTAAGGACCCACACCCACAGAAGAGAATGACTAAAATCAACACATACTAAAAATACGAAGACCCTGAGGGCAGGGACTGCGAAGAGTCCACCTTCCCCGGTGCTCTCGTGGGGAGGCACACCAGCTACGCGCGAGTAAACCAATCGATTTCCTGCTCTCAAGCAGTAGTTAATTAAGGCAGGCCAGCCATACACTGCCTTTTACGCCTGCTTCTGAGAAAACGTCTTCATGAGAGGCAACATCTGATCCTGTCAACGCTGCACAGAGGGGCCTGACAGGTCGACGCGGCGCCGTCGGAAAGCTCTAGCCGGCCCAAACTAGTGCAATACTCAGCCCCAGGACAAGGAAACTACCACGGGAAAATGAGACCCGGTAAATATGGCTGCCACAATTGGTCCCTTTTACTGCTGGGTGGGGATGAGGGGAAATAAAGAGAATAAACAAATTAGTGAAGGTGCAGCATTGCGTTAGCGGGGCTGGCATCGGTTTGCCAGCATCAAGCTACCCCAGGGATACTCTGCACAATGCATGTTTCTGTGCCAGTGTTGAATCAAACTCACCATAGGCTCACTGGATAGGCTCAAGGCATTCGAGGTAACTTTTTCTACTCCAAAACACCCCCCCCCAACAAACTATCACATCCCACTACACAACAATAAAACAGAAAGTTAACCCCCACCAATGGAAAGGTGAAAGGCAGTAGGCAGAGCTGACGAAGGGCAGAGAGCTGTGCAGGCATGCAGCTAAACGACGTGCCTTCAAGGCCCACACAGCTGACTCTGCCAAGCCAGACACACCCAAGGCTTGAGGCAACTGATCCACTGAACACAGGGAACAAGGGGAAGCTAAGGGCTGTCTTAATGATGGGAGACCGTAACTAACCACAGCGCCTCACCTGCTTCTCCGCGTGACACGGGGGGGAGCTGCCAGGCTCTAATTTGGTAAGCGGAGGACAAACCATGGCAGAACTTTTATTTTTAGGGGGTGCATTAACATCAGCTCCACTGTCCCCTCATAATAACTATTTATTACCAACAGCATGCATTTGGCTAATTATATTCTCCAGATGATTTATGGGAATGTTTATGAGTAATATTCCAGCAGTTAGTTGCAGGAATGCTGGGCATTTTTAAAGCTGGCATTTTTAATTATTTGCTCCCTGCATCCTAAACTGATGGCCATGCATTATGTTAATAAAAATCGATATTTCCAATTAAAACTGCTTTCCGCTCTCAGTTTATCACTTGGAAAAAAACTTAATTACCTCAACAGGAAAAGGAATGAGCTTCCAGAGCACAACGGGGCCCAACAGGTATCACCATTTCCTCGGATCCTCAGGTTAGAGCTTTAAAATGTACATGGTTTGCCCACTGCTAAAAGTAACAGCTGCAAATCTAGCAAGTGACAGCAGAATTAAGCCCTGCTTAAGTGAAACGAATAAATATGCACCCATTTTTAACATTACAGCATCCTTAGAAGTGCACACACAGATAAGTACACAAAGACATAACTCACAGATAGGAAGCATTTTATTTAAGGTTTTTCCTGCAAACATCAACAAATAGAAATAGCAGGTACACTGAACAATACAGGATTCCTTTGGAGCACAGGACTACATAAGGGGGTGGGGGGGGGCAGACATTGCAGACAGTTACACACCGACAGAAATCCCTTACAAAATACCGTACTGCTGCAAGCACAGAAGAAAAATGTGGTGGTATGATTTTTTGCATCGGAAAAAGGCATGTACCAGCTACGGGGGCGTCACATCAATTATATTACCAGGGGTACAACCGCAAAGAGCAGCGTTTCCCAATCCAGTCCTCGGGGACTCAAGAGTTGGTCCACAATTTTGCTCCCTCCCAGCTCCCGGTCCGGGGACCGGATTGGGAAACACTGGTGTAGAAAGAAAATTCTGGACTCCCACATTCTCTGAGCTGAAAATGGGACAGAGGACATAATGTTGAGTTATGAGAAACGTGGAGATAACAGATTCCATCCCCAGATGCCGCATATCGCTGAGGTTTTATTATAGTCACCCTCCAACTGTCATCCACGAAAGTTTTCTGAAAGTTTGCTGAAGTTCATAAGAATGAATGCATTTTAATTCTAAATCCCATGGTAAAAAGATGAGGCATTGAGCTTTACATGGAAGGACTGCTAAGAAGAATGGCCCCCAAATTACTCTTAATATTACCTCATCAGGAATGAAGTGTGGGGGGAGGGGGTAACAATGGGAGGCAGAGGTGACCTTAATGACCAAACAGCATCCTATTCCACAAAAGCAGAAGACCTAAAAGAGTGAAGGGGGATCAAACCAAACGGGAACAGCACTGGTTGGCTGTCAGTCCATGTTAACTCCCTGAAAACGTACCAACACTACAACATTAGTACATTTCTATACCAAAGTATAAGCTTTACGTTTTAAGTATGAGGTATCTTTAGCCCTTCCCGCTTTACAACAATCACTACAAAACAGGAACAATCACATTACAAGGCCAGGTCTTCACAAAGGCCTGTAAAACGCAATAATCTACTACATTCATGGCCACTCATTGGCCACCTGTATCGCTGCATATTTCCCTGCACATTGTTTCTAAATATACCCTACAGACCCTACAGTGGACTTCTGGAGCTAAGATTAACTTTATTGATCCCTGGAGGAAATTCTGAATTCTGCATGGGTCCACTCCAAATGATGCAAAAAGAGCCTGAGGCTAACACTGCCTACAGGGGCTGCTTCCTCTCACATCACTTCTCCAGCAGGGCCTTGGTCCTATCTTAATACCAGTCTCACTTCTCTGGCAGGATCATCTAATCAAAGTCAAAGGGCAGGAGTCCATTGGGAAAAAGAGTAGGAATCGGCATAGGATAGAGTTGGGCCACAAGCTCCTGCAAGAGCATAGAAGTTTGGATCATGGGGAAGAGGAAACCGCAGAGGAATAGAAGTAGCTCAGTGAATGGCACACACAGCAATCTCAGATCCATTGAAATTAACCCTTGACCCCTTCGAGGACTGAAGGAAGACATAGTGAACGACAGGGGAATGATTCTACAAATGAACATCTACTTACATCTTCCTGAGGTTATAATATTTACATCATCAATATATTAGAACTGGTGGTTCTCAAGCTCACCTGCCAGTTTGCATCAATAAGGCATTGACCACCCCACCCCCCTTCCCTAAGTCCCCGGTCACAGGCTTATCAGGAGAGGCTGTCAGGTAACGTCTGCATTACGCTTCGTGTGGTCAATCAGCTGGCACTTATTAGGAAGGAGCATGGCACGCAGCTCGGTGCTCAAGTCCCACTGTCATGTGGTGCTAATGAACAGTACAGCAGCAATGACATGTGGATGCTCAATGGAGCCATCCACCTTCAAAGCCCTTTTGGCTCTGAGAACATCAGCATCAAACTCTGAAACAGCAACGACAAAGTGGTTTATCATTAACACAAACATTCCGAATGCATTATTCAAATACCTGCAACTTGATTAGTCAACTTTTCTCCTGATACTAAGGGAGAGAGATTATTTTATTTGCAAACTAGGGCTCTTTAAGAGCATTTCATGGCCTGTAAATTAAATCTCTCTCGCTCCCTCTGCCATTCCCCAGCCCTACTCTGGCTTAATCACCCTCGCTCCTCCGATGGTCGTTAGTGCCGGCGGAGACGCTGAGATAAAAGGACCCCCCTGAAAGGCCGTCGAGAGGCTCAGCAGGAACCAGGGCTGATGAATAGTACCCTGGGAGTATGCTGGCTACCTGCATACTGTACGTGCTAGATACTCTACAGTCTTCAGCCAGTGGCTGATCCGGGTCAAGGTCATGGGGGCCTGGAACAGATTCCAGGCAGCATAGGGCACAAAGCTGGGGTACACACTGGACGCAATGCCAGTCCACTTTAGGGCACATATATACAGACATATACACCCTAATCCCAACAATTGCAACCTTAGCCGTAAGTAGCCTAATTAAACAACCACAGACTCAACCAGAGATTTTTATAAAATTGAGTTTCCCCTTGTGAGGACTGGAAAAATGGTCCGCACAACGTCAAAACAACAGCATTTTATCACGTAGTGGGGATATTTTGTCCCCACAGCATAATGTATACATTGTATTTTTATTTACACCTCTGTCACTGCTGACCGGTTGTTGGTTGTGATTGTATTGCCCAGGTTGTAGACTGGTTGTTTTGCTTAGTTTTGGAGTAGTATATGCTGTATGCTCATTGTTTATTTCTTTTTTTTTCCTCTTTATTGTAAATAGTTTTTGGGAGCTTGGTAGGGAGTAGGGTGCCATTTTGTATGAGTTTGCTTTTCTCCTGTTTTTGGTTAGTTAGGGAGTGAGGGTACTTTCCTTTAATTTATCTATCTTGTGTTTTTGAGGTAAGGTAGTTCCACTCCGAAATAGTTTGTTGGCTTGTTATTTTGGCCTTTCCCTCTCCGGAAGTTTGTTATGCTCCCATTATTTGTAAATGGCTGTCTTAATTAAAACAAACATTCGTAGTTGAGGATTTTCTCTTCTTTTTATCATCAGATAAAAAGTTAGGTGCCCTAACTCCTAGACTGCTTAGTAGTGCAGGGTGCCGTAATACAACCCACATGCATTATGAGCAATCCCAATTAACCCAACGGCCCAGATGTCTTTGGAATGCTGGAGGAAACCCCCACAACAAGGGGAGAACATTAAGAACTCCAAACATGCTACACATACAACCCTGGGGGCAACAGTGCTACCAAGCGAGCCCCCTCCAGTCACATGTGTTCTTCACAAAGCCTGAGAGCAGAGCACTAGGCAACCAAGCAAACCAAGCAACCAAGCAAACACTAACCCAAGTGACAGAATACTACTGCTGAGCTCCTTGGTAAAGAGCAAGCAGCTCTGGCTGATACACAGCTCCCTACTTTCTTCATCTTACACAAAACACAGTGAGGTTCAACATTTTACATCCAGCCTCTCAAGCCATCTCAATGAATGATTCACAGCTCAGGATCCAGTTCTGGAAAGCAGACCGTCTGGCCAGACTGCTGCCGCCATGCTTGGAGGCCATGGAGATGCGACATCTGCGACAATCCCAATAGGAAGGTCTGGATTCACTCCCACGTGTGTGACGTGATAAAACACTGCCCATATTAAAGATAAGAGGAGAAAGCAGCAATGAGCAGACAACGTTCACCCCTATTTATTCATTCTGAAAGGCTACAGCTGATGCAGAAAAACTTGCTGCACTCCAAACCTGGGAAGAGTCATCCATCTTGGAGGCACGTGCCTCTGCTGGAACCTTTAAACCGAACAGTGGTGATTTAAACAAATTAGTGCCTCGTTTCAGTGCATAAACATGACAACATAAAGGGAATAAAACGAAGTCATGCAAAATAACATGATAAAAAGGCTCGTTTTTTTAATGTTCAGCTGGCGTTCTGGTCTGATTTCCATCCACGTACCATAATTGATTATCCAAAGCAGGGTCACAGGGAGCATGAATCCCAGTGGGATCCTGGTTGGGATGCCAGGCTAGTGTTGGGCACAGGCGTGCACGCACACACACACAAAAATCTAGGAACATGATTTCCATTCTTTATAAAAAAAAAAAAAACGAATAAATGCATTTATTGGAAGACTGCAATGTAAACAGCTACTAAGGTATTTATTTGAAGAACAAATGTCAATATGCAAACCTTTGACCACTTACATGGCCGGTTGTATTTATATTGAGCTAGTTGTAAATAGAGATGCATTTAAGTTTGCATTCGAGATAAGAAAAATAAAGAGGTCAGATTAACAATTCATTTACCATTTTGATTACATTTTATAGCACCCCTTTTGGTAATAAAAGCGTTACCAGGAAAGGGGTTAGCCCTGTCTCATTTATTTAAGACTTAGGAAGGAGGTAAAACTGCTGCTGCAACTAAAACTGTAAAGCACTATGGAGGCAGAGAGGATGCACTTAAAGGGGTGGATTGCGGTGACCAAATATCCCATCAAACACAGAATGCTCCACACACCGTGTAGCAGGCAGGATTGCCATTCAGAAACCTCACAACGGCCCCGTACGGGATAAGCGATTAGGAAAGATGGCTGGATGGATAGACAGAACTGTTACAGAGCCTGTGTGCTCAAGGCGTGGGAGACCTTCTGCTGATGAGAGAATGAACCAAACTCTTTAAGTGCTTCATGAAAAACATTTCAGCTGTATGATTAGCCAATACTGAAAGCTGGAGAAATGATATTGGGTAAAACCTATAATGGCTCTGCCTGGGAGCTGAAATACGCCATTTATTAGTGAGCCGGATAAATGTTGCTCATCAGGAAAAGCGATGGACGGATGGATAAATAATACGTAGTATCTCAACCAACTTCCATGTAGCAATTAAAACTCAGGTTCAGGTTAAATTAAAATCATTCAAAGTCCATGCTTTTGAAGTGTTTTCTAACTTTCTCGCACCAGTCCTTATGTAAAATGGTACATTTAGAGCTTAGAAGTACCTGCTAAAATGAAATCTGTGTTGCGGACACAGAATCTACTTTAAGGTTGAGTTTAAAGTTTGGAAATGGATAAACGGAGAATATGGAAATCATGCTGATTCTATACCCTCTTTCTATAAAAAGCATCATTAATATACCTCAAAAGACGACAGCTATCTATCAAACACATGCATAAGTAGCAGCTATTCATTATAGCCCAAAAAAACAAAGGCTAGTTCAATCACATATACTAATGGCCAGGCTAACATAGTATTGCAATCAGCAAGTTCACAACGGTCACATTTATCATTAACAGTACCCTCGACTGTAAAGTTACATGTGAGGGTCTCAAGCCTGAAAAACAACACCATCATCTTCAAGTAATCCACATTACTTCACTGGTCTTTATCCACCAAGTAGGCTTGGACCAATGAGGTTAATTAAACTCTAATGTGTTTTACTGGTGGTCATGTGGTACCACAGCCAACACATTATTCATAGGGGTGGCCAAGGGCAGGTGTAAAGTCAGCAAAATCAGGGAAACAGCACTCAAGAACCTTTAGAACCATAAGAGGCATGATGAGCAGAACCCACAGGGAATTATGATGGCATAACATTTTTTTTGCTAAAATTAGTAACATGGACCCCTTAAATTGTAGCAGACTAAGCTTAAGAGATCTGTGATACACAGTCATAGGCAGTAAGAAAAAAAATATCAAACTCAAATCATAGACATCACAAATATTTGTTTCCAAAAACACAGCACTGTTATTTACTCTGCATGTCCTACTTCAGCCCATTAATGTGCATTAGCATAAAACCCCATCATCTCACAAGCAGGGTAGACATCTCCTGGGGCCATACAGTTCTATGAATGGGGTCTCAATGAACAACAAACTGGTTTCCTATACATGTCAGGTACTGTGGACAGGTACTTTGAGAACTCCACTTGCAAACACTAACCCAAGTGACAGAATACTAGTGCTGAACTCCCCACAGGCCAATGTGGAAAACACACAAGGTGGATTCTTACTATTCGAAGGTCTATAAACAGCTGCACCAACCGGTGCCCAGAGAGCTTCGGGAAGATTTAAAGAAAAATTTGAATATCTGCAAAATTGTAGTGTTTGGTGCACTTATCTCCATGTGCTTAGGCCAGGTGCTTTGAGGAAGACGGTCGGCACACTTCCATAGCGGTTTTACAGCCAGAGCCTCATACCGGAAGAACCCCAACTTCAGCCACATAACGGTTCCAACAGTCCCAAGTGACGGCACCCCAAGTTAAACAACAAGGACAGGGAGTCCTTAAAAACAACCGAAATGAAGGCAAGTATAAAGAATTTTAAAATTTCAAATGAGTTTAAACCCAAAACGCCAATCAGTCTGATGGATTTAATCTACAACATTCTTCTGCTATTGACACAATGCATCCAAAGAGAGAAGGTAATGTATGTCTGGTGATCACAGCGGGCAGTTGACCTTTTAAAACACCACAGACCAGGCAACACAATACTCCAGGGGCTCCACCAGCAATTACCTGGGCACAGCACACTGACAGCAGCTGACGTTGGAGGGACCTGCTCCTGATGAGCGCCATAGAGGACCGTGAACTACATGTACACCAAAACCTTACCACATGCCATCTTCAGTTATCGCAGTGCTGGGGTTCACTGCCAAGACATTATATTCCATCGTTCCCATCTGGAACCTTATTATAAATTCCCATCAAACCCCAAGCCTGCCATCTCACCCATCACTTAGAATCAATCTGCTTCCCACAGGCTGTCATCCTGCAGTATGGACCACATTCAATTACCACAGGGAAGGTATTAGAAGACCCTAATACCCAAGACCCAGCCTATAAACACCACTGATTTCGATTTTTCATTCCTTAATACACCCTCTTCCCGCAAAAAATAAATCTGTAACTTACTAATGGGTCTAACGGGCAAAAATACAGGGGGGTGCAGTTAAGGCTGTGGTATACTGGCACATGACAGCAACAAATTATGAATTTTAAAGTGTGTGAAGTTAAGTCATGCCTGGATGAGGCGGAGAGCAGACACAGAGTTCCTTTCAGGCTATAGACACTGTGCAGGAAATCCTCCCACTGGCCCATTAACGGGAAGGCACGCTGGATCTACTGCATTCAAGATGCAGAAATTAGGTGAGATCTGTGCCTCTTCTGGGTAGCAGAAGCCTGTGTCTGCTTGTGTGGGGTCTGCATACACGCGGAAATGGAGGAGTTACTGCCGCACTGTCTCTCTCTCTCTCACACACACACACACACACACACACACACACATTGCAGAGGCAGGGCGCCACTCGGGAGCCCGGCGAGCTGGGAGGGAGGGAGGGGGGCGTTACGGACAACTTGGTCGTATAGGCTTCCAAAAAAGAAAAGAAGAGCTAGGGAGATAAACCGTAAGAGCCACGGCGGTGACCGTGCGTGGGTAAGGTGCTAATCGGGCAGACGCGGCGGCGGCCGCCCTCCAAGTCGCCCGATTTCCCGCGAAGTACAGGAAGTGCGCCGTGTTCCGTGCGACCGCGCCGCCTTAAAGTTCTCGGCGCGCTGTTGCATTCAAGGTGAAGATGGGGATTAAAATGACGCCGCGAGTGGCCATCCGCAGCGCGGCCGAGGGGCCGAGGGGAGCCCGGGGGGCTCCGTGCGGGGACGGGACAGCGGGCTGCCGGGCCGGGCCGAGCCGCGCTCTGCGCCGGTGCCCCGAAGCTGCAGCGCCAGCCTGCGTGTGACTGCGGACGCCGAGCGCCGGAGGGGCGGCCAGATTTACCGCGGCAACTTCCAGCCGCCAGCCGCCGGGCGTTCCGTCCTCCGCCAGTGCCCCCCGTATCCCGCGCCGCCTCCCTTCTCCTCCGCCTCCCCCCCACCCCCGTCCTCCTTACCGCTCCGCTCCGGAGCCTCGCCGGTCCCGTGTGCGCGCTGTGCCGCTGTGAGGAGACACCCAGTGCGGGGAAGCCGGCCGCCAGCGCTCCGCTGCTCCGGGACAACACGAGTACCGTCCTGCACACTTTCGCGGCCATCTCTGGAGTGAAGCCTGCGCCTGGGAAGACGAGTGCTGCGGGCGAGCCGAGTGGGTGAGAGAGGGAGGAGGAGAGAGAGAGAGAGAGAGAGAGGGAGGGAGGAGAGGAGGCGGGCTGCTGGGCTGGGCTGGGCTGGGCTCCCCTCCCGTCCACAAGCAAAGCCCGGCCAATGGTTCGAGGACGGGGCTGTGTGCCGCCGGCCCGCCTTTCGCACATGTGCGGGGAGATGCGCTCGGCGACGTGCAGCGGGGCCCCGGGGCGCGTCGGCACCGAGTGCCGGGCTCCCGCGTCGCGCTTAGCCACTTAACCGGACCGAAACACGCATAACGGCACTTTACGCGGCCGGCCAAGCTGGCTTCGAAAGGCGCTCTCTGATTGGAGGCGCGGTTCACATACTGGGCGTGTCCCCGTACTTGCCGTCCAATCGGAAGGGCTGGGACATACTCAGTCGCTCATTACATACTGTTCAGAGCAGCCGAGGTAAACTCTTAGGCACGTCAGACGCCCTTTCAGCAGCGCAGGAAGTGTGGCGAAGAGACGCGCCCCTGGGGCAGACCATACGGACCACACCCTCCCGACGGCAGGGTGAAACGCCCGAGTGGCCCTGCAAGTGCACGGAAAAGTCTAGTGGGTCGGATCAGCTAGCAGTTCTGTCCTTCTGACCTCCCCAGTCCACCAGAATGAGGTTTAGCTGGGGCAGTGGTGGCCTAATGGTTAGGGAACTAACTGTGTAATTGGAAGGTTGCTGGTTTGAGTACCACTGAGGTACCCTGAGCAAGGTACTGCCCCTAAGGTAGTGCCCGGGGGTGTCACATGGGTTTAATGTAGAGGACACATTTTACCGTGGTGTGTCAACAATGACACTTCATGATATTCAGACTGAGAAATTGTGTTTAATTTGGGATGCAGCCTGACCGTGGTTTTAAAGAGGTCATTACAGGCACAGGTGCAGAGCCTTTTCTGGTTATGAATAATGGTAGGAAGTGTAGAGCATTTGTTTTACTCAAAGTTTTTGCTCTTCCTGTAGTTTCTAATTATATACCTTTGAAATGATGAACTGAAATGTTATGTACACACCAACAAAACATGATGTGCGTGAATGTCTGCGCGTGAAGACCCTGCATCAGATTCCTGTTTATTAAACACCCCAGGCTTCCTGCATAACAGCAACCTTAAATGGCAAAGACGTAAATGAAGGCTTGCTCTTTATTTCATATGCAAACTGGGTCAGCAGATGCATTTAATTCACTTCCTGGGTTTATGTGTTACCTGCACTTGGTGACTATCAAACTTCATGGCCTGATGGTGTCAAACTCACAAGTATGTTATTTAAGCAGTCTTTTGCATTCCAGCGGTAAAATAAAGTATTTCTTGAACTTTAGGCACAAATATCAGTTATCTTTAGATAATATATTTTATGGATATGCATGTTTAGGTTTTGAAAGGCAGTGTATGAAGGTAACATGAATAATAATAATAATAATAATACTGACTCTGCACTTATCCACCTGTCGATCTCACGCTCCCTTATTATTATTATTATTATTATTATTATTATTATGAAAAATAAATGATAAGCATCAGAATTTCAAACAAAATCTTGCATACGTTTGACTCTAGAGACCCACTGTAGAAGTGCTTGGTCGTGATGGTCAGTGGTACTTAGTTTTTTTTATTTTCTTGAGCATTGGATCCAAAATGGCTGTGTCCCTGGCGTGGCCGGTATTTGCTGCTACTGATAAGATTGTGTGGGGGTCCCATGGGCACCTTAAGATATGAGAGCTTTGCTGTCACCAAGGAGACAGCCTTCTCCACACAAATACACTGCTGCCGTGTGCTGCTCGCGCCTTGAAAATGCACGGCAATGATACGTAAGTGGAACATGGCACAGGAATGCAAAACCACGAAAGGGTGTCATTAGTACATTTGTGGAATATGGGTGGCATGTTATATTAGCAAGTGTGGACTAAAATATGCTCGGAAAACACAGGTTGGCACAATAATTTATATACTGTGTAATTTATACTTCATACGTGATGCTCCAATATCATTCTAAATTTAGCCAAGTAACTGGTAGTTTAGCCAAATATCCTGAAATACAGCTCTGCTCTATAAAAACAAGATATGCACCTTTTTGTGAAAAGTTCCTGCTGTGGTCTGTTTGGCTGATCTGTTTAGCAAAATAATCTGCCTAGCAATACATGGACATTTCACTTATACTCTCATAAAATACCACATATTGCTTGTATAAACAAGACGGTCGCGTTATATTGTTCTCTTTTGCATGATTTGTTACACAAATGCTGATAATCTCAATTTCTGTACATCAGAACGGTGATGGAAATTGCATGAGTTTTCCTGGGTGGGATGGCAAAATCAATCAGCTTATTTGTACAGGCTGGAGTTCCTATTTAACAATAGTGTCCCTGTGCCCAGGTAACAAAACCACTATCCTGAAAAGGTCAGAGTCCACTGCACTCATCGTTACCTCCTCTAGGCTAAGCCGTCTGAACTGTATCCAGGCACGCCCACTTCTTAGGCAGAACTTTTCATTTTCATTCGGGGCTTGCATGCTACGCGTGTCACGTTCCTGTGGGAGAACACTGGATTTCAACCAGGTGCACAAAATAAGAAAATTACTGATTATAATTCAAACATTTTCCATCGATTTACGTTTTGTTTTTTTCTGTGCCTATAACGCATTGCTGAACAAGTAATTAAGCAGCTTCTCAGTATGTTTGAAATGAATATTTTTCAGTTCATAATAGCTATTTTCCACAACCCAATATATATGATCAGGGAATCGTAAACCTCTTTGTGTACACAAATTTACATTACATTCAATTGTTCATTAAGTGAACTGAAGTAATTAACATACATAAAAAAGTGCCATATAAAAAGGCCCAGTCTGATTTTTGATGTTTGCATATACTTTTGACACTTTATGTTATCAGAACTTCAGGGAAATCAAACCAAAGAAATAAAAAAAAGTCCCATGTGAGAGAGTTTTCAACCTCAGACACTCCCACTGCAAATACTAATTAGAAGCAGAGAGTGAAACCACTTCCTGTAGCTGTAGACCAGTCTCACAAAGAACCATGGACTAATATCTCACAGTCTCAGTGGGGGGCAGATTAACTGGTCTAGATTCTTATTTCATTCACCATCTCCCACAAGCACTTACCTAGTACAGGGTTGTGACGAGCTTGGAGCTTGTCAGACATAGTACTGGGCATGATGCTGGGGACACTGCAGTGCACACAATCACACACCTTGGGTAATTTAGAGTAATCGGTTCACCCAACCTCATATGTTTGCACCATACACGCTGTCGTTCACTTCTTTGTGACTTCTTGAACAATTTTATACCTTGTTTTTAGGAGGGGTTTTGTCAAGGTCACTGCTGACAGTGAAATTCATGGATATCGAAGCCTTTTTTCATTTGGAGAGTGTGGCTTTGTGTCTCTCTTTCAAAGTTACTTTGATTTATATTGGTTGGGAATGACTGAAATCACTTTGGACTGTATACCATACCAACTTTAGAAGACCTGAAAATTGCATGATAATTTATGATGCATTCTTCCAGAAAAACAGGTTTTCAATTAGCTAAGAAGCAATCACATGAAACATACTGTATGTGTCAAGTTTCCAGTCCACGGCAGGCCATGTGCACAAGCTAGTGTTTTTTATGGACACCAAGTAAAGTAAACCACACATTTTTAGAATGTGGGATGGACCTGGAGTACCTGAAAGAAACTGAAACGGATTCTATACACATAGAACTAGGGCAGGAATCAACTCACTGCTTTAGAGGTCCATCCATCCATCCATCTTCTGCCGCTGGGGTCCGGGTCACAGGGGCCACAGTCTAAGCAGGGATGCCCAGACCTCCCTCTCCCCAGCCACCTCATCCAGCTCCATTGAGGGAATACCAAGGCGTTACCCAGGCTCCCTACTTCCCTCATTCGTGAACAAGGCCTTGAGGTACTTAGACTCCTCCACTTGATGGAGTACCTCATCCCCCACCAGGAGAGGGAAATTCATCCCTTTTCGTTCGAGAACCATGGCCTCAGACCTGGAGGTGCTGATCCTCATCCCAGCCACCTCAGGGAGATGTGACCCTGCCCGGACTGGGGAGACTGCAGCATCGCCTAGGAGCCAGGCCTGGGGAGGGAGTCCATTGGTGACTGCCTGGTGGCTAGGTAGCTACCCATGGGGCCCAGCCGGGCAAAGCCCAACAGGGTAACATGAATCCAGCCTCCTATGGGCCCACCACCTGCAGCAGGGGCTGTGGGAGTTGGCTGCAGTGTAGATCGGGTGGCAGGTGAAGGCAGGGGCCTCGGCGCCTTAGAGGTGTGAAACAATAATATTAACTCCAGTTGATTCGAATGGCATGCAAAACAAGCCAAACTATACTTTGGTGTCTCTTTTACCTTAGACCCTTGGGCCCAACTTACTTATGTGGACTCTTGCCTAAATCCATCCATCTTCCAACTGGTTATCCAGCTACCTGATAAATAGGGAAAAATACACAAATGAGCAGAACTGAATATTTACTACATTATTGAATCCTGATGTGATGGCCATCCATCTAGTATGTGTAGTTTTCTTGGGACTTGATAATCGTATTAATGGAACGTTCAATATGTAGGAGCCTGCAGGGGTGACTGGGCTCAGTGAGGTCTCAGCAGTGAAACATGGGTCATTCTCAGCCAGCTACACCATACCAAATGCTCTATCTTGCCAAACCAGTGAGTCAAGTGAAGCATTCAATGATAAACGCTGGGAAAAGTCTTTTACACATTGGCAGTAAAATTATTCTAGAATAGAAAGGCTCTTCACCTAGACTAGCCCTACTAAACACCTAACATGTGATTCTAGCTCCTATTAAATCCCATACATTTCTGTATGCTGCATTGCATCTGAATACAGAGTACTAAAATTGCTAGTAATCATGAGTACAGCACAAAATACTAATTACTTAAATTAATTTTGAGTTTAGGGATATGTTATGGTTTGCCAACTGTTTACTGCTCCAGCCCCCCCCATCCTGCCCCAGGTGTAGCTCACTGCACTGTGTGGGTGATGCAATATAAATGCTAATGATCAAACTGGGGTATTCCAAGGTCTTCTCTGTCTGCTGCTCCCATGAGCAAGTCTTATCACCTTATTTTTGCAGGTATCTATCAGCCTCTGACTGGAAAGTGACATCAGACAGATGTTCACACCCAAAAAGGCCATTTGTGTTACTTTCTAGCTAAAGCATGACTTTAATTATTCAACTAAATGCAGGGAAACCCTACCTTCAGTACTTGAATAGAATAATTATCTCATATTCCACATACAGTGTCTCCTATAAACTAAGATCCATACAAATATAAACCTCCACAGTCAAATAAACTGACTGTAATGAAATGCATTTTCGTACTTCACACAGCAAAGCCCAGTATTTGGCCTATTACACCACTGTGAAAAATGCTTGTTTGTAAATCCCTGCTAAAATGACCTTCCATCTAAAACATGTACGTGATGCACATACGTATGTGGTCACCCGGGCCTCATGCCTTCTCGAAATAGACCATCTCCAGTTACTGTGCTCTGTCTGACAGGCACCTGTTGCTGACTCATTGATGCTCCTTCTGCATGTCTCCGTTAAGCTGAATGCCTGGCTGATGCAGAGATCACATGTGGTTCTCAGCAGGAGACGTGGCCCGTTAGCTACAGAGCCCTGACAAGTCACAAGGGGGGGCCGCGGTTAGCACAGATCAAAAAGCCAAGGGTCTTTTTTTTCTTTTGAAAAATTTGTATATTCTGAAGCCTGCTGTGTGACCAGAGGAATTCAAGAAAGTGAAATGAATAAAAGGAAGATATTCTGCATGGCAATTAACGGATATCCGCTGTGAGCAGCCTGCTACTTATCTGTATGAGCAGTAAGGACCCCACACATGCTGATAACATAGAGTAGGGTTGCCCAACTCCAGTCCCAAAGGGCCAGAATCCAGCACAGTTTGCAGATTTTCCTGCTCAAACATACCTGTTAAACCTGGCAATTAGCAGATTAACATGTGTTTGAGCAGGGAAATCTGCAAACTGTGTTGGATTCTGGCCCTCCAGGACTGGAGTTAGGCACCCCTGACATAGAGTATTCGTATGCGCACATACACACACACAACTCACACACAAGCAGGTACAACCTGTGAAAAATACCATTGACCCATAGTGACATTATATACAACACATGCATATGGAGACTAATTGAGAAGGAGGCTTCACCACTATCTCTCCAAGGTTCATATAATGGAGGCAGCTGAGCCACCAACAACAGTGGCATTCAGATGCCTGACAGCTCAGGGCCATGTCCTTTCACGCCTATCTGCCAGCTGCCAGAGCTGGATTCTCTACCTGGGAATGAGAGCGAGGAACAGAACGAACATAAATTATGTATTAGGTGGGGGCACAATACCGGTATATGAAAGCGTCTCGTCCAATGCACTTCGCTGAGGCCTAATGCACGAGACAAGCACCACGTGTGTCACTGTAATGTTAGCACCTGGATAAAGGCACACACACGCTCCATAGGGCATCTTATATATGCACCAATACGGGCACACACACGCTCAACAGGGCATCTTATATATGCACCAATACGGGCACACACGCTCAACAGGGCATCTTATATATGCACCAATACGGGCACACACATGCTCAACAGGGCATCTTATATATGCACCAATACGGGCACACACACGCTCAACAGGGCATCTTATATATGCACCAATACGGGCAC
>JAODKN010000063.1:13145915-13156801 GCA_026774425.1 Petrocephalus zakoni
GTATCTGTCCCCCGGGCGGCCCATAACGAATGAAAACCACCCCCCCCCCCCCCCCCACTGCTGCTGCCCCAGCCGAACGAGCCTCTTCATCATCCTGTCTCCTGGATGCACCAGTTTAAAGGGCTGCCAGATGGGCGTTACTTAACCTTGAGCCTCACACTTATGCTTTTTAAAGTGACAGGGCCACTTCTGCGGGCTGAGTTCTGAGGGGGGGGTGGTAATCGGGTTTGGCGTCCTCGTCCCTCCGAGTCCATCCCCTCCGGCGACCCCAGCAAAGCTCACTGCGGCAGTTAGTCGGCTGTCAGCTTATTTCTCTGGAAGCGAGTGTCCCATAGCGCCTCCCCCTGGTGTTGTGAGTGATGTGTCTCGTGCTGCCCCCCTCGTTCCCAGTGCCAGGGTGTCCCTCTTACGTTTCCATTTCTGGTTAGAATCCCAGTCGCACATGTGGTGCATGATCGATCGGTCCGTCGCAGAGCTGTCACACCTGTTACCATGTCACTCAGGAGGATCAACCCGCAGTCACCTCCTGGGGGGAGCAAGCTGCTCCCAAGGCCCGTGCCCCCCGTGCCCCTCCCGGTCCCGTCAGTCCCGTTTCCCCCTTTCCGGTCTCCCCGCCTTCCTGTGACCTGGCTTCCCCTTGACTCTGCCAGCAAAGGAATTCTTCAGGCCTGCCGTTCTGGTCCTGACATAAAGACGTCACTCTGCCCCGTGGAGCATTCGGCCTGTTTCAGCATTAATCAATAATAAATGCTATAGGGATTTTTCTTTGTGATTAGGCCAGTGGCTCGTAGGCTGTGTATGGCTGTACGTTAGTATGTCTGTCCTTTGGCCTGTGTGTGTGTGTGTGTGTGTATCTGTGGGGTGAGGCTCTGTAGACATGGCAGCAGAGGATGAATGAAGCTTTAACACTGTCTCTCTCCCTCCCTTCTTTCTGGTTTGGATCCACGGCAGAATGAGGTAACCCCAAAGGGGCACGGTCGCGCCGGGGCCCTGGCATGCCTTACGTGTGTGTGTCTGTGTGTGTGTGTGTCTGTGTGTGTGTCTGTGTGTCTGTGTGTGTGTGTACAAACCTGCTATATGAACCAGCCCTTCTCACTGTGAGTGTCTGCGAGACGTGGCCTGGTTCATGCACATGTCCAGGGTGTGTGTTGGGATGTGGCTACCTGTGGGCGTGTAGGTGGCGCGTGGGTGAGCGGCAGCGACACCTTGTGGCCTTCCTGTGCGTCTGTAGGCGTGTTCATTTGTCTTTTCCTTCCATCTGGGAAAGACTGGGTTTCTTTTCTGTCCTCCCTGCTGGTCTCATCCTTGTGAAGCAGCCTCTTGGCCGGTGCTTGCACGTCACGCTGGGTATGACTGTGGTTCTTGCATGAACGCGTTTCGCCACCATAGTTCCCGCATGTGTCATCATGGCCCTTTTCTCCCTGTAGGTTTGAGCCCATCGGGGCTTTCGTGTGGGGGGTCAAAGACCCTTCCCCTGTCCCTCCCAAACCCTCTGACACCCCTTTCTTTTTGCTCACCTCTGCGTAAGCAGAAGATTGCTCAGGAGCGCGAGAAGTTTGCAGATGAAGACAGCATCTTCTACAAACTGGGGGAGTGTGGCCTCATCTCCTTCTCAGACTATATATTCCTCACTACGGTCCTCTCCAGTGAGTATCTCTGTACAGGCGTTGCTACACTGGTGAGGCTGAAACAGAGACCTCACAAGTGTAACAAATAATGGAAAAAAACATAAAAACTGAGGTCCGCGGCCAGACTTCACTACTTCACACTTCATTTTATAGAAATCTGTGAGTGCAATCAAAAAAGTAAAAGTGCAAGAAGTCTTTTGTTTGGTTACTTATGGTTAGGCCTGGGTAGGGGTTGAGGGTATCGTGATTGTGTTTTTCCCATAGAAATGGATGGTCCTCACTAAGATAGGAATACAAATGTGTGTGTGTGTGTGTGTGTGTGTGTGTGTGTGTGTGAGAGAGAGAGAGAGAGAGAGCGAGAGACCATCTCCCCGTGGTTGGTGTGGTTCATTTTGGCCCATTCTTTAAATGAGCGCTTTTGTTTTATACAAGCTACTCATAATTTAAACCTAGATATTCAATATTTGAATTTGGTATTTAGTGCCAAATACCAGCACAAATATAACTGCACTGGCAGTTTCTGCGTTGTGCGTTTTGTAATTTCATGCAGCACAATTTGCATTTTGTGTTCTGTGTAATAGTGTTTGGCTGGTGTTGCTATTTATGTGTACACTCTTATTGTCCACAATGTCTTACAAGCAGCGATTTTTTGTTTTTTCTATTTTGTTTAATCTTACTTGGTTCAGAGTGATAAACACCATCATTTCAGAGAGATCTGCGCACTGGCTGAATCGTTTGGGGGTCAAATCAAACAAGTGCCCTGCAGGGAATTAAAGAATGAAAGAAATTCCGTCAGCAGAACAAGGGGGATAAGACCAGCTTAGACAGTGCCCTTCAGCTCCTCCAAAAAGCACTGAAGTTTAATTCACCACTTGGGGAGACACCCTTCTAAAGCCAATATATCTATATGGCTGATAGACCCCCCCCCCAGTGTGTGTGCAGGATTTTGGAATGGTCTCTCAATCAGAACCACTGCTTTATTTTTTTGTCTGATTGAAAGGTCATCCCAAAAACCCCCACACACACACACATGCATACACACACACACACACACACACTGGCTCTCCGTGGATCAGGATCCCCACCCCTGCAGTACAGTGTCATGGGGAGCCTACAGCAGGAAGCACACATGTACGTACGCACACACATGCACAAACATGCAAATGCAATGACACACTAGGGTTATTGGGAATTAAATGGTGTCATTTACAGTGTTTACAGTAGCTTACATTTCAACAGCTTGTGTTTGTTTGACTTACGTATTATTATTAGTATTGTGACTGTTATTATTAGTTTATTTACTGGTTTGTGCGCCATCTGCTTGTGGCCCTTTAGATGGTAGCCTGGCGATGCTTTTGGCTGCTGTGTGCTGTCAGTTACTCTCTCTCTCTCTCTCCGCCACATAGCTCCTCAGAGGAACTTCGAGATCGCTTTCAAGATGTTCGACCTGAATGGCGATGGGGAGGTGGACATGGAGGAGTTTGAGCAGGTATCGTCATGGCGATGATGCCAGCCCTCCTCCTCATCGCCAGGCACTGTACCCTCCATGTCCCCCTGGTCACTTAATCTTGTATCCCAGAATTCCTGGCTTTGTGTTTGAAGTTCGTCCCGAGTGTCTGAACACTAAATAGGACTGAGTCTGACAGATTGAGCATTCCTTCTGTAGCTTTATAAAATCTCCCCGACTTTGGCTTTCTGTCAGTTCCTGTCCTCTCTCATTCATTCTCATCCTCTTCTTCTTTTATTTCTTCCTTTCATCCTCTATTTCTTTTCGTTTTCTGTTTGGTTTAGCAAGCATCATATGATCAAAGTACATTTGCAGCAAACCCAATTGTGACCACACTCACTTTCGGTAGAACCAAATAGCTGAAATGTATATACTTTGCGCCGTGGTCCGCTGCCCCCTGCAGGTGCAGAGTATAATCCGCTCCCAGACCAGCATGGGCATGCGTCACCGCGACCGCTCCACCACGGGCAACACGCTGAAGACCGGTGGCTGCAGCTCAGCCCTCACCACCTACTTCTTTGGGGAGGATCTGCGCGGTAAACTGACCATCAGCAGCTTCCTGGAGTTCCAGAGGAAGCTGCAGCACGACGTCCTGAAGCTGGAGGTGACACCCCTACCGGAGCTTCATCTAGGGAATCTGCTCGCTGCCCCGTTTTACTGCGCGGCCATGATTCTCTGAGATTGGGCCCCCGCCTTGATGTTAATACAGTTTTTGGGTTATCGGGTTTCTGGCAGAATCCAGCCCAGTCCTGTTGCTCTTTGTTATTGCGGAGGTCCTGATTCATTTCTACGCCCTGCAGTTACGGTTGATGGTGCCCTTTAATGCGGCGGGATTGCCGTCCTTTACGCTCTCGCACAATTAGAGTGCGCCGGTCGCAGCGGCACCCTCTCCTAGCATGTGAAGTGAGGCAGGTTCGCTCCTGCGTTTCATGCCCCCACCTCCATGGTGACTGCAGAGTGCCTTTGGTGCACCTCAGCGTCCCTCCTCTGTACCATGGCTCCACTTGCTGTCACCTTGGGCATGAAATATGGCGGCTCTAGGCATCATTTCCTCAGGTTTGTTTGGGGGACACAGCTGTGAATTTGAACTGAATAAGTTGTCCTTGCACTATATTATGTTTGGGGGGGGGTCTGTGAGTTATCGATCTGTCCCATACCTCACGGTTCACACAATTTTGAGCTGTGCACTTGCTGGCCCACAAACTTGGGAAGTCCAAAGGGCCAGATGTGACTGTTCTGTTCTGTCAGACGCAGAACAGCAAAGTGACAACCGTACAAAAGTGTGGGAGAGCGAGACTGAGGCTGAACAGTCCTCGTACATGTCAGACAAATATCAGGGATGTATTTCTCATCAGAACATGCAGAGTAGTAATAACTGTGCTCTGCGATCGTGCTGTTTTTGGGAAACCACGGTCGTGTTACACGCACCCTCGGGGAAGAGGCCCATTCGAATGACAGCCAGACGTGGGTGAGACGGTCCCAGTAACGATGTTGTCAGTGTGTTAAGCTCAGTTATTTTAGGAGGGGTGGGGGGATTCTGTATAATGACAGAAGCATGCAGGATGATGATAATCTGGATCCTACACGCACCTCCTCTAGCAATGCGAAGCTGTTTGCCTGTGACAGCAACTCAGGAATCGCATCCTCCTTTCAGCATGAGAATGGAAGATTGGCCTCCGCTGTGTCTCCCCCCAGGGGTAATCGTCCTTTGCCCTGCGTCGGCACCCCTCACCCATCTGAAATCCCGTCGCCAGACCACCACGAAATCACCGAAATCATTACGCATATAAAATGCTCCCTCTCAGTATCACATAATCGGGTTCAAACAAAAGTCCGTTCGCTGCAGGAACCTGGCTGCCTGCTGAGTTAATTCCCAGCATGCCCGGGACACAGTACGGGCTGGCCGGTGTATAGGTGGCTTTCCTGGGTTGGTTTCAGAAAACTGATTTATCAGTTTGAGCGTGGCTCCCTTGGGGTGAGAGTGAGCTGGATTTAATCGCAACAGTATGCCGTTGTTGCTCAAAAGTCCTTGACATTTTCTTAAATACCCCCGTAATCAAAAGGAACAGTGTTATAAATTATAAGTGAAAGGTAAAAAAATTAGGTTTTCTGCGTCGTCTATGTTGGCAGACAAAAGTGTTTGGGTCCTGCCCCCTTCAGCATATTTATTATATTCTGTAGCTGGAAAACGCAGCAGTGAATAAGGGAGGGCAGCAGGTTATGCCCAGGGTTGATGGGAATATGGCACATCCATCCAGAGAAGTCCTCCCACTTCTCATCATTCTGATTTGTCTCCCTGTGGTCATTTAAACACATATCCCTTGATCTGTTTCTGCGTGGTCACCCCTAAAAGGGATCATGAACATGGTTTCTCCACTCGATGGCGCTCACGTGTAGCTTCCGTCCTGTACATATGTGCTTGTGACTCGAGG
The DNA here is from genome assembly GCA_026774425.1 of Petrocephalus zakoni. Classification (NCBI taxonomy): domain Eukaryota; kingdom Metazoa; phylum Chordata; class Actinopteri; order Osteoglossiformes; family Mormyridae; genus Petrocephalus; species Petrocephalus zakoni. The sequence continues at coordinate 13,151,483 of JAODKN010000063.1, forward strand.
CCCTGCTGTCTGTCCCTGGCTGGAGTGACGCAGTGAGGCACAGCTGTCAGGAGACTGACGGGCTTCTCTTGCCCGCCACAGTTTGAGCGCAGTGACCCCGTGGACGGGCACATCACGGAGAGACAGTTCGGTGGGATGCTGCTGGCCTACAGCGGGGTGCAGTCGCGCAAGCTCAAGCAGATGCAGAAGGGCCTGAAGAAGATGTTCAAGGACGCCCAGGTAGGGCGGCCCCACGAGCGCACAGGGGCCAGCTTCAGGCAGTGTGGCATATAAGAAGTGAATGGAACATAGTTTAGATCAAACAGTTTGGTCCGTAAGTATTTGGAGTGTGACACAATTTTCATTATTTTGGTTCTGTACATCATTACACTGAATTTGAAATTGAGCAATCAAGAGGGGACTGAGGTGTGGACAGCATTAATTCAAGGGTTTAACATATTATATCAGCTGTTTAGGAATGGTAGCCATTTTTAGTTATAACCCCCCCATTTTCAGGGGCTCAAAAGTGATTGGACAGCCTAACAATATCTGAAGTATAATTATCATTTTCAATACTTGGTTGAAAGTCCTTTGTAGTCACTGACACCGAGGCCTGGAATCCATGCACATCACGAAATGCTCAGTGCTGGGTTTCCCCCCTAGTGATGCCTTGCCAGGCCGTTACTGCAGTTGTCTACGATCACTGCTTGTTCATTTCTTTCAGCCTTGAGTGGAGTGCATAATCACTAGGGATGAGGTCAGGTGATGGACTCTGCCAGTGAAGCATATTCTACTTCTTTGCCATGAAAAGCTGTTGGGTTGCTTTCACATTCTGGGCCATTGTCCATCTGTACTGAGTAGGACCGTCCAGTCCGTTTTGCAGAATTTGCTGAATGCCTTATGCACTTGTCAGCAGTCACATTATCGGTAAACACTACTGACCCAGTTCCGCTGGCTGCCATGTATGCCAAATCATTACACTGCCTCTACCATGTTTTACAGTTGATGTGGTTCATGAACCACTCCTTCCCTTCTCCATACCCTTCATCCATTCAAAGACTTTCTTCCAGACCTTCATGTTCTTTAGGCTTACCAGCAGTTTGCACCTTGCAGTAAACCCACTGTACTTACTTTCATGAAGTCTTCTCTCGATTGTTGACTTTAGCAAAGTGTGTTCCTTCTTTTTAAGAATGTAACATTTAGCTACTCCTCATGTTTCGACTCTCTATCTGATGGGTTTTCCTTCTCTCAGCCTAACAATGGCCTCCTTCACTCGCACTGACCCTCATACTGAGAGTTACCAGCAACAGCTTCCAAATGTAAAATCAAAGTCCAAACTGTTTACCTGTTTCATTTTTAATAGAATTACAAGGGAATAGCCCACACCTGGCCATAAAATGGTTTGTTGGTCAATTGTCCCATAACTTTTGAGTCCTTAAAAATGATGGGACTATGGTATACAAATGGCTGTAACTTCTAAAAGGCTGATACAATATTTTTGTTAAACAAGTTAAATTGAAGGTAAAAATCTACTCTTTACATAACATCTTTTTTTATTTGAAATCCTTCATAGTGGCGTACATAGCCACAATTGTACATTGTTCAAATTCATAGGGACCAAGCTATAGTTAGATTGATAGTTGTCTATCTCTCTCGCTCTCCCTCTGTCTCTCTCTCTTCCAAAGGAAATTGCATACCGCATGTATGTTGTGCTGTGTTACTGTTCTTGAATGGAGCTATTGTGTGTGTGTGTGTGTGTGTGTGTGTGTGCATGGTATGTGTGGGTGTGTGTGTGTGTGTGTGAGAAGATCACTCAGTCACAGTGTATGAAGGGTGCAGTCAGTCCCATCTCGTATTTCTCTCTGGGTCTCTCACTCCATCTCTGTCACTGTGCTGCCTGCATGCATTCCGTCATGAGGACGCTCCTTCTCCCCCCCGGACTCCCTATCGTCTGACCGACATGCCAGGGCATCCCGGCGTGATCGGTGTCATTAACAGGGCCCAACCCACGCATTTCACATCTTATGAAGCGTTATGCGGCGGGTGGTAAAGAGCTTTTGGATACGGATGGAGAAGCATGGAGGAGACATTTAAAGCTCAGTTAAGCCACCTGCAAGTATCGTTGTGAAGATGATGGCAATACTGTGAAATGAAGACATGTCCACAGGGAAAAAATACACACACACACCCAGAGCGGAGGCAGGATTCAGACCTCCAGCCCTGGAAGTTTGCTATCCCTGATACTTGCTAGTAATGTAGCTAAATCTGATTGTGCACAATTACCAGTAGCCAAGTTAAAGTCTGACACGTAAACCATGTAAAACCACATGCAAAGGTCATGAGTCACTCATGGAGAAGATTGGACTGGAGAGGCTAATAAGTTAGCAGGTGAGAGATGGATGGGAGAGGCAGTGCTGAAGAAGTATCATCAAAAGTTCTCCTGCTTAATATCTGGAGAGTGCCATGTAAATAGTGCAAAGGTATTGTGTTACCTAAGAATAGCGCCAGTCTTAGCCATCTGCTACTCGCAGACGAGTCGGATTCAGTCGAATGGAAGCACCAGCTTCTGCCCGACCAAATGCACGAGTGGGTATTTTTACAGCAATGGTATGGCTTCGTAAGAATCTCATCCTTGTAAAAAAGCAATTAATATGCACCCCTTTTCTTTAGGGAATAACTTTTGAGGAGGTGGAGAATTTCTTCACATTCCTGAAGAACGTGAACGATGTGGACACAGCGCTGAGCTTCTATCACATGGCTGGTGCTTCTATTGACAAAGGTGCTCCTGCTTTTACCCTCCAGTGATCCCCGTTGTATTATGCTTCTTTTCTCCATTTCTGCTTTTCCCTTCATCCTGTTTTCGTGCTTCTGTTTTTCATCTGCCAGTACCCCCCCCCCCCACTCAGTCCTGCTATTAGCCTGTTTTAACGTTCAGCATTTGGTGTCCCTGCATCCAGCCAGACCTGGCAGGAATCCCAGCACTGGCATTTCATATTCCTCTCTTCATTCTTCAGTCGAAGCACGTGGCATCACGAATGTTGCGCGACCGCGGTGTACTTCCTGGCTCAAATTCAGGAGCACAGTGCCCCCCGCAGGTCGGCATGGGTACCTGCATCGCCGCATCGATCGGTCGTACGGGCGTCTCGTTCACACCGATGACTTTCCCGCAATTAACTCAGAGCCCGCCTCCTGGCAGTTACATTCTAGCGATGTTGCCAGTTTCGCTCGAGCCGTTTTAACCGACTGGCCTAATAGGAGAAAGACCATCTGTTCCTTTCCGTTCTAATGGAGGTTTATATCCGTCCCACTCACGACATTGCCTGTCTCGGCAGCATCCCGTTGCTCTGCCTGCACTTCCTGCCCCGTCTGCTTCTTCCGCCCCTGCCTAGACGTGTCTCCAAGCGCTCCACACATTGCTGATAAGCGGCCCGTGAATGCTCTGGCTTGTATTGCTGGCCCCACTGGCGAGTCAGAGCCGCTAGCCGACCCACAGGTGCTCCAGACACGTCACCGTCTGCAGTAAGCTGCAGAGAGCACCAGGCCCAAATGGCAAAGAACACACGGTAATACCTGGAAAGAGTCCTTGGGTGCCCCCTGGTGTCTCTGCCCTGTGTCTGCAGCTTGAACCATGATCTCGGGATGCCCCCAGGGAACAAGTGTGATCTCGGGTTCTTTAATAAGTGGATTTTTAGGTACTTTTCCAGCTCCACTGGGATCACAAATTCATGTAGCTTGTTTAGTGGAATTAAAAATGCAGTACTGATAATATTTGATTTGAGCGCACTGGTTGTCAAGTTAGGCATTGCTTTATTGACTGATAGACGGTCAGGACATCAGTGCCATCAGTACGGTAATGAGGCCAAGGCAAGCAGGCTACCATCTTAATTGATCTACCTCGAGGCATTCTGTCAGCTTGTAGTCCTCTGTCACGCTCTCCTGTCTCTCTAATCCCACCCCAGAGTTTAGCCAATCAATGCTCCTTATGAGTAGATCTGGAGGCTTTATTGTCCTGTCAGCCGTTTTCTTTTTTCCGTTTGACTCTTTTTCATCGTCTGCTTTGCTTTGACCATAAGGCACTGTCATTGGGATTGCTCGGTGCCTGGTTCTGGTCCAATCTCCCACTCTCTCTCTGCCGCCTGCTCCCCGTTAAGCCACCCAATCCCCCCTGCACAATCGATCGGGCCGGGCTATCCATCGGCCCGTGACAGCCAGCTTTGGATGTGTCCTTCTAGCTGTGTGCTCTTTTGATTACCCTGGGTGCAGTAACGTGGAGAAATGCTTAATCATGTGTTTTTTTTTTTCCTACCCCCAACCCCCCCCAGCCACCATGAAGCAGGTGGCCCGCACGGTGGCCAAGGTGGAGCTGTCGGACCATGTGTGTGACGTTGTCTTCGCGCTCTTCGACTGTGACGGTATGCACCTCAGTGGGTCCCAACCCCCACCGCCGTCCTCGGCTCGGCTCGCTCTCACTTCCTCGTTTGCCCCCTTCCCCCGCCAGGCAACGGCGAGCTGAGCAACAAGGAGTTCATCGCCATCATGAAGCAGCGGCTGATGCGAGGTCTGGAGAAGCCTAAGGACATGGGGTTCACGCGCCTGGTGCGGGCCATGTGGAAGTGCGCCCAAGACACTGCCTGGGACTTCACCAATCAAAAGCCGCAGTAGCCCGCTGTGCTGCGGACCGCCAGCAGGGGGCCAATTCTCCAGTCACATTGGCACCTGGGACTTTGATACACTAGAGTGAATTTTTAGGACTTTCAGGATGTCTGCCACAAGTTGTGTATAAGGGAAGACGTGAAGGGAGCTTAAAACGGGTGGAAAATCCAGGATGGGGTGGGGTGGTTTTGCCACAAAAATAAACCGGCAGGACAAGTCAAGCTCAGCTTAGCACACGTTGTGTGTAAGCAGTGTGTAAGCCATCCATTCCCTTTTTGCTCACCAGTAGGTGTTAACAATGCTTTACACTAATACACTTCTGAATTGTCTTGCTATACTTGCAACCTTCTGTAAAGCTAATGAGCTTTGAAATGCTGTACATTTTTCTCCTGAAAGTATGTATGTGTGTGTGTTTGTATATATTCCATGACTGATGCAGCTGGTTTCTAACCTTATTTTAGCATTAATTCCAGCCTCATTACGTCAGTGAAGCTGTTGTGGCAAAACCTGGTTATAAATAAAAGTCTGACTGGTGATACTGAGGGCAGACAGGCTTAATCCTGTGGGCGTATGCTTGTGGGCCTTCATATACAGACACGCCTAAGGAGCATCCCCATCTCACTGTCATATACAGACACGCCTAAGGAGCGTCCCCATCTCACTGTCATACACAGACACGCCTAAGGA
>JAODKN010000063.1:13169282-13180921 GCA_026774425.1 Petrocephalus zakoni
GCAGTTCTGAAGGCGAAAGGGGGTCAAACACCGTATTAGTATGGTGTTCCTAATAATCCTTTAGGTGAGTGTATATCGGATGATTGACCGTTTTTCTCTTTTCATGTCTTGGGCAGATAATCTAATTAACATTTGTTTACAGTAACTCATTCAAAATACAGTACAGCTGTGTCAAACACTCATTCCAAATTACGTTATTTTTTCCTTTTACTTTACATTGTTTGCTCTCCTTTGCCTTGTGGTAACACATCTGGGTAGCTACCTGGGGCTACCAGAAATGAATCAACAAGGTGCAGCTGCGAAACTACAATAAGCAATATTTTATGTACTGTATTGCCCGGACAGTATTCTAGCGTATCTGAATTATACACAGTAGAGAGTACTGTACCAGTTAAATTACTGCACTGTGTACAAGATACGCGTTTTAGTGCAGTACAGTACAGAAAATATAGCTCAAAGTTTAGCTGCTGCATTGTTGGCTCGTTTTTGCCAGTTTCTTATAAGCTTCGATAAATCTATTTGTCACAGAGAAAATAACTTATTCTCATCATGTTTTCTGTGCACACAGCATTAGCCTCAGGTAGCTAGCCAGAAGCATACGGGTTACCGCAAGGCAGAGCGGCTATCGAAGTTTAAAAAAAGTAGTAGACTTAATTTTATCCGTATGCTGTCAAGTGAATGGAATGAAAACTGAACAGTCAGAATATAATAAAAATTAATAAAATTGTGCATTTCTGGTTATTACCACAATGCATTTGTTTTGTCCAAGATAAAATTAACCAAGTAATAACTTCAGTATGAGATCTTTTTATGTCACCTACATACGTATTCATACGTTTACTTTAAGGTACAAATGTGTTGTTTGTAGTAAGCAGAGCTGTTCGGCCCATGTACATTACAATGTAATAATTATAAATTATATATGGCAGACACACCTGTTTAGAGGCACAGTAAAATGGATCTGGGGTGCGTCTGCCAAAAGCATAGTTGCTAACTACATTAGCAACTTACATAGTTAGAACCATGCAGCTGAATGAGTCCAACTACATTAGTTGCCAACAGGAGCTTTTAGGAAATGCACCCCCGATCGATATGTCTTACAGAATGGCGCATTGGGGTCTCGGGAATAACTTACTGGGGCTTCAGAGTGCACTGGGTCCTGACAGAGAACATGCATGCACATTTTTATATTTACTATAATTTTCATATAATCTGCAGTCTGTGCAACAGCAGAGCAGAAAATTTTAGTAGCTCTGACCTAATAAACATCAGTCTCTTCAAATGTTTTTTAAGACACCATAATACTTAGTAGCAGTATATTAGGCATTACAATAATTAAGTTCTATGGTCAGTTGCTATAGTTAAAAAACAGCAGTAAAAGATACGAATAACCCAAACATCTAGCATATGAAATCAGTAAATGCACTGGCATGTCAAATCACACAACCATCAAGAAAATGGTTTAACAGAACTATTAAGGCATGGTTTATTTGGAAATAACATTCATATTAGGGCTGGGCAATGTATCGAGTTCTCATGATGTATCGATATTTTTTGCTACAAGATATAGGATTACAATATCGTTTATATCGATACAGTTCATGTTCCTTTAAAATTGTATGCCATGAGACGCAATTCGCTTATTTATCCTCTCCATGTCTGTCTCTCTCACAACTGCGGCCTGCCCTGCCCCTCTCCAAACACGCCCCCACCGCCCACTCCATGCAGCAAAAACATGGAGACAGACACCAGGCAGGCTAGCGAGGTGGACCTGGTTGGTAAAATAAAATTATGCAGGTTTTATTAATTTTTATAAAGGTAGGAAGCTTTGATAAAATATTTCTGTTTATCAAGATCTGCTGTCTGTAGTTTTAACACTTCATCTGATAATGTCACAATGCCTACTTACACTACATTAGTTTGTGGTTTTTTTTTTTTTAATTAGTTTCTTATTTTTTGGACTATCTGCTTTCAGTGTCAGCCCATAAAAATGACGATAGCATTTTCGGTAGGGTAGCACTGATAGATATATCTGTGGAAACGCACTAAGGTGGGACAACTCGACAAAGTAGTTCCCGAGATCCGGTCTTGGTCTCGAGCCCAGTTTGTCCTGATCTTGCCTTGGTCTTGGCCATAAGTCTCAAAATATTACAAAACATTATCTGAAACAACATGCAAATATACGTCTTTCCCCTCAGTATGTGGCATTTTTCCTGCCTCTGTCCTTTTGTAGCAGCATACTACAACACAAATCTCCCAGCTGCCTTGGTGGTCTAACGCTATTGGACATGCTTGAATTGGGTAATGGTCCGTCCCATTTGTACTCGTAACTCGTAAATTACGAGTTCACGACCAGAAGTTGCAACTGGAACACCCCCCGAAGTAGGAATTTCAAGTCGTGAACTGGGAGGAATCGACACAACCCGACTTCAGAATTCAAGATGGCTGCGCCTTTTAATCAACAGAAGTTTTTGTAGTTTTATATAGCTATCTTTGTGCTGACTGCCGGTAGGATGTCATTTGTTAAAGCACATGAAATTATGTTAAGAAATACTACTGTTACAAATAAATAACGGTAAAAAAAGTTAGCAACAATTCGCATTGTTTTGCATGCTAAAGTACCAAAACTAGGATGCGATTTATTTTCTTTTTCACTGAAATATTATGCACTTCACCAACTAATCAGAAACACTAATAATTTCAGACACCTTAGTCTATTCCTGATTTTTTGTGTCCCTCTGCGCAAACAGAGACAGGTCACAAATAATGTAATAATATACCATCTTAGTTCTGAAAGTCCTTTTTTAAAATGTACATTTGTATAGAGTTGATGTGGCATAATGATGCATGTCTACACTTGAAAAGAAAAGTTTACATGCTTGTGTTCCGCGGAGCTCTCTTTAGCGGAGCATTTCTGCATTCCCATTGGTTTGCGAACGGCAGTGGCATTGTAGCCCACTGCCACCGAGAAAAACATCCAGACTGGCGAAGACATGTAGATGGTGCTGGCACTCATCTCCAGCCACTGCCTGTTTTAAAAGGCGCTACCTGCCAGCAAGCAATTTCACAAATTCAATTGGCCTACTTTATCTGATCTATTTTTCCGATTTAATTTAATCGGAGCAATAAAAACTCTAAATTTAACCTCACGTCGGCTGATAATTTATCTGGCCGATAAATATCGTGCCTCCCTAATTCAAATTGGGAAATTCAGGTTAAAATATACCCAATTCAAATTCAGTTTCTAGTGGCACAAATATCAGCCCATAACTTTGCAAAGAGAAAAGGGAAGGTACTTACTTCAGCCAGAAGTTAAAGATATCCAGGAGGCCGTTTTCATTTTGATCCTGGGGTTTCTGTAGATTTACACAAGATATTACAGAGACGTTATTATCATTCCGCATTAACAGCTTACAGGTGATTTAACGAACTTCGTTTGACCATGAGTTTCGCGTTAGAATACCCAAATACACCAAGTAAAATCGACTATCAAGCGGCACCACTTACATTTATGGAACATTACTATTGTTTATTTTCACGACATATGAAGTGGAATTAGAATGTCATTTAGTCTCAAATGCATTTGCTACGAATTAGCTAAGGAAGCTTTATGGATGCGCCAAACAAAGGGATAAACGCCGGCCAACATGCAAGTAAAACATAGACGTATACATCACTTCACCAATCTGGCATCTTCTCTTTGTCAAAATAACATTAAATCCTTCGTATTCATTTCAGAGACGTGTTTAGTCCAACTAGAAACTGTTAGGCAGTGTTAGGATATTTTACGAAACAGGCCGGCCCACACGTGTTCGTAATGCTCAACGTGCGATCCACGTTTCTCCAAACTTCGACGCCGGTAAGTAGGCACCCTTTGGGGGGGGGGCGCCGCCGAAGCGGTTTCCAACAACCACGTTATCCTCTCTAGGAACTCACCACTTTGGCCTTCTTCATGAACTGCTGCGCAGCCTTGGTGAACTTATTCTCCAGGAGAAAGGAGTAGACATGCTGGTACAGATCGCTGGGGACGGCATTCAGCTCCGCCATCTTCGCCGCGCACGTACTGAAAAGGAGGCGCAGATGAAGCGGCGGAGCAGCTCACGTGCCCACTAGTCGCCGGCGCATGCGTGACGTCATTCCGTACGACGCAACGAGCCCAACCGTACTTCCGAGGCGCTAAAGCGTTTACATTCTGTAACGTTACTATATCTAACATACAGACCATTCTGATTGCGTATAAGTAATTGATACCAAATACATGTTCTCAAAGATAATATATTTCCAAATGAAGAAAAATGTACAGGGTGCGGGGGCGTGGCTTATGCTAAAATTCTACACGTCATCAATCCCCGCCTCCCGCACAATGGCCGCTTCGTGAGACGGACTGACATGCTGGAAATCGTGCTGATTCGTCTTTGAGTTATTGTCATTGGCGCCTACATTTTAGAGCTTTGCGAGTAGTCATGCCAAGGTACGAGCTTACCTTGATATTGAAGGCGATGCAGAGGCCGGAGACCGTTGCTACTCTCCGACGGACGGTGGAGACCTTGATTGAGAGGGGCGCTGTTGTTCGTGACCTGGAGAGCCTGGGCGAGAGGGCTCTGCCCTACAAAATCTCGAAGCATGGCATCCGCCACACGCGGGGTGGCTACTTCTTGTTAGATTTCTACTCCCAGGCTGAAATCCTACCGGCGTTCCTGGATCACCTGAAGCGCGACGTTGATGTAGTGCGGCCCACAGTGCTGAGAAAAGAGACGGCCGAAGCGAGCGCACACTGCTGTATCCCAGAGCCCGAAAAACCCAAGGACGCGCTCCCACGACGCAAATGAGGACCAATCGACCTGCGAATCTGTACGTTTTAACTGTCAAGCCTCTGCGGCATTTTAGGATCCATCAGAAGGTCCTTATTTCTTTACCGCATCGTTATTATAATGTTGTTGATTAGAATTGACCATATCAAACTCTGATCCTGTCTTTTATTTGTTTCTCCAGATCTGTGACAAACTTGGAAGGCTATCCACCTGAGCTGAACTTTTCTTCTGCGATTTTGTAAATATGTCAACATAATAAATGCCACTTTGTATATCATGGATTTAGTTATTGTTGTGCTGCCTATTACAAATGTACCTCATATGCCAGACTTCCAGCAAAAGCCCCTGAACATGAACTGTTGAAACTAAAATGCACTTGTTTTGATGTTTAAGATTTTTTCCCTTAATTTTTAACTGCTTCCGGTCTGACAGTTTTGTATCATGTATTTAGTCTAAAGATATGCATAAAGATATAAATTGATTCATATGTTTTCATAAATGCTTATTCAATATGGGGTCACTGTGCCCCTTTGTGCCTATCCCAGGAAGCAGAGAACATCTTAGACAGAATAACAGTCCATTATTTTGCTTTATTTTTGTACATAAGAGTTTAAGAGAACATTACAAAGGAAAAATGTGACTTACCCTAATATGGGATACACTTACATAAGTGGTGTGGATTAAAATGGGCGTTCTACTGGTCATGTGTCTGAAAAACACAGCCAGATGAATACACAATGCTTTGGCTGAAACCCACAGTACCCAGTGGCTGAAAGTTTTATGTCTTTATGCAATGTTCTATCCAAAGCATCTTAGTTTCAACCATTTGTACTGCTGGGTGTTTTATTGGTACAATAAAGTCTAAGAACCTTACATAAAGGGGATTATGAGTAAACAGATCATGCTCTCAGCCTCCTCACCACCAAAATAATGGCATTATTTGCCAGTGTTTTAATTATATTATTACAATTTTGACTGAAGTACCATTATAATTACCACCAGTTAGAAAACAAAGCCAACACTTAAAATTCTTAAATGCACTAGTATAACACTGTCACAGAATTAAAATATTGTGAAACAATCCTTGCCCTACACAATCAGCAAATAAATCCTCTAGATGGATGAATTTGCAACACTCATGCGCTGTACTCTTATATTAGGTCTGTATTAGCAAATTCCTGGCAGCAGAGAAATGACAAAGTATAAACATTTCTTAGACGGGAGAGGATTCCAGAGGACAAGGAGATTTGTGTTGTTATAGCTCATGCTTATGATGTTTGCCCATTTTCTTAGCAAAATGTAATGCCCTGGCCCTTCACAAAAAGGCATAAGCCTGTTTTGCTTTGTTGTGCACTGCCAAGTGGCCAAAACAACCCACTTACTACTACTTACCTCTGATGAAATCAGACTTCAGATTACTTCAAACAGTCACAACAGCTGTGCGATGATTAGTACAGAGATCTGGCTGAATAGCTTTGTTCCTGACGCTGCTATTGAATGGGCCGAGTGCGCTGTGTATGGATTGGACGCAGTGGAGGATTCATAAGGAAGTTTGTGTGTTTACATTAATAACAGCTGGGGCCTATATCACAAAGCTGAATTTTTGAGTTAGCAAGGTAACTTTAAGGATTTAAGGTAGTCTTGGCTAAATGTAAGTGAACAGAGTCCAAAGTTACCTAGGTAATCAACAAATCTCACTTTGTGATATAGGCCCCTGGTGTACAGCCAAGCACATTGTTGACAAACACTGCTCGCCAGATTTAATTTTAAAGTACAGAGTTTTTCCACCAAGGGTATGGTTGAAAGTAATCATGAAAGTAATCATAGCTGTATATGCACCCAACATAGCCTCCAACACTGGTCTAATGGGAGGGACACATCTGAAAATGAGACCCCATATGATTTTTTCACATTTAAGAGGTCTGCTAGTCAAACTCTGATGCAGTTTCTTGGTTTATAACCTTTTGAAAAGTGCTGTGTAAGTATCAAAGCATGGGGACATTTGCAACCGGCTGTATCAGTCAGAAATATGCTTTCTGAAAGCCGAAACATGACAAAGCTAGACACAGAGTATTTTTTTTCCATTCTTGAAGGTGTGTTCTTAACAAGCATCGCCATCCGGACCAAACATTTTAATTTCGTTACATACTATGCCTATAAATTTGGGTCTGCTTGGAGGTTTAGTTCTTGACCTTCGGTCTCTTTAAATTTCATGTAAAAATTAGGCCGGATTAAATCAAGACCCCCCTCCCCATTGTTAACTGGCTGTATCTTGGAAAGTATTGACCTTGTGTTATAAACATTTTGCAGGGTGTTTCCTGACTAACATGGGTACACCTGTTAATTTTTCCAGAATTTTCCGAGTCTGAAGTGCGTGGGCCATTGGTTGATTTTACATAGAATGACCCAGTAAAAATATCTCCCAACCAAAACTGTGGATGGACAACTGTGCAGGCTCTGCTGAGAGAACAAGAGATGGCTTTCAGCTCAGGCAACACACAAACCTACAAAGCAGCACAAGGAAACCTTAAGAGGACTGTCAGAGAGGCCAAGTGTGAGTACAAACAGCGCATTGAGGAACACAACAATATCCCATGCGGCAAGTGGAATGGGAGTAAAAGCAGAGAGACTTCCCTATGCACCTGTAAGCAGGTATGCTTGTTTACCACAGTAAATATCAGCCAGGTTCATCTTGAGGTTATTGAGCCGGTCCGGTGAATAAAACAAATGAAAATTTAAGGAAGGAATATATGTAGTACTGGTAGAAGCATGCAAGCCATTCCAAAAAGTCTCAACATCAGTTCATTCCGGACGATTTGCTTCCTTAGTATATTCAACCATGCATTTATCTTTAACTTTCAAGTTTTATTGTCAGCAGTGCAATATAAGAAATTACAGTGCAAGACAAACAGCGCAATAAAGGATCTGTGTTTTGGATAATCCGTATTTACGTTTCTACTTCTATTTGCTGAAGTGATTATTCACAGTTCGGCCATGCATTGTTTTTTTATTTGCCTGACTACTGCTTAAGCTTTAGAACATACTCCAAACCGACTCTTCCACCCACTTAAACGGCGGTCGATACAAATCGTACACGCTTAGAGCAGCGGCAAGCACACGAGAGCGCGCTCGGTCACGCGGCGGAGCCGGGCGGCTCGGTCACGCGCGTCGGCTTCGCGGTCACCTGACAGTGACGCTGCGGCTATATAAGACGGAGTCAGCTGAGCCGCCGCTCCGCATTGCGGTGTCGACGCGGGGGCAGGAGGCGCTTGTTTTTGATTGATGCGCAAGAAATAAAACCCAAGTTCACGTACTACTGAGAGCGAGGAAGCCGCGACATGCTGTTTCTCACGCTTCTTTTTGTGTCGACAGGTAAATTTCCAGCTTTTTCCCCCGGTGTGTCTGGCGTAACGCAGGCGCGTTGCCGTCCGTTTCGCTTCCTTCGTAAATGTCCGCCGCCGCGTTAGCTTAGCCGCCGGATGCTAACACACGGCCCGCTCCGTCTCAGAAAGCCGGCTTTGATAAGAATTCAGTTTTCGGCGTGCGCCGGCGGCTGCGGCCCTCGCCGCCGTTACGTTTGTTTACTGGTCGGTGCCCTAGCCCGCTTCGTCATCGCGGTGGCGGCGTCACCGCTCCGTCACCCCGACCCGCAGCATGCCTCGCCGTGATGCTAAAAAAACAAACGTAAGCTTCTCTAACCAGTTTAGCTGCGTCCTGCGATGGGCGTTTGGTCCCCCGTTTAGCTGCGATCCTTGTCAGACGCGCCGACGTCTAGGCCGCTCCTTCCTTATGTCACTAGAACGCGGTGCTATGCCTTAATATCCAGCCTTCAGGCTGCCCATGTATCGCCGGGCCGATTATGTCGCTGCTTGGGGGACACACTGGTCGTGGTGTGATTGACATAGAATGGTACCCTTGAATTGGGTTAGTATGGCAGGTGCCTGGCTTTTGTGTACCGTTCACTTATTCATAAGCTCTGTGGTAGCTGTTAATCCTGGTGCTGTTGTGCTTGGATGTATTTTACCGATCCGAGGGAGAAATTGTCGGTGAAGTGAGAACCAAATGATAGTCTTTATGTGAGTACTAGGTTTTTTTGTTAAACCATACTTGAACTGTGGGCTATAGTGACTTTTGGGTGTTACTTCTGCGCCACCTCCGCTGCCCGGGGGCTTTCAGAGCCATTCAGTTCCCGTGAGAAGTGAGCGATCGTTGTCCTGAGTGTTCGTGCCAAATGCTGTTCGATTTGTCAGCTTTTTTTTTCTTAATTGCCTTGTTCTATCTGGCTTGTTTTTGCTCCTGACGTTGCCTGTAGCTTAATGAGCGCACATTTGTGTTCCGACTATGACTAATTTTTTGCCTGTGGTATAAATGCTTTGTATATTGCAAATGTGTCCAAATGTTGTTAAAGTTCCTCGGAACACCAATTTCCTGGTTATCTTCCTCTAGTTATTCTTAAGGTGAAGTTGCAGCAAACGAAGATGCACATCATCTCGTCATCATTCTTTGCTGCCTCTGTGCTTGTCCAGTAAGAATTCAGTGTTATGGTACATATAGTATGTGTATAGTAAAACATGATAATCTGATCATAATTATGTTAATCTGTCAGCGTGAGTGATATGAAAACAAGGTGTAAAGAGCTGACCGGCCAGCTGGATCCTGGCACCAGTAAAAGTAGGCTTTTTCACTTCCTCATTTTGTTTTGTTTCCTGACCTGAAATGTTTCAAGCCTCTTAAAAATCCCCTTATAAAACTCACTTCCTCTTCAGAATTAAAAGAAATAAACACAATTTTCAGAAGGGGTCACACCTTATTTATACATAGGATTTTGGCAAATGGTGCGTAGCCCAGCTAGCAGGGTATTCTCCTAGCTGGTTATGTATGGCAAGCTGTTTTTGCTTTAATTTTTGAGGATATCACAAATTCAGTTCCAACTAGTTAAAATGCCAATTTCTAATATCAGGAATTCCATTTTAACTATGATTAAATTTTAATCACATCTAGGTACAATGCAATTCCTGATATCAGAAATTGGATACTCAACTAGTTGAAATTGTTCCTGGTATCATCAATTGGTATTTTGAATAGTTCAAACTGAATTCCTGATATCACAAATTGGCATTTTAACTAGTTAAAATTCCAACTTGGACTGAAATAAATGAGAATCGTTTTGACTCTCATTAGCTAAAGTGTAATTTCTGATATCAGGAATTGGCATTTCAACTAGTTATGGACCTATTCATTTCAATGAAAGGCCCACATTGTTCTTCGAGACTAAACTGACATTTTCCGAAATTGCGCTTAGCGACAGAAATCTACGGTGCCAGTTTCACTGCCAAGTCGTATGGCTGACTTGGCCGGACGGTTTGACATATCGGGTGCCTCGGTACACCTTACGGACCACGCACAATTCAAGCTCAAAATTGAGAAAAAACTTTATTATAACTATTTCTTTATTTTTCTTCCGCCGATTTTCAGCACTTCATGCGGCTCGTACCGTAGTGCATACCCAAGCAAACTATAGATCAAGATTCTGCTTGATGGTGTGAGGTGTGCTATTACTTTTCTTTTTAATTAGTGTTACCATGGCGACGCTATAAGGTTCAAACACGGAAAAAGTCCCATAGGAATACATAATGCATTTGAGACATTTTCTGGTACTTTCTGAGACCCAAAGATAAAATTTCAAGACATTCCCTAGTACAGGGAATTGTATGGGGTATTGCATAATTTATAGGTGACCGCTATGGTAAATGGTTTCAGGTCCAAGTGGTCTTTTGGCAATCTCTTGCTTTCAGTGCTGTACTGCTGCTGCACTTACAATACCTGTTGTGGGTGAATTTTGGCTATTGGATTGTCATTAGTGCTAGGTGTAGGTTATAATGAGCCTGAGCAACCTCTGAGTGTTCATGTATTGTGTCCTGTAAAGCGCTTCTGTGTGTTTGTGGTACCAAAAAGCGAGTATGCTAGCCTGCATATCTAAACTTGGTTGCTTTAGCTTCAGTTTGGTTATGTCTGGTATTCTGTTTGCTAGGTTTCTGCGCAATGCTGATTGCCCACCAGAAGAAATGGTTTGCCTGATGCAGAGTAGATTTAGTCTACCTCGTGTGATCAGTTCATATGATCAGTTGTGCTTCTTTCTTCATCTCTGCACTGAATCCTAATGAACCACTTGTTTACTTGCCGCAATGTGAAGCTCATGGCTCAGTTATCAAGGGATTTTCCAAGCCCTCTATCTGTAGATCAAATGTGACTGAACTGGGGATGTTGGAGGAGGGTGATGGGTCAGTGAGATTTGTCAGCAGTACCTGAAAGGTTGCTGCTCAGCTTGTTTTTGAATCATATGGTCTTGTGATTCAGATACTGCCAGATAATGCATTGCTAAAGAGCCATTGGTGGTTGTGCAACTTTCAGATTTCTCAGCTATTTTTAAGTGTTGGAGAAGCAGAATGAAGAGTGCTTTGATTATCCTCATGTGAAAGATAAGGATTTCAACTCCTTTCTGACCCTTGTGCAATAGGTACTCTGATATTACAAATAATGGTTGCATGTTGATCACATTTCTATGTTCCTGGTTGTCGATGAATGTGCCTAACCATTATTTGAGGAGTATTGAGTTTAGGTGTTCTCTACTAGTATCCTCCTTAGTGGCTAACTGAATTCTTCACTTTGTTTTGATAAAGTTTAGTTTTAATGTTAGTGCAGTAGGACAGGGAAATATAAACAATCATAAACGATAAGAATGAGAGTTTGGTAAACTCTTCATGAACATAGGCTGTTGTGTGCCATCAGCCTGTTAGTTTCTGTAATGTAAGGCAGTTCCAGTATATC
>JAODKN010000063.1:13183831-13201104 GCA_026774425.1 Petrocephalus zakoni
TTTAAATAAGCTGCAGCTTTGTGATAAGAATCCTTTATTAGTCCCACAAGTGGGAAATTTGAGTTATATTCATTGAAGTTGGTTTAATTGTGCTTGTTTTGGTTTGCAAGTTATGGCATTTGTGCAAAAGAAGCTTATTGCCATTTTAGGCTGAGATCCTGGACTACTTGGAGAAGGCCTGCCAGCTGATCCCTGAGGAGAGCTTGTCCTCTGAGTGCAAGGAGATGGTGGATAACTACTACCCAGTCCTGATCAATATCATCACTGGAGAGCTGGTGAGGAACATGAAAGCCAGAGGCTTTCTTCCCTCTCCTTTCTCACCCTTTGCTTGAGTTCATTGCACATCTGATGTTATTATATTGGCTCAAGTAAGAGGCTTGTAAGATTGTAAGTTGATTGTAAGAGGATTATGTGAGTCAAAACCTAGGTGTAAGCAATTTTGAGCTTGTAAATAACCTTAATCCAGGTTCTGAAACTGAAATGCATGTGGTATAGGGTTTGCCGGAGCTCTGACTTCTGCGTATCTTGTCCCCTCAGGATGACCCCACTATGGCTTGTGGTGCATTGGGTCTGTGTCGCTCTGAGCAGAAAGCACTGGCAGAGTCCCAGCTGCTGTCCAATGAGATCCCTCAAATAGACTTGTCGGAGGGTGTGTCCCCCTTCCTTCTCAATGTCCCTCAGCTGCTGTATCCCCAGGAAACCCCCAAACAGGAGACCCCAAAGCAGGTAAGAAGGCTGAAGGGACATGGGCAATGATTTTTTTTTTTTGGCAGAAGTGCGATTGGCTGATACATTTTTTTTTTTCTTCCCGTGAATTCTTTAATGCAAAGCTTTTTCATGACCATCTTATTAAACGTTACCCAGTCAAATGGAACTAAGTGAAATGAATAATTAATAAATAAAACTCCAAATACAACTGAAGTTTAATATATTCTTTCAAGTAGGTGCCGTAAGTAAAAAATATACACTAATATCTATTTTAACTGCACATTTTTTGTCTTGGCAACATATAACCAAAATGCCACTGCTTAAGCATTTAAGAGCAAGTTTCTCTTTATAAATGGAATTGGAATCTGTTGTAAAACTGAATACTGCTTTGGGATCCGCTTGTAGCAGACTACGTTTAGATTAAACAACTCCGGTAGCTCAACATCCAAAAGGTAACACATGCTCTATTTTCTGTTTTGGCCTGAGGTAATTTATAATTTCTGAAGCTTTTATCCTCGACTATGGAGAACGGCTGGTCCTCCAGTGCCATGAATTACATATTTCCACGTAATTCCTTTGCTCTTTTCACTGCTTATACCAACAAAAGACGAGATTTCTGGCTTGTAGATTGCTTTGAACATGCTCTGCTGGCTTCAGTTTTAGCAGCTTTCACTTTGCTAGCTTCTTCAAACAGCATGTGTAACCGGAGCGAGCGGGGTGCTGTGTTGTGGTTATTTTGGTTGGCCCGCTGGTTAAATGGTTAGCCGATCGTCAACTAGAACAGTCCAGTTTTATTCCTGGCAATTGCAGTAAAACACGTTTGCCGCTGATATACGTTGGGGGTAAACGGACACCTCTCCTCCTTCCATGCCTCCAAGCAGCTGGAAGGTGTCACTAGTGGGAGGGGGAAATATAATGGGGAAAACAATCAGCCTTACTGCCAGGTGTCAAGTTTCCGATAGATCTTTTGGTAATTTTATATAGGATGAAAGCAGATGCACATTCACTGTTATACATATTTAGTAGGGTGATGAGTTTTTAAAGGTTTAATTAAATTTAATGTCTGTGTCCAATGTACCTGGACTTATACGTGTGTTTTGCGTCCGCTTCGCTCTCACTGAATTTCCAAATTACGGGCATTTTAGCACATCTGCAAGTGCACGTGCGGCTGTGCATATGACGTATTGCGCATCCGTGAGATCCAGTTGAAATCAGAAATGCGTGTGACTGATCGGCCAATTCCGATCGCTGACCGATCAATCAGTGCATCACTAGTTTTTGAAGACCTTGATGCAGCTGAACCAACAAGTTTAGCACTGTTAACTCACTGCCATTTGTTAAATCATTAACTGTATATTTGGCTGGCTCGCAGGAGAATGGCGACGTCTGCCAGGACTGTGTTCAGTTTATCACTGATGCCCAGGCACAAGCGAAGACCAACAGCTCCTTCATTGACTCTCTGATTGCCCAGATTGAGAAGCAGTGTGACCTTCTGGGACCTGGGATTTCTGACATGGTAAGGATGTGGGCTGGAGGATGAAAGCCGAGAGCAGAAGGCAGAACACGGTGGTGCTGGATTGGGGTGTTGATTTTATTGTTCTGCTGCTTTTCAGTGCAAGCAGTATGTTGGACAGTATGGACCACTGGTGTTCCAGCAGCTCATGTCAATGGTAAGCAGGTGACCTTAGGTTTGTGTGAAATGTTAAATTAAACATCTGCAGGGCATCATGTAGTAGGTAGTAGCACGTAGTAGTTTCTCTCTTCATTTGCCTTTGTTTATCTGACCTGCCAAGACAGAGAATTTCTCGGATTGTTGTGACATGCTCTCCCCATGCCGTGTCTGTCACCTGTCTGCTAATCTCATTATTTCTAATAGCTTATTTTTATCCTTTCTTCCGTTTTTGCCTTTCTGCTGTATCTTTTCCCTTCTGGATTTTTAACTTTGCTGCTCTCCAGGAAGAGGTAGGTGCTCTGGTTGACTTGCAGTCTTGCCCTGAGCTTTTGCCCTCTGCTGTAGTTGTGAACTGTCACTTGAGTGTTGTGTGCTAGTACTGCTAGTGCTTATTCTAACCCCGGTACCTTTTAACACAAGGTATCTGTGCCATGTTGGAGTAGTGATGGGTGAAACAAAGCTTTGAATCAAGTGTGGAGATTGTGCTTTAATTGACTGGGTTTTCACCTATGGGAGCCAGTAAGGGCTGGCTTAATCTGGTCAGCAATAAGTGGCACATGTGGGGGTCTCCCACCAGGGTTTTGAAGCTTTGTCTCCTATTACTGATGGCCCTGTAGAAACCTTAAAATAACAATGCTTTGTCTATAGAATTTGCACAGTGACTGTTGGATTTCCCCATAGCTGCTTTTGAGACTGGATTGAAGCTCACAAAATGTGTAACGCATAGCTCTGTGTATAGCTGTGTAGTGGATCTGTAGAACATGGCTGAACTAACTTCCTTATCTGAGTCACTGGGGAAGTCCAGGTTAAACATGGGTTGTCCATGTTTTTGGCATTCTGCCAGTTGAATGGCTAAGATGAGAGGTGATTAGTAGCCCACCTTTTCAGGTGAGGGCGGGTGACCGTGCATGGCTTTCCTTAAACAGCAAGGGAACTAACCAGTTTAGGTGTTTTGGGAATGATTCTGTGGGAATCATGCTGTAATGCATGCTGGGATATTGTGGACAGGGGATGAGGTGGGTGCCTCTTGGCTCATTCACTGATGCTGTCCCTTCCTCAATAGCAAGCAAAGGACATCTGCAGTCGTGCTGGATTCTGTTCTTCTGTTCCCATGGAGAAGTTGGCATCCGTGCTCATCCCTGCAGCCAAAGTCTTTCCTGCCATCAAGCTGGAGGAACCAACGAAAATCAGGCCTGTGGCACTCAGACCTGCAATGGTAACCTGAAAACGCCAGTTTGAAATGCTGCTTGAATGCAGATTAGTGTGCTGAAAAGTTGTCCTCAAAACAATCCTTTATGGTAGTAGAATAATGCCAGACTTGGGTGAGTTCCACTTATAGTGATATTGATGGGTGCCTGTTTGTGTTTTTAATCCCCATCCCACCTGGCAGAAGAAGGTGCGTGCCCGTGAAAGTCCAGAATGTACCATCTGTGAGTTTGTGATGAAGGAGGTAGAGAGTCTCCTGCAGGATGACAGAACAGAGGTATACCCTGTTTACGGCTGTGACACTAATTGTTAATCTGCTCGGAAAGGACAGGCAACTAGGAGGTGTAGTTACATGTATCTCTGGTTTATACCTCTGCAGAAGGCCGTAGTCAATGCTGTAGAGAAGGTATGCTCCCTCCTTCCATCAACAATCTCTGCTCAGTGCAAGGACTTGATAGAGGCTTATGGGCAGGCCATTATTGAGCTGCTGGTCCAGGAAGCAGATCCAAAGACCATCTGTACTGTCCTGGGACTCTGCAGGGGTGCCAGCCGTGCCTACATCCGTAAGTTTTTGTGCCTGCACTTCATGGTCTGTGATGGTATTATCTAGCATTTTCCAACATGTAAAGTGCCCCCCCCCCCCCCACCTACCTACTCCACCAGCGGTGATGGACAAAGCTCAGTTTGAAGCGGGAGGCTTCTGTGATGTGTGCAAGATGGCTGTGCGCTACATCGACGGGCTGCTGGAGCAAAATGCAACAGAAGCTGAGATTGAAGAAGCTGTAAAGAAAGTCTGCAGTTTCCTGCCCGATGCATATAAGCAGGAAGTGAGTACAATATTTTTCCTCCGTAGAGCTTTATGGGCCGAAGTCTAGCATTTAGTCTGCAAAAGGCTGATGTTTGTGATCTGGTGAAGCAACTTGAAGCTAAAGGTTTGTTTTGCTCAGCTTTCTTTAATTCTTCCCCCTACAGTGTGATCAGCTGGTTGAGCAGTATGAGCCAGAACTGGTCCAGCTACTGCTCCAGATGATGGATCCTGACTTTGTTTGCACGGTTGGTTTTGAACTCTCAAAAATGGACCTTTTCATCCACTAATGTGATTTACATATGCTGCTGCCTTGTACAGATGACCACGCAGGGTATTCAGACTGCAGGTTGTTGGATTAGTAAATTGTAGTGATGTAGGTAGTGTACTGCTTGGTTGGTGAAGAGTCTAAATGGTAAAGTGGTTTACCTGCATCCATCTGACCTCCCCCTTGTAGAAAGTGGGAGCGTGCCCTGGAGCTGTGAAGAGACTTCTAGGTACAGAGCAGTGCAGCTGGGGGCCAGCATTCTGGTGCAAGAATATGGACACAGCTGCTCGCTGCAATGTGAGTATTAAACCTACAGTTTTTAATGCAAGTTGAGTAGCAGAGGCATTTTTGTTGGTGAGAAACAGATTGGAGATTAAAGCAGGAAGTTTTGAAACGTAGTAGGCAACTTCCATCCCTGAACATCTGAGTAATGTTCTGAGCATGTGTAACTGATCCTGATGGTATGACCTTGCATGTCTCAATTTTTAGCCTAACTGTTGTGCTTTCTTCCCCTCAGGCTGTGGAGCACTGCAAACGTCATGTGTGGAACTAGGAGCATTAGAGAGCATCTGGGGAAATTAGGGAGAAACATAGAGCTGCTTTCGTAAATTTGGTTCCCTAAAGTTTTACAATGATCGCAATAAGATTTACTTTTTTAACATGCAGGTCTGTTTTGGAGACAAAGGGATCTTTTGGAATTATCGCAAGAGTTGTTTTGTGGATGAGTTGTACATGGTACTAAACTTCTGATGCACAGAAGTACCATCTCACTGCATTTGGGATACCTGGTCATCTGGTGGAGGGGTGGGTGAATGTTGAGCGTTACACTGGTTTTGTAGAATTCCAACTCCAGACAAGTGACATTGAACAGCAGCTAGTGCCTTGATGGAAGAGTGAGGGGTTTATTTTTAATTGACTTGAGATGCTGCCCCCTGCAGTCATGGAGGAGCACCTGCTAGGCCAGTGTCTGCTTTTAATAAAAAGTCTAACCCTAATCTCATAGTAAGTTGTGATTTTGTCTGTGAGCCTATGTCTAGTTCAACTGAACAGCATTTCAGTACTATTACTACTGCCCACTCCCAGCTGATCTATTCTTTAAAAATTTCTTTAATGGGATTTTGTGCTTAGATTTTTCGCTTCGTTGTAAAGTGTCGTCTGATTTTTAATAAATTGAATTAAAATTGTCAAATTTATATCAGTGTTGTGTTTTCTGTGCATTTCATGACTTCAGGTTTGCTACATAATGTGAAATTCAACATTCCGCTTTCCCTTAAGTGGAGGAATGAAACTGTTGGAAGCTAATTTTTTTTTTTAAACCCTGTTCACTTGGAAGCACAGTAGGAATTCAGAAGTCCATCAAATGACTGTATAGCAACTTTTGATGCATGAATCTCCAAAGACACTGCTGGTTATCTGGAGACCATCTTATAAGAGGGGTGGCAACTTCAAACTCCTGGTGCTACGTTTGGGTGGGTTTTATTTAGATTTATTTGGGTTTTACTTCTTAAAATGTAATTTCCAATAGTCTTCCAATTAACTTGTTTCACTAATGTCTGAATTATCTTGGCTAGATGGACCTTCGTTAACCTGATTTAGGATGGTATAATTTTAAGCAAAGAATGTACATTGTGCGGGTTATATAGGCACCTTTCTGAAGCCCCAACACATTTGGAAAACATTGCTGGACACATTCTCTAATTGGAAACCTGAAATACTTGGAAAACATCTGCTGGACAAAATGGGTAAGGCACCTGAGTTTGCCCAGTACACCAAGTTTGCTGTAATTAGATTTTTATTGCTCTTCTGGTGGGCTCTATAAGTGTTCTGACCCCAAAAGATCCTCACAAGCAAAATTAACTGGGGTATTGACACAGCATGGTGCTGAAAGACTTCCACAGGGTTGCTGACCCATGCTGACTCCCCAAGACCATGCTGACTGCATGTTGTACACTTCCAAGCTTAGAAAAACCCAGCAGCAGACCTTACACAGGGCCTCTACTGAGGCCAATATAAACCAAGAATTGGGAGTCATTGTGCTGCTACTCCTTGGTCATTGTAATACAAATGCAACTCACCTCGTGTGGTCAGGCAGGGGGGACGCATAGTATAGCGGCGTGCTGGATAGATGCAATGACATCTGCTTTATTTCTGTATTCTATTTTTCACAAAAGTGAAAATGGTCTGGTGTTTATTACATTTTGTTGATATTTTCACTTCACAGTAAAAAAATAATTTTTACCATGCTGGGGGAGGGGGACTTGGAGGGCCCCCAGAGTCCCTAGGATCACCTTTGGGTTACATCTTGTGTAATGTTTAATAATAGCCCACCGTGTGGCGGGTGAGTTGTCATGGCTGGGAGTTCTAAGTGTGTTAGGCATATATCAGTAAAAGCCGGTCTTGTGCTCTTTCCGCTCATTTGGCCTAATTACTATAGCATCATTACCATGTCTGGTGCCCATGCCACAATATACACTCCTGGGCAGAGAAAATGGCCAAACCTAATCTGCACAACATTAAGCTTTGGTCCAATTTTTTGCCCAGGACTACAAATAATTAATCTTACAAGACATTAGGGAAACAATTACTGAGCCAAATATACTTATGATTGATAAAACACATAGCTATCAAGCTGAATATATACTGACAATCTAATAAAGCAAATCGGTTATACTACGAAGCTAAATGTAAACAATTTTAAATATTAATTTTAATAATCAATAAAAAACACACTTTTTAAAAAACACTTGAAACTGCATAATCACAATGGCATCATCGGCCATTGGTCAGAGGAGGATGGAATTTGGACGGTGGATGGGATTTCACATGACAGATGCAGAGATGTTTTGTGGAGCTGAATGTAAAACATGCATGTAAACTGCAGGGCAATAAGCACAATTTGGAAATTATACGAAAATGACAGGTAACAACTATCAAATCCTTTTCAAAGGCACTGAAATATTGGTTTCTTGCTCATTCCCTCCTACGCACATAATCTGAACTGTCAGATGTCACTGCAAAAATTCTCTTTAACAGCCAGTTCATTCATGCAAAGTATTTATGACTCCACTAGATGGAGCCACCACACCAACTATCATGAATTTTCTGGTTCACTTGTACTACTTGGTTGAGTAATTTCCACTTAAATGTTGCAGTATTTAAACATCTTATGAACATATTGTTTGTGTTAACACAGAAAAAAACAATACAGGACTAGTACAACAATTATTACTATTATTACAATAAAACCACATCGGGTACATTCACCTTACGTTATAAGTAGGGTTGCCACCTTTCATGCAAAAAAATAAAGGACGCCTACCATAGTGGGGACTTGCCACAACCACGATGTACCAAATGATGCACCAGTGGTGGTAAATCAACTTCAAAACCAAATCAATAATCAAAACCGTACTGAATAAAAAATGGACGTACAATTTTACTGTCAAAAACGGGACGATTCCGTATTTTAAGGGACGGGTGGCAACCCTAGTTAGAAGGGAAGTAATGGAATTGGTGCAGTTTGCAGTACAATGGGTTGAAATGGCAGTGGGGAATTGAAAATCATGAAGAACATGCTGCATAACTGCTCGTTATATGCAAATAACACGGTTATGAATTATAAATTGTCAAGCGCGCTCCATTTTATCAACATGCAGTCCTGAATGTTTTAGAGCTGCACCGATTTTTCAGACAGTTAGGTTACAGGCAGTCACTTAAATTCTGAGGTTGTGCATGTTATGGCTTGTTCCCCCTAGAGGGTGGCTTTCAGTAGGCTTAATAGGTGGTAGATGGCAAATAGCTTAGAAGTACTTAACATAAAACATAACATCCTCCAACCTCCAACAATGCCAGTCTGTTTGATAAATCGTAAACTAATCTGTGGAGCTGTAATAAAAGGTCGATTAAGCCTTTCAGGAGACAATGTGACCATTAACCGACAGTGAGATTATGTTAAAGAAGTGCTTTTGAAACACAAAAGCACTTCTGTAACACTACAGTAACAGTACATTGCATTACTTGGCAGACAGGGCACCTATTCAAGGCTTAAAAACTGGACGTGGATAATTACTGAAACAGTTTGTGCCTTGACCCACTTTTCCTGGAAGGTATCAGTTTATTTAAAGTGAATTAAAAAGCTTTTAGAACAAAACATATTAATGAGGAAGCAGCCTACAATTTTTGTTAGAATTGTTTAATTGTGTAAAACTAATAAATCTACAATGTCAAGCCAATGAGTAAGTCATATTTAACGTTGTATTTAGCTGTTATGTGGAATGATCTGTCAATCAGAAACGATTTGCACTAAGACAATTTTTTCTCCCTGCTGTACCCTGATGAGTTTCTTTTTCACTGGAAGACAATATGACGGTAAACGATCAAAACACTAGACAGACAACTACGGCTTGTTTCATTTGCACAGAGAACTCGTCCACAAGAATTGTCCCTGAAGTCAACATTTTCTATACTGATTAAGGGTAAAGTTGAATTTACCTTCTAAAAATCTGAATCTAGTTACATTTGGTCCAAAAATACAGCTTACCAAATGCAAGGTTCACACAAGACTCTGATCACCATAAAAACATGTTAAGATCACCATAAAAATCCATTTAAAAGTTATACAACAAAAGTTAAGAACCTGCACTGCTGTCCTAAATACTGTATGTTAAACTGACAGCAAAGTGAATGCTGGGGCAGAGCACTGGGCCATCGCCGCCACAAACCGTAGCTCAGCTGCAGAACAGAAACGGCTTGGTCTCTATAGGGATTGGAACAGCATCAGCACCAAGATTAGCCACTCTAGCTCTATTAGCTGCAGGGCTCGATGGGAATTGATTACACACACCCCAATCCAAGATCCCCTGTCAGATACAGTGGACGATCAGCACAGAGAAGGCCGACCCAGCAGCTAGGCCAAGCGTGAGAAAGAAGGACATGACCACGCCAGTGGGTTCCGCCAGGTCTCGGGGCACCACCTTAGGCCCATAGATCATGGGCAGGGTGCCCAGATAGCCGTTGCTGAGGCCCAGGAGTGACACGAATATAACAGGGTAGAGGTCATGGCCAAAAATGACCGTGTGCAAGTGGTCTCGGGGCTGGTAGTTGCAGAACATGAAAAGTGGGACTAAGACTGTCCGAGCCATGACCAGCACTGGCATCACCTGGCTGGTGGGGCCTGGCACTTGGAGCCAGGCGGTGGCCTGTCGCCCGCAGAAGTCCGAGGCGCTGTACAGAAAGAAGCTGGTCAGCGGCACAAAGTAGGTGGTGGTCCACGGGCTGCCGGAGTCCTGGTGCACTGACTGAATCCCAGAAGACACAGCCGGGAAGACTATGATAGAGATGAAGAAAACGTAGAACACGCAGAAGCCCAGCACCCATGTCTTCTTCAAGATGGGCATCAGCGGCGGCACAGAGACCCCTTCTCTGGATCTCGCGGTTCCGTCGCCGACCTCTCCCAGCCTATCAGACTGGACCCCGGTACTCCCACAGGCCGCTATGGACATGTAGTGCCTGGGGAGGAGGGGAACACAGACGCTCGCTGATAAACAACAGTCATTATGCTCGACCAGACATTTGTTTTACAACTTAATGCCATTCAGAGATACTGAATAGGAAAGCCTGCAGATATTAAAAGCACTTGGTAGTCACATAATGGCCGGTCAGTTCCTCCTAAAATGTGCATGGAAGATCTCTTAAGTACTTCCCCCTTGACAGACTTCTAGACGACTAAAGCTTTACAGCAGATTTTCTTCCCCCAATAAATATTTTTGCCCGGCATATATCCTCCAGCTAGCTAAGTGTTTAATCAATCAGTCTGTTTTAAATCAATAAAAAGTGCTGATCAGATCAAAGCATGATTCACTGAGCTGAACCTCTCATCTCTTCCAGAAGCTGATGAGTCACACTCATGAGAAACTGCTGGTTGACACACAGATGATGGTTTATTTCCAGATCTTCAGGCCATTCATATTTAATTATTTTAATTTTTTTATTATTTAATTATTATTAATTTACAAACATTCATTCTTCTTGAAATTTTGTGGACAAAGTGAATTTCAGGTGGGTTACAGCATTTGAGTTTTCCGTCTGGCAGAAGTTGCAAGGCACTGGTGATAATCAATGCGACCACTGTGTTTTTCATTGGTATATTATTTTGGAAAGAATTATGGGATGATCTGTTGTCCTGGTAGAAAAAACATTTTTCATAATTCTGCTATCGACCAGAAGCAAGTTTGTAGTCCCACAGTTCATACTCCTAAGAGTCTTTTTTTTCCCTTTGTGAAACGTAACTCAGATGTTCTGAACCATAACGACTTACAGTCAGTCTTCAGTCTACCTGAAGCACAGAGCAGACAGGCAGAGGGTTACACGCCAAACAGAAAGAGGCAGATGCGAGCACAAACAATTTCCTGTCAAGCCACTCTGTTGCTTGTATGACAGCCTGAAATGCATTGATTTTTTTTTCATTTAAATGTTACCTTGAATGTCTTATCTGCTGCAAGTCAGCAGAATAAACAACAATAAGCTGAAAACATCCCTCATTAAAAAAATACCCATAATGCATTTCGGTCATGCAAAGTTAACATTATTCAAATTTAGTGCGATGGATTTCCCATCAGTGAACTTCACTGGGGGCTTACAACTTTTGCTGACTGATATAAATGACAACCTAAGAATTTTCACTATACACTCTCTTGTAAACATAAATGATGCATATTTCTAACTGCACAACAGGTCCACCAGACCCCTTCCTGTTACTTTCTTGGTGTGAATAGAGGAACTGCAGTCAGTTTCTCCTTCTTAAATACCTCAGTGCAGCCCTTGATATTTTTAATTACACATTTTTTAAATTTTAAATGAGGTGATAACTACAGGCTGAGTAGTGCACTATGCACAATAACACAACTACACATGAAACCTGTATTTTTGTGCATTGAGCCTAATCGATCCATCTTATCTAGGTAAGGGTCATGGTGTGCAAGCCTTCTATTAACATGACATCACGAAACTCGACATAAGTGTTAGGTTTCGACAGCTGCCGAGTTTCACTCAACTGTGGTTTTCCTGACCCCTTTAGATGTCACTGTGCCTCCTGACAATCTGTTCCTCTTATTTGTCTCAGTTTCCCAGATTCCCTGAATTTCCCTGTAGCCTGAAAATCTCAAGCTGAAAGAGTCTGGTGATCCAGCGTCCATGGTAGTTATTTTGGATTTCGGAATCTGACGGTCCCAGCCCACAGGATAGACTAATTCCCTAACATTTCCTCAAATGACCCCAGCCACTCCTTAAACATCTTATTTCACCACCAGACAATATGATTAAGGTAATCAGCTAATCTTCAAGCTCATAATAGGCCCAATCAGGTGTGCTGGCTGTGAAATATAACAAATTAATGGTGATTGTGCAAGAAAATGTTTGGAAACCACTGAATTACACTAATTCCTGTAAACCATTAAAAGCTGGAAAAAATGTGAAACTATACAAATGCTCATAGTCATTTACTGAAATGCCGAGAAGTGCGTGGAATTTACAGTCATTAGCTAAAGAACTGATGCTGCCGTTAGATATGGAGGAAGTTGGGTACTGCAGAGTTTGGGCCTAGAATCACCATTACTGGTTGATTACTGGCATGTTCGGTCCACTCACCGTGAGTATGCCAGTCTGGGCAGAAGGAGGTACATGGCAATGCAGAGCAGCGTGAAGACATCTGCAGTCAGGAAGTAAGCCAG
This sequence comes from Petrocephalus zakoni, assembly GCA_026774425.1. Lineage (NCBI taxonomy): Eukaryota > Metazoa > Chordata > Actinopteri > Osteoglossiformes > Mormyridae > Petrocephalus > Petrocephalus zakoni. The sequence goes on from JAODKN010000063.1 coordinate 13,196,218, forward strand.
AGCGCTATCTGTCACATCCTTGGCGACTGCCAGGTCCACGATGGACGCCACTGCACTCAGAGTGCCCCCCATGGCTTGACCTGAAAAGTGCAAGGGACCAGAAGGAACGTAAACAACTACAGGTAGATTTGACATCAGGTGGCGATGTACAATGCAGATTTATGCGAAAGCTAGCCAACGGCAAGCCACGGTGTGCCCTAAATCTTTATACAGTAGATTTCCATCCACCCATCCCTGCTTATACAATCCCTGAATGGGATGCCAGTCCATGTCAGGACACTTATGTACCTACCAGATATGAGCGCCTGTGAGATCCTCATGGGGAAGTGACCGCTGATCCCAAAGACACTGCCTGAGAAGATGTTGGAGGCCCCGCTGACCAGCGCAACGCTGGCCAGAGTCCCAGCGAAGAACTGAACCTGGTGATGTGACACATCCACCACGACCAGGACCGTGGTTATGATGAAAATGGTGAGGATCACGCCCAGCGAGCTGAGGATCCGGAACCTCGAGGAGAGTCTGTCAACATACATGTGACCATGCTGAACGTGTCACTATACAGCTCAGCCGATATTATACGCAGATACATCACATTTGTTTATATCACAAACAACCTATTCAACCTGACAAAACAGTATAGGTCTGTTAGATTGCATTTTCTCTTTAGACTAAATCTGTCCAACAAAGGGGATGGAAAAACAGGGCGATATTAACATGGTGTCCCCAAGCTGTGATGTCCTGATTGGTCTTAATCACTTTATTACTCGGAGCTGTATCAAGACCAACCAACAAGCATTCCTGGAAAAGGCTGAGTCATGTCCTTTCCCAGTGCAAGGACAGAATTTGCTGTTCAAATAGCTCACATAGACTGCTTGTTCACTGCTCAACACATTGATCCATATTAGTCTATATTCTTGCCCCACTGTTGCTAATCTCAAATTCTACTGTTGTTTTAGTCAGTCTACTTAGTTGAGCACCATTTTGCACAGTTAACCATCCATCTTTCCACCTAACTAGTTTTAAAAAATTGGGGTGATTTTGTCTTCTTTCTCCTTGATGTATTATTTAAATCACACTCTTTGGCTTATCAAGCTTGCTCACAAAAATTACTAAACTTTTCACTTTGACCCTATGACATAATAAAATAGATAAAAGGTCAGGTAGTGTTCAGGGGCCAAAAATGGTAATGTACCTGTTGACCAGGAGGTAGTTGAGGACCAGACACAACACTGAGGGCACAGTGGAAGCAATGGACAGGTAGCTCTCGAAGTAGTCCTGCAAACACACACCACGGTTAAACAGCCCCGCCTAAAATTCCAGGCACTGCAGGACCACACACGTTGATAAATCAGATTACACAATACACCACATTTAACATACACATATTATGACAGGGAAGGTAACAAGAGAAGTTTCTCTTATCACAAGAAATCAGGCATCTGATGCTGATCTCTTTTCTGCAAGTCAGCATCAAACAACCGTAGACTGATATCAGGCGTCATTGAAATACGGGAGGTTTGGGATCCACATCAATATCAATGTCAGTGCCAATGATAGCTCCCCGCCTGAGCTCCAGCAGCACAACTGGTTAGTGCATGTACTTATGCTGAAGTACGGCCCAATGCGATGCCGAGGATGTAAATTTAAGCCTCACCTGAAGCACATTCATTTATAGAATTTCCTTCCTCCAGACAATAAAGATATTCAATTCTGGCAGGATGTCATACTCATGATGCAAGGTTACGTCTCATGGTGAAGTGCTACAAAGCAGTTTGACACCTAACAAGGACCTGCGCTCTAAAGCGCAAAAAAAAAAAAAAAACAGCGACTGACGAAACTGAAACAAACTGCACACGCTGCCTCCACCCTGCAAAAAAAGAGAAGTGGGATGAAAGCCCTCATGAAGACAAAATCACTGTCCTCCTGGGAATGTGCTGTCAGCACCACACTGCTACCTTCTTTAACTGAGAGGCACACAAAAGGAGATGGTGCCCTCAAATACAAGAGATCACATGACCGATCAAAAGTCTCCATTCCTATGCACTTTCCATGCCTGCTGAAACAGCATCTTAACCTCTCTCATGCTCTGAGACACAGGGAGAGGCTTTCGTGAATTAGGTTTCCTCCTGAGAACTGTATTGCCAAGCATGTCGGGCCACATGGTCTCTCAAAACAGAAAATAAAAACACATAGGGGGGATAGGGGGCCACCAAAACGACAGTGCAGGTTCCACCAAAACCTTCAGTTCGTAATATTTAGGGCAGAGATTTTCAAATAATTAGGGACGCACCGATCAATCGGCCAGCGATTGGTACTGGCCGATTTTCAGCCTGATCAGCCTGGGGTGCATTTCCCAAAAGCATAGTCCCTAACTACATTAGCAACTTACAGTTAGAACCATGCAACTGAATTAGTCCAACTACACTAGTTACTAACAGGAGCTTTTAGGAAATGCATCACTGATCGGTGATCGGCCGATCAGTTACACGATTTTAATCCGATTTTATGCATGAGCAATAAGTCATACGCACAGCTGCGCGCAGACCCACATCCCAGTCGCGCATGCAAATACAGATCCACTAAAACGTCCATAATTTGGGACAATTTAGGGCAAGGTCACTGTGTACACCGTGAGGGAAACAATGCAAAGACATTTAACACAACAAATTTAATTAGACATTTAAAAACTCATCGCCCCCGGGAACATGTGTAACAGAGTGAATGTACAGCTGCTTTTATCCCATATAAATTACCCAAAGATCTATCGGAAACTTTTATTTTGACACCTGGCAGTAAGGCTGATTGTTTTCCCCATTATATTTCCCCCTCCCACTAGTGACACCTTCCAGCTGCCTGGAGGCATGGAAGGGGGAGAGGTGTCTGTTTTCCCCCAACATATATCAGCGGTGAATGTATTTTTCTGTAAATTGCCAGGAATAAAACTGGGGGGGACGATCGGGTCACTCCTTTATTTAACTGGCGGGCCAGCCAACAGCAGCACAACGCAGCACCCCACTCGCTCCGGTTACACATGCTGAGTTTGCTAAAGGTGAAACCAGCAGAGCATTTTCAGAGCATCTGGCCAGAAGTCTCTCCTGTCTTTTGCCAGTATAAGCAGTGAAAAGAGCAAAGGAATTACGAGGAAACTGATGTAATTCATGGCACTGGGGGACCAACCATTTTCCATAGCTGAGGATTGAGGCTTCAGAAATATTGTAGTGCCGGCAGGGATCATAATATCCCAGGATGCTTGCGGGTGAATTGTAAATAGCCCCTTGTTCTGTTGTTAAGTAGTTGTATTCCTGATTGTGGCTTGTATGTTGCCCTTTGGCTGTGTGCACCCTGTCCGACCCTTGCGTCTCCTTAGCTTTGTGTAAGCTTCCCAACGTGTGTGTCTTGTGGTCCGGCATCTGACCTCCCAGTGTTTCAGCGGATCATTTTGTTCAGTACTGGTTTAGCGCTTGTATTATCCTTATTAAAGGGTGTAATAAAACAGCTCTGTTGTCTCTCAGAAATGTAGTTATAATTTCGTACTTACTGCACCCATTATCTTTTGAAAGAATATATTAAACTTTAGTTGTATTTGGGATTGTATTTATTTATTTAGTTCTATTTGAATTTGTAAAGTTCAATAAGATTTCGTTATGAATATAAAGTTCTGCATAAAAGAAAATTTGATTTTTGATTGCATCTGCTGTTCTCAGGAAAAATCAGTATTGGAAAAACTGCTATCAGCCGATCAAAAAAAAAAAAAGTCGGTAATCGAATCGGCCAAGAAAATTACAAATCGGTGCATGCCTACAAATCATGGTTGTTAAGGGCCAGGCACTGCTGATTCCTTTACCTCTGAGCCAGGTGTGAGGCGTCTGGGACCAATCAGAATCAGTCATTATTAAACTAACTACTTAGGAAAACTGAAAACAAGGCCTGGATTTGGATTGGAGGGCCAGATTCTCCTTAACCACCTATCTGTAGTGCTCCATTCCCAGCGCCCCACTCAGTTCCCTTCGTTCCCTCTATTATTTCCAGCTTCCCCTAACTTACAGCTCACTCCATAAGAGGTCCACAGGGAAGGCTGTGTGCTGTTAAAGGCACCTTCTCACAGGACCTCCCTGGGAGTATCTGACTCAGCGGCCCGGGCTCTGTCACCTAGCAACACGTCTCCGTGTGGAGTGCTTCGCTAAACGCTGTCATCAGCACTTTCACTGCATTATGTTACAATTAGTAGTGCACTCCTCCTTCTCCTTTTGACATCTGCAGAATACTGTGGAAAGAAAGCCAATTAAAAAGGGACTGCTTTTCTTAGATTCTTGCAATTCTTAGATTTCAGCCTCAAGATGTTAATCATTAAAAACACATAAACAAGATCACTGGACAAATTAACCCAAGCTTTCAATATGGGCTAAAATTCCTTGTTAAATGTTTCCTGCATTTGTATGGTTTGCACAAAAAATGTGCACGCTGCACTGACTTCCCATATTGAATGTTTATAAAGCACCTTATTAAAACAATAAACAACTTTTTTTTTTCAGTATTCTTCAAAAACCTAAAGATTTATACCTAATCTACAAGCAATTAGCACAAGGTCTGGTTTCTCCAACTACAGATGGATTCTGGGCCCATGCACCGTGACCCACACTCACTCAAACAATGTTCCTGCCCCAACCAATCTTACAGATCCCACTTACTGAAAGACACATTCAAATATTAACAAATACTTAAAGTACTAAACATTAATTTAATATTAATAAAACAATAAAACATATTCAGAAAATGCAATATTCAGCAGCGTATACAGAACTAACCTTTGAGGATCAGGCATAGTGCTTAAAAACAACAAAAATATACATGTATTCACTTATTTTTATACTTCTTTCCTCCAAAGAG
>JAODKN010000063.1:13204697-13249613 GCA_026774425.1 Petrocephalus zakoni
ATGGGTGGGGGTTGGAAAGAAGAACAAGAATCAGGTTGTGAGACTGACGGCAAGGCAAACATAGCAGGATATATGAAATTAATTGATATTATCATGCATAATAATGTGTACAAATACAACAGGCTGATCGTATAATAATAGTAAATATTATTATTATGTACATTAATAGTACAGGTATCGGACAAAACCAAGATAAAGCTAACCACAGCACTAGATTTAAATATATGTAAAATCAACATGCACACGGCATAAAAACATGTTATCAGACCCACGGCTGCGAAAAGCAGAGGTCAGTCAAGACGGACTGAAACACACTATACTACAGTAATACAATTACAGTGCATGAGGTGTTTTTCTTTTCTGTCCACTGAGCAATTGGTGGTAGGGCTGGTCAAGTGATTTAGCAAAGAATGTCAATTTGATGTATAATGCATGACAATTACACAAAGGTGTTACTACTACCATAGCACGTTCACTAGCAAAGACACACGTCTTCAAGCTCACAAGGGACTAACCTGATTGTACGTCCAACTCTACCCAGTGTTACCGCGGTAATGTCCTCCACAGGGCAAGAGGCCCAGTCAAGCCTGGGGTTCAACTGAGGGACAAGGCCCCCTCCAGCTGCCTCTGTAGCTCTGCAGATAGGATGGACACAGACCTGGGTGAGCAAAAAAAATGGCTCAACCCATGCCCGCACCCGACACCCCCTCCCCCTCCCACGTTATAAAACCATGTGAACAGCAGGCGCTACAGCTAGGGCTGTACTAGGGCTGCTGTGATTATTTGATATAGTCGACGACATTAATGCTGAAAATGCGTCAACATTAATATTTATATCCAGACATTTTTCTGTGATTATATCTTGCATTTATTACAGAACAAAAGCAAAAGGCACATACCGTGCCCCCTCCCCCCAAAAAAACCCATTATATATATATATACACACACACACATACACATATATATATACACATATGCAGATCAAATAAGAAGCACATCATGCTACCAACACAAACAATTAGCATCCCAGTGTTATCCCAGTTAACCCCAGATTTCACAGAACAGTCCTATTATAAAGGGTGCAATCAGCTAGCTCCAAGTTCCCTAATGTTTTTATTAGGGGTCGACCGATTATCAGCCTGGCCGATTATTGGCGGTCGATATTACGCATTTGGCAGATTATCGGTGTCGGCATATTTTATTTTAACGCTCACCGATATTATGTAATTTCAAGCCACAAAGCTGCATAAACACCACAGAGCTCCTGTGAGCTATTTTCATAATGAAAAGCCTGCCTGCTTTCACAGTTAAACTGCAGAAAATATCCAAATAATGACCCTTGTTGTGGAGATAACGTGATCCAACAGAAGTGTCATGCATTCACTAAAGAAAGAAAAAGAACATTCAAGCATGTTAAGTAAAGTGTATCTTGTTAATTCAGGAAAACAGGCTGGATTTTTTTCCTTGCAGTGCTCTGCCGTATGAACCAGCAATGTAACCTGTAATGACATGTAAAGTGTTAATACCATTACGTAGCGGCAACAGCTAATGTTCTCTCTACATTACAGTACTTACATTACTCATCCTTATGAGATTCTCAGTTACATGTAACGTTAGCTGGCAACAATGAGGAGTCTCGTACTGCTAATTTCAATGCGTTACCAAACTCCGATATGTTATTAAGCAAAAGGTATTAATGGTGTTACAGCATCTATTAATTTAATTTGTCCAGCTCAAGCATGCAAGTTTTATTAGATACTTCATTTTGATGCCTTATTACTGTTACGAATACTTAATCTATAAAAAGAATATATATTTTTCTTCATTTTATATTGTATAATGAATCATTTGTCATTAATTTACAAAGTAACATTCACTTTAAAAAGAGCAGCCTTACTCTAATAGCGGACTTTATATTTCCAAATTGTCATTGCGGATGGATGCAAAGAAAGCACAGAAAAGCAAATGCATATCGGCTCCAAATATTGGTTATGGGCCCCATTAACTAGTATTAATTGGTATCGATATTGGCCCTGAAAAACCAATATCGTTCGACCTCTAGTTTTTATTACTGGAATTGTTTTATTTTCATTACTTTATTTAATAACACAGTCGCGACTTTTGTGATAGTAGTTTTATGGATCATTGTTCTCTGCTAATTCGACCCTTGTGTACACGGGACTTTCCGGAAGCACTTTCCTAAGGGCAAAATAGCGGTCGAGCGCTGTTTGCAAACGTGGCACTTAAAATGTGCATGTAAAAATACAAATCACTTTACCAAGTTCGGATTGCTAGAGAATTGTTCTATGGTTTATTAGGTGCATGTTCTATGTCACTTTTGTTAGATACAATGTGAGTTCAAGTGCTGAACAATCATTCAAAAAACAAAAACAAAGGCAAGGGTCCAACTCAAGAGTGATATAAATAAAATAAGACAACATATAAATTACGTTTTTCCAGAATATAATTAAGATGGGACATTCCCAAAACCTGTGAAGGAAAGTGCCTGTGGAAGTTTGGAGAAGATTACAATGCAGGCTCTGAGAGAGATTCATGTTAAAACGTATGTATAGCATTGTGTATGCTTTATGGATTATCATAAAATGAATCAATTGGTGTGCCAAGCATTTGGACGTTAATGGTAAATCCATGCATTTTTTAAAATGTATTTTAATTATATTACTTTTATGATTTCTAAAATGCTTCAGAGTATTATAACAAATGCTTTCCTTTAATATCGCTAATATCACATGAGTAGCTAAAATTATCACAAAACAAGCAGGGGGTTTCGATGGCATACCACAGTGGCACTAGGGCTATGCAGCAGCACCTGAAGAGAAGACGCACAGGGGTGATGGACGGCTAGAGAAGGCAAAACCACCGGAAGTTTTGTCTATTCATGTTTCCTGCAAAAAGTACTGTGACACCACTGAGGTTTTTTTACCTCGTTTAAACCACAATATCTTCTCTTTGAACAGATGGTGTGGCTGCTGAGCTGCCTCTTTCATCACCGCCACTTTTGTGCTTCCAATCTAATTCTTATGGAAGTGCAAGTTAAATTGCTGTTGTGTTTTTCAAATAAAAAATAATGGCAACAAAAGGCTCGTCCTCCCTTGGAGCAGTGTTACAACAATAATTTTCTATGGAAAATATGGAATATATAAGAAAGCTGCCACGTAGTGAAACCCATTGCATTGCTTCAGTGTAAGGTTGACGCGAACGTTATAAATTCCACTTGATTGACAAAATTCTTAACGATCAATTAATGCCCATCCCTATTCGACACCTCAAGATGTATTGCTGGACACGCCTCCAGCTCCCTGACAATGTGGCCAAGAAACTTGTGGAGAATTCCCCTTCTGGAGATGAGAGAGTTCACTTGAGAAACACTTTAAACAGAGGGGAAATCAATCTAAATAAAAAATTATTGGTCAGATACTATTGGCCACATTTCTAAATAATAAAGGCATGGGGCTTCTGCTAATTAAATATTTATGTGACCCTGCCCATGTGCTGCTTCCCGGTGGATCACTCCAGTGGACAGGGCCCCTGTGTTTCGGTATGTTGGTAACGGCACGTGGCATGGTGAGGGAGGGGCGGCAGAATGGCGGTAAACGCGGTGACAGTGTGACGTCAGCTGTTCTGATCCAGCAGGGAGTGCAATGTTATGGCAGTGGTGGGTGACATTGAATACAGTATGGAGCTGAACATGAGTTAAACAACAAAGTAAAACTAAAGCATTTTAGGCCTAAATATTTAAAACATACTTAAACAAAAGATAAATAACATTAAATTTACAAAGCAGACTGATTTAACTATATTACATCAATTAATCGATTTTACTAATAAAAGGTGTTAGAAATTATGTATCCCGAGTTCATCCCAAATTGTATCCGGGTATCGTGAACTTTTATACCGGTGCACCAATGTGAATCGGTGAATCTTACCATCCCCAATGCAGACCATTAGATGTCCCTTTACTGGAATTTAGTCCCCAAAATGTCTACAGCTGTCAGAGGCACATATCTTGTGATGAGCTTAAGTAAATAACATAATGACACCACAATCCAAAGCTGCTTCTCTTCTGCTGCTTTTCTTCTACACTTGATGTTGACAACCAACTAGAACCAACTAACTAAAACCCTTACAACTAGCACCCCCAGAGTCAATACTTTGTATTCAGGTAAATATGCGGTTCTTATAATGGTATAATCATCCGTTTTAAATACAAAAGGGATTTTAAAATAATAGGGGCAACGAAAGCTATAGAAAACATATCACGTGTATCACAAGTATTATGTCACGAGTTTACAGTTTTATTTTTTACTTTTGTTTAAAAACGTCTCCCTGGACTTCACACTGCTTCTTAAAAAGAAAGCTGTCATCACTTTCCCAAAATTACAAAACTTGACAATGTGTTAAACGTTAAAAACGTATGCAACTTTAAAGCCAACAAGCCATCTACAGCTGCATGTAATGCGAATGTATAGGAATGTTTTTTACGCGATTTATTACTGCTTTAACGCGCCCGTCTGACGAAAAGTGCGTTTATTAAGTATATAACCAATCGATAATAGCATATGACGATTTTTGTTTATTGCAGGGCAAGTACATTAACCCACGTACTGGGGACGTTCAGCGAGATCGCCCGTTAAGTGAATGTCATTGTCACATGACCAGAAAAGGAGCCTACCAGCCATCTAACCGTGCTGGGCTGTTTACTGCCGACCATTAGCGCAAATACCGGTCAGTGGGTACATATACTCCACCAAGTCCCCTCAATTTAAATGCCCGCTTTTCTGCCTACTCTTCAACGGTGTCCGCAGTCCCTTAACGAGACGCTTACATTAGATACATAAACCGGGGGTGCACGTCAGAGTCCTACGGCTAAACACTGTCTATCGACATGAAACTGCAAGCGAACAAACAGGGTCATACTCACAAGCTCTCCAGTCACTCCAGCGTTTCGGTCTGTGGTCCCATTGTACCACAGCCCTCACCGAAACCCAGATGTCCTGCCTCCATGAACAGACCTGACTAATCTACCACAGCTACCACAGATCGTTCGCACAGACATTGGTAGCCGAGCAACGAGTGCCGGATTAGAAAAAGGCGCCAAGCGCAATATGCATCCGCGTCTAGCCGCAGTTGACGGTTTTTCGGTTAAAGCCTCAAATAACCTAAAACTGTGCTGGCTTGACGGAACCTTTATGTTTCATATAACAAATACAGCAATTCATAATTAAAATGTTATTGGAGACGAGAAATGTACGTGAAATAATCTACATGTATAGTAATTCTATTCAGTACATTTTAGGTATCTTCAAACAGATGTAACGTGCAGCCAAGTCGCGCAGATTTTTTCCTGAAATGCGTAAGTATTACAGTCAGAGGTGTCAATTTCAGGTCCAGAAAGTAATAATCCAGACCAGGATTTTGTTTCAACCAACTAGTTGAGCACTCTGTGACTGTGACTCTTTTATGCTCAACTGACTGATTGAAACAAAATCCTGGTCTGGACTTTTACTTTCTGGACCTGAAATTGACACCTTTGATTACAGTTGTTCCCGCTTTCCCGCCACCGACTGAACGCCCCGGCCTCTCCCCTCAGACCCTCGCCTCCAAAAACCCGCGGGCTTCTAACAGTAAGTGAAGCGGCGTCGACACCATGGCTTATAATCGGTCTTGCATGCATAGTCATTTTTAAAAAGTGTTTCATATTTACCTGTCGTCATCTTACGGAGTGGTTCCTAAATCGAGGTCACTGCGGTGCCACTGTGCGTGATGCTGCTGTTTCAGACCCCCGGGTTTTGCTTTCGAATTATGCCCCTGCCCCCCCCGTGTTGCCCGCTCCGGCAAAATGTAATGTTTGTCTCACTGGACCAGTGGCATTGTGGTGAGGATTTCTGCACAACCAAAACGTTCGTGCAGTCAGCAAAAGTTGTCAACACTGCGTGTGTTTGTATATTTGTGTGTGTTTTATATGATGTTAGAGCCAATTAATAACGCCTTAATGTCGGTCAAGAAAGTGGCAGTTTTGCTCGTCGACTTTATAATCGTAGCTACCAGTACCGGGTCAGTACGACTGGTGTCACGCAAACGATCGAACTCCCTCTCCTTTCTCTGTGCGTCCGTCTCTCGATCACTTTCGGTTATTGGCGATTCAGTATTATTCAGCACTAGGAGCCACTTGCATCCATAACAATTCATTTTTTTCCCTATTGCAGTTTTGAGCTGTTTATGAAAACAGGTTTCTGATTAGTCGATTTGGCTGCAGGCCCGTCTGCGTCAGAATGATCAGGGGGTGCGTTTCCCAAACGCTCCCGTTAGCAACTTACATAGTTGGATTCATTCAGTTACATGGGTCCAGCTATGTAAGTTGCTAACGTAGTTAGCTACTATGCTTTTGGGAAACGCACCTCAGCTCAGCAGCTGAACTGCCCCGAGGATCGCTACTCCTGGGAGGCGGGGCCGGTGTTCTGACGAACCACGCTACCTATTGAAGCCGTTCAGTGCGAGCGAGCGCGGCCTTATGGTAGCACTGGTCGATAGACATAATTGTTCGCGCTACGGTAGCATGTAGCATTCGACAAGGCGGCACAACTCGACAGGACACCGGGCGTAAAGTTCACTTCCATATTGAGTTGGCAACACTGCATGCCACTGTTCTGTCTCTTATGTCCCTCAGCTTTCATCCATGCAGCTGGTTTAAAAATATGTGAATGGGTGAGCTAGCACCTCTAAGCATCCCTGCTAAGCACAGTATCACTGTTAGCTGCACCCCCCAGCCAGTACTGGATAAGCGGTGGGTGGATGTTGCAGAATTATGTGCTTCTCTCTTAAACTGTTAATGTTATTATTTAACAGTGCAAATATGAAAGTCTGTTTGTTCAGTTTTTTTTAAATTATTAAATACATTATTTGAGTCCTTAAACGAAATATAGTCGTGCGTGGGCAAAAATGTTAGGCAACCCAGCAGGGGGCAGCGTGGGCAAGAATTTTGATGAGCCCCAGGAAAAAAATGAAATGACAAATTAAAAGATATTCTATCAGTATTATTCAAGGGCTTCCTGAGAGCTTCTGTGAGTGAAGAGTAGGTGAAAAGAAACACAATAAGCCACAGGAAAAAGACTATATTAGATTACACAACTTTTACATTATTATTAAAACGGGGTTTTGTACAGAACCATTGTGTTGAAGCCACTCAGCAGAAAAGGACATGTTATGAATCTCTTCTGGCTCTGAGTTTGAAAGGAAGATCGCATTTCACCAGTTAAGACCCAGACAGACTAATACACTTCTCCGTCTGTCTTTCCCAGGAACACAATTGAGTCTATTGTGGAGCAGATAAATAAAAAGCCCTTTGCTTTTTATGATTTCATATAAAGTCAATTGAGGCTGGGGCTAAAATGTTCAATGATATGTTTGAAATCTAGTAAAATGTTCAAAGTGCTGCTTTATTAATTTATGGCCGGAACAGTTGGTTGATGTCAGAAAGGAACTGTAAAGAATGAAAACTAGTAGGATCTGGCTGTAGCTGGATCATAACATAAGTGGGAAAGTTCAATGAGTATTTTCATATTACCAGTTTACTTTTGGACACTCGATGCCTGTAATCTAAAGTGTGCTGCTTTGTATAGCATGTGTAGCATCTGTTGTGAATTATTATTATTATTATTTAATTATTATTAATCTTAAACATAGGCATTTTGTATACGGTAACTGTAAAATTGAATAAGCAACAGTTTAGACTGAGATGGGAGAATTTGTAATGAACATACAATTATAAAACATTAACATGTTGTAAACTTGTAAACGGCCAAATGATTTAACTAGACTAATTTTAAAAGCAACAAAACATTCAGCAAATATAGTAATTATGCTTGGTTTGCCTTGTAAGAGCCTGTCATGATTATTATTGCTCATTCAGTCAAGATAAACTACTGATATGTTATACTACATTTTATTGCACTATTTTGTCAAAGTTAATATATAATTAAGTAATTTTATTGTTGGCCTTAAACTCCTAATTTAATGACACAAATCTGAAGAGAATTGGTTTACATCTACCTGTATACAAACTGCACCTAAAATTATTGCCATCAAGCCCCTATATTATTGATTTTTTTTTGTTATTGTGTATTTTTGGTGTAGTTTTAGTGCTTACAAATCAATGGCATAATCTTTAAAATTTATTTGATATTGTTGTTTTTTCTGAAATGTGTTCTCCTCTTTTGCATTTCATTCATCACAAATTGCTTGAATTCCTCGAATACTTCGTAAGTAACACAGTAATGCAATACTAACTTATTTTAGAACATCGTGTTCCTCGATAGTCAGCAAAATATCCTGTGATGTTATGCATACTTCTTGTTGTTGTTAAACTTTACTACATATGGTACTACAACTATCTGCCCTCCTTTCCCCCAAAACAAGAAAACAGCACTCTAGGAACCTTTGCATTCTTGTTAAACTAAGAAATATAATTTATTGCATAAAAATTGTTTTAGTTACAAGTAAGAAGGCTAAACATTTATTTACAATTGGTAGTTTACAGAGTTAAGGAAACATGTTTCTTTCCAATTGTGTCTTTATCTATTAAAAAAAATGAGGCATTGACTTTTACATAAGTAAAACCTTCAACTGATGGGGGAGGTTAAGTTCACTTCCACATATTTTCAGCAGGGGGCAGTGGTAGTGAGCACTGACTGGTCCGCACGAAGAGGGAACGAGGAAGCAGACAGGGACCAGAGGATGCGACACAACTACTGAATAGATCAAAACATGTCAGCCCCCATCAGACTTCTTGCGCATGGCGAAACCTCATTGTGTCCATTAAGGTTAGCTTGAAATTAGCACGGACAGGAAACCTACAAATAGCCTCTGTGTGAGATTTATTACCTTTAAGACACATCACATGGATTCAGAGCCATACAGATGCTTTTGTTTTTGTTCTCCAAATTCTTAAGAATGAATTTCGGTTGCTTGTTTTCACAGATCAATTAGTGTGGCTCAGTGCTGTACTCGTCTGAATACCACAGCTCAAACAGCAGTTCAGTGACCAGGACATCCAATTGTGTGTTTTGCTCAGCCACACTTATTTGTTCACTTTAAATGGTCTTGTAGTGATCCATTTTGTGGTTGATGTTGAAGAATATGTTCCGATGTACAGCTTGACTGTCATTCTTTCGGCAAGGTCATTTTCAAGCCACTGCCCACTATTTTTTTCTCTACTGTAAAAATATACGCTTTTGTACACTGTACAGGAAACAAAAAAAGAGAAACCAAAAATGTGGCCTTTTTCTCTGTACTTGCATAGTACTTACGTAGAGAAATGACACAGCTGGGTGATGTGAAGCTCGCTCACACAGATACAGACAATTCAATCACTCGCTCACCCACGAAGAACAGGTCACATTCTCACTGCTTCAGTGGGATGGAAAAGATACTGGGCATCTGGTTTTTTTCTGTTTCCAAGATTCACACACTTTTGCTTACTGACCGTACAAACCATTAGAATAAAAATAATAATATTATTAGTAACAGCGACAATAATACCATCTAACGAAAAATGATAACATGTAATATGAATGACCCCTGACTATAGCAGCTGATTAAGCACAAATATAACTGATAATCAACTTGAGAGTGTGAGAGGTAATCAATAACCAGCTTAGAAAAACTGACATCTAAAGATTACATCCAGAACTTAGCAAATAGGAACAACACTTGACTTTCAGACTTTAAAACCAATTAAAATCAAAGCCAGATTTTCCCAGGGGCCACGGCAATCACTTCGAATCAAAGTATGATTATCATACTGGCACTGCAGCCAATTCTCACCTGTAACAAGGTCACATTCATGCAGCAAGTCACAACCGATTGAACATTTAAGAGTTATACAGAATAAAATACAAATTTTTACTTCATATACTCAATGGAGACTGTAGGACTGTTGGTCGGAATGCATATTTGGAGTTTTGCTTGCAGCTGTGATATAGCCTTGAAGCCAAAGTGGTCTCTGTGAAAGTCTGTCTCTCTACATTTCTGAATTGTGCCCTCTGCCAAATACGCCCACTCGCCTCTGCCCCCCTCTTGTCACTCCTTGCCTTCCCCAAAATCCTCCATCTGCCTTCATATGCAAGAAAGCTCATTCAAAAACTTAATAATCAACTTGACGCGGACTCTAAAGCAATACAAACTATTTCAATTATAATCATAACAGAAAAAATAACATCAACCATTACAGTGAAAAATTGAAAAAATCCAAAAAATATGGATTAAGAACAGAAATTGCGTTCCCGATAGGAAACTTATAACAGTTTACCAAAATTCTTCTGCGACTTATTTTGCAATAAGATAAAATCACGAAGGGCAGATTATATAGAAGAAATGAGGGATAAAAAATAAGTGATACATCCCATGTATCTGTTCGACAGGGCAGGTGACAGTATACTTCTTCACCAGTTCTATCCCTGGCTCCTGTCACTTTAATGGACGTGCATACCCTCATGCCACCTGCTGGCCATGAGGACATACTGCGGCTTATACAAAAAATGACTGTAATATGACTTGTCATCTGTCAGCTAGCAATGACACAACAGCACTGGACAACTCAGTACAAGGCAGCTCAGCTGCAGACTGGTTTTCTCCTCTGTCCACTCATCCATATCAGCCCGTTGGTTGCCTGCGGGGGATAAAGGGCCCCCGTCACCGGCTAACCACTGCGCTGAGATTTTTGCTGCTAGCTTGAATTGCAGCTTTGAACTGGCTGTCGCTAGGAAACAAAGGCTTGTTGTGTGGGAAGATGGAATCCATCCATGTTTTATATTGATGCATCATATATGTGCATGTTTCTGTCCTTGGCTAGGTACATGCTTATGTCCTGGCTGCTGTCTAATACAGCGCTAACCCCAGTACTTCTAAGTTCTTATATATTTATAACATTGACAAACTCACACAGTGATACCTTCTCAAACAATTACACCTCAAACCTGTGACCTTGGCTTGTCGCAGAAAGAGTCTCCGGTTGCTAGCGGTGGAGAAAAGTTTGTCTTGTGAACATATGTTGACCTCAGGCTGCAGAAGGACGATTCAGATGGAGATGGCTGAGACCATGTGAAATACTTAAAAACAAGTTGTCAAATTTGCGATGAGGTAATGCCTCTCACGGCGGGAGATGCAGGTGTGGACTGGGCACATATTGGAGTGTGTGTGAGAAAAATGAAATAAAAAATTAGCGGCATGCATGGGCACATCGGTGGATGGGCATTGCTGGGTTCCCATCACGGCAGTTTCTGTGCCTGCGAGCCAATCAGCAGTCTCCGTCGGTTGTCATGACAACCAGCACCTCGCTCTTGCCCATCTCTTCCAGTGCAGTCGCCAGGGAGACCAGGTCTGCGTCACCTTGGTGACAGGCTTCCCATAGGTCAAGCAGCACACCTGTGGGGCTGGGCTTTGTTGCAAAATAGTTCAGATACCTGAGAAAAAAAATGTATTGTTGTATACATATTCTTAACTCAGGAATTTGAGTTGTGAATTTTATGATATTTCATACAAACTTTGTTTACTATAAAGCTCTTTCATCGGAAGACTAATTAGTCACCTGTCACTGAAACCCGATAATTAGATAAATGTCATTAACATTAATCAGCTTGAGACCTGCAGTGCTCAAATTAAAGTATTAATAATAAACTATAAATCATCAAAAACTATCAATATTTGCAATGTAGCACACATCTTGAATAATTAATAAAAAATAAATTAAAAATAAATTAATATGAGGACATACTAGTTTTCAGTCCTGCCCTGTATGTATGTACTCATTGTTATGGGCTTTCTATAAGTGGGATAATTCTCAGTTTTTGTGGATCAGGTGGCCAGCCTGTACTCATTTTATTGTTTTATGATATCTGTTGCTTTAAGTCTGTTCTCCAATCAATACATGACACACAGTCACCATATGTCATCACATGTGAGGCCATCCCATTGATTCATTCATGAAATAGATGGTTATTAACCAGGTTTCAGTGATACTGAAAAGCAAAAACCAAAAAAACTGATGAAATAAGTTAATTAACTGATTACTCTTTGATTCATGAGATGTGTAAATAACATCTATTTCTTTTTTACTGAGGACACTTTCAGTAATGATGAGGGTAAAACCTGCAAACACCCAGACAGACTGCGCCAGGCTGGCTCAGGAACTCACACCCACCTGTCGAACCCAAGGCTGTGTGCTAGCAGTCTCCAGTCACAGCCGCGGGAACTCGGGGCGTCCAGACTGGCGCAGATCTTCTGACGGATGGACGCCGGTAGCCGGAAGGCGTATGGTCCCACCTGGGACGAGGGGCCGCCGGTGCCTCCCGATGGGAGTGGGGAATGGGGCGGCAGGGTCTGCGAAGGGCACTGGGGTCACACACACAGGCGGCAGGGCTTTTTGCTCCTGGGCAGGCTTAAGTCACGGTGAAAGTGAATCTACTCCACAAGCTGGATTCTTAGGCTGGGGGCGTTTGCCGTCAGTCTTTGCAAAAACAGTTGTAAGTTTCATATTCTAAAACCAATTTAATTACATGTTAACACGTTGCCTTGTTCAAGAGCACAGTCCCACTGCTCTCACATTCTGCTCTTAGTTTCTCCCAACCCTCCCCTGATGTTGTTTTTATTCCTCTCATATATATATTCTTATCGGTTAAAGTCTCTACCCTCCGGGATCCATTCAATCTATATCTGTGTGTGTGACAGTAATGTGTTCTTCCCCTGCTTCTATCTTTGTCCAGTAGGTGCCATCCTGTATTCCAGTTTGCTGTAGTAATCCCCCATCCCCCACCTGCCCCCCCAGTGGGATCCATTACCTCCTGGATGTCGGTGTTCAGCTGGAAGATCTGCCCCTCCCCCTCCACCTGGCGGACGCAGATCTTGCAGGTGAGCTGAGACACAGCCAGGCTGCCCCGTTCCAGGCTGAAGGTGCAGTGTAGCAGCCTCTGGCCGCCACTCCAGATGTGGTAGAATGGGATCTCCTGTAAGAGGGCACTCAGAGTCAGGCACTGCAGGGACGTGTGCAGAGAGCGGGCCAGAATATACCAGCAAGTCCACTTTGCTGGTATATTGGTGGTATATTTGGTGACAAATGAAAAGATACCCTTAGAGAAGGAAGAGTTGCATCACATTAATGAGAAATAAACTTTTTTTTATTTGCAAGTCCCTTGGTGATAAACAGGTTTTGCATACTGTAATGTAGCAAGGTGGGAACTTGCAAACAAAGGCAGGCCAGCTCTGGCAGGGTACTCAGGGATTACATGGGAAGTCACCCATAATTGCCTCATTAAAGATACCCAGCAATATAAAAGCAGAACACTGAAAGCTCGGAAAAGAGCCAGCTGAGCAGCACAGAAGCAGCAGGCTGGGCTACTGGTCTGACCTGGTACTTGGCGAGCAGCTTGCTCCTCCAATGAGAGTGCGGGATGTCATGGATGGACAGGCGCAAGTTGTGGTAGCTGTCCTTAAAGAGGAGAGGCTTTGGGTCTTCCAGCAGAACTCCTCCTAAGCTGCGTTCCAGCTCCAAAACCTCCTGCAGAAAGTGAGCGGTAACAAAGAAGGCACTTGGAATTTTGCAGCAGGGCGGTGTGGCTGGTTACCCAGGGAGAGAAAATATCAGGAATGCAAACGGTTCTCTTCTCGGGTGACTTGTGTGAATCTGGGGGGGGGGGGCTCGACTACCTCTCTTTTTGACCATACATGCGTTTGCTTCTCTGAAATATACATGCAAATTAGTCACTGGCAAGTGTTTGACCAAAGACTTGGGTACTGGATGGATGGACAAACCTTGAGGGCATGGGGCGTGTCCTGGATGCAGTATATGCGCAAACTGTAGTCCAGGGAGAGGCAAGGGGCTTGTGGGGCAAAGAGAGCCAGCTGCAGGCGCTTGCAGGCTGGCTGCGGTGGGGTGGACTGTCCCACAAGGCTGTAGGTACCCAGCTGCTCCATCAGCACATGGCAGCTCTGCTCCTCCACTTGGAGGTAGCAGGGTGACGATAGGCTCTCCTCGCCGACTGTCAGCACCTCCTAGAGGCAGGGGGGTGCATAACAGAATAAGCAGGTGAAGATCTAATGGAGCTTTAAGATGACGGATTTCCTAGAGTGACTCTCTGCATACTAAGTTTGATGTTCCACTTCGCTTCCATCTTTCCCACCATTTTCTCCTCTTGGCTCTCACACTTTCCACTTCCCCTTCTTCACTCCACTTTGCTTCACACTCACCCCCTCATCCACTTTCTTCCCACTCCCCACCCCCCTCTCTGCTCCTCACCTCCCACTCGCCCTGGTGCGTCTGCGTCTTCAGCGTGAGCGTCCAGTCAGGAGGGTCCAGCTGGGCGCAATGGGGCAGAGTCAGCACCACAGGCCGGTTCAGCAGCATCCCTGTAGGCCCACAGCTCACGACGGGGCTGAGGACTGTCTGACTGCCCTCTGATGGCAACCTGCTGGCAACAGACTCTGGGTTAAACTCACAGGCCAACAGCTAAAGCTAGACCCCCTTTAGAACTTAGTCCAATGTCCCTCAACGTCCCCAAAGTGACCTACTCCTGGAGCTGAAACCGACAGCCTTACAGATACAGAAGTTCATGTTCCCCAATCACTGAGGTACTTTTTCATTCAAGGGAACCACCAAGAAACACTATAACCCAGGGTGAGTGACTTATTCTCCGAGTGTTGAATTCAAAATAAGAGCAATTAAGGACTGAGCTTCTGCAAAAAAACAATGCTGGGTTACTATTGAGACCCAGAGTTCTTCACCTCTGTCCTAGGGGTAATTGTTCAAAATAAAAGTGGATGAAAAACTAATGAGCCCCGCAAATATCCTCCAGACAGAATTTAATCTGAGTAATAAGGGACCTAGAATTTACTTTTTATTATTATCATTTGCATTTTAGTGGAGATAATGAGAAATGAGTGAGGTTCACACCCTTTACAGCACCATTTATCTCAGGCTGAGCTTTGCAGGCCTTAACCTGGGGAGAGAACAGCGGCCTGGGAGACCCCTTTCTGACGTATCTATAGACTGTTCCCCAGACTGCAGAACCAGATAAAGCTAGAGAAACAAACCCATAGCTGAACTGTACAGTATCCCATAGGAGCAAACAGTGCAGGCATTTAATTAGTTTCTGCACTCCTGTGTTTACACATACCCAAAGCCCTCCGCCCACTCCTCTCCCAGCCATATGTAGCTCCGCAACCTTTTTCTCCTAGGTTGTGAATGTCAGCATTTGATTGATGCCCCGTGATATGTTTTAGTCCCAGGGCTTATCATGTCCTTGACTTGCAGTGGATGGGACCAAAAAGGGGCAGTCTGCGGCATCGGGCCCTGAGACTCACGTGGTCTTTTCCCACTTGTTGATGATGAGGTACATCTCATAGAACTTGCCCTGGGGAATCACTCCCTGTGGGACCAGCAAGCTCACACCTGGGGAGTGGAAGTGCCAGGGAGACAGGAACGGTGAGGAGATGGTGCGTTTCTGTGACACTGGGGCCTGCACGTGATATATTCTCCCTTTATGTGTGTTTGTTGGTAGCTGCATGTTCACGTTAGCAAAAACTACTGGTTTCTGTGGTGTTATGGACGACCATGCTTATGTGTTACCTGTATTGGGAATGGTGAGCCGTCCTCCGAGACACCCCAAGGTGGCACTGGTGCTGTTGCTGGGCTCACGGGGGAGGGTATGGCCATGAGGCTCACGGGAGTCAGGCCGGGACCCGGTGCCCACTGTCTTCAGGCTGAGGATCTCACCGTCAACCGAGGCACCCTCGGCCGGAAGCTCCAGTGAGGAGAGCGTGGATGAGTTGTATACCTTGATCTTTAGGCTGGGCAGGGGGTCCAACAGTGGTGAGGTGGTCATGGGGATCTTGTGGTGGCTGTGATCTACCACCCCCTGCTGCAAGGAGAACAGAGGCCCTCGGAGGGAGCCGGCTGTCACCGTTAGGTCTGGGGGGGCCGAGGGGTGAAGCAGGTGAGGATTGTCTGGAGGTGGTTTTATTTGTGGAGGGGAGCAGGTGGGTCAGGAGACAAACAAGAGAGGCCAGAGAAAGATTAGAATTGATTTTTTAACGCTTCAGTGCCACTGACGGTCAAGACGTTTAGTGAACCGAAGGAGGTGCAGGGGATTGTCGTGAGAGCAGGAGGGAAAGTTATGGACAGGGTTAGGGATGAAGGCAGAGGAGAGAAGAGGACATGTTACAGTCAGAGATTGAGTGCATGTATGGCGGTCTCTGTGTCTGGGGAAGTGTGCGCATGTGGTGTACGTGCATCACAATCAGATGCTCCAGTGGCAGCTGTGAAAACCATTTCACGTCCATTATGAAGCAAATGTCAAACTAATCTAAACTCTTTGGTGGCCCAGCCCCCTGCAAGGTTATCTAAGGCAAATATGTCCACCTATGGGACTGTCAACCTGGACAAAGTTAGAAGAGCTAAGCAAGTCTGGGTTTTTGTATGTATTCATCTGGAGCCTCCTTAGGCATATCACATGTCCTTTGGGTATGTGCTGTCCCTGTGGGGCCAGCAGCTCCTAATGACCAGGCTTTATCAGTTTAGATTCTTAGTGTTCCTTAGCTGGTGTAGGAGCTACGGTGTGCTGTGCTGCTTCATGTATGTAGATCAGGTGCTTTTAGACATGATATCTGGAGCGTGGGTGCATCTGTGTGTCTCTCGGCAAGTCTTCGTTTTATTGGAGCTGCTTCATCATTAGCTGTACCCTAATTGCGTGTGTCGTGCTTTCTCGAGGCTGTTTGGTGCTAATGGGTAGAAGATTCCAGTCCAGCTGGCTGGACAGAACCAATTCTGGGTGTCCTTCCTAGTGCTCCAAAGTGATATGTGAAGACTTGTGAGTGGTGAGAAGAGGAGGAGAGAGGATTGAAAAAATTGAGTAAAGGAAAATGAAAAATGATGGTACAATGGGGTAGACGGTCAATGTTGTGACAAAGGGGTGGGTGGCACTGTGACCCACCCTGTCTCGGGGGTTTGTAGTTGACTGGATGAAAGGCCGCTGTGAGGGCAGAGGATGAGTCGGTGATGTCAGCGCGGAGACGGCGACAGCTGCGGCGGTATGCCAGCACGCCTACGCACAGCAGCAACATCCCGCAAAGGAGCAGTGCCCCCACCAGTCCGGCATAAACAGCCACACCCATCCCGGGTTCGAGTGCTGGGGGAAAGGAGGAAGAATTCAGAAGAGTGGCGCTGCAGATCTTAGTAGGCACAGGGACACCAGCAGTAATCCGTGCAGTCATCAAACGCAGCCAGTCGTTCCCCGATTCCATCATCTCTCAACTCTGCTGGAGTGAAGCTACATACTTGCACACAGCAGAAAAGCCTTTTTAATCTATAAATTCATAAATGTGTCCAGAGTTAATCTTAATGTGGTACAAGGAGGCAGAGTACTGCAGTACTGCCTCCTAGCCTGCAGGGGGAGCTGTTCACCAGTGTCAGCTTTCTCTCGAGAGCACCAGGCTGGGTTGTAACCTCGCCTACTGCCCATGAGCCTCCTGCACTACTGTTTAATTGTTTTTGCATACTGTGGTGGCCTGGAACAGCAGAGCAGAGATGCAAGTGCTTGTGCACACAATGAAGATGGGGAACAAGAATGAAGGACACAGGAAGCTGACAGGGAAAGGAGGAGAGGAAAGGGAAAGGGGTACAGCTGCACTGGGGGAGATTCAACAGAGGTGGACAGCCGCCTGCACACATAACAAGTGGCCATCTCAATAATTTCCCAGCATGCAACAGTGACTCCCCAAGCTTATGCCTCTAACCTAAGGTTATTCTTATCTTAATTTTTTCATAACCAGTCCAGCCTATTTAACAGTTCTGCTATACATCCATCTATGAATCCCAGATTAATAATTAACGGCACATCTCTCTATTTTTAGTTATGAATGCTAGGGTTCATTACCAAAGAGGATTTTGGAAAGCGAAACAGTGAGTTGAGGGCGGAAGTAAAGGCTATGAGACGCATGATGCGGTATGGCAGGCGTTGTGAAAGCACACACCCAGGACAGCGTGACCAGTACCGAACATGAAACGAGGATGCCGCACACAGGACAAGTCTGCCAGCACTGATTATGTGCCAAACGTGACAGGAAAAGGGGGCGACACGCGTCTTACACAGTGGCCTAGATTTGGGACACTGCAGACGCACACGCGCTATCACCCACACACACGCATCTGGTCAGACAATGAGCACGAAGATCATGAAGATTTTGTGGAAAAAGAGAACTTACGATGGCTGGCATGTTCAATAGAAACCTTTATATCTGTCAGAAATGGAAAACAAAACAAAAAAGAAAGAAAAAGGGCGACATGGATGGATTAATAAATGGAAGTATTAAAATGAGGAAACATGGAAGTAGAACGAATAAGAAAAATAAAAAAAAAACTTTATCCAATTAAAACCAACACATGCAGGTATAAATAAAGCAGATTAAAGGGGATATCTTATTCGACTCCCTGTCTAGCAGCCCATCTGACAGCTGTATGTGTATCTTAAAATAGTGGCCCGTCGTGCAAATACACAGGCGAGTGACTGACTGTGTGGCTGTTACAGGTCAGTGGACCGATGACTCATCCTCACCAGCTTCTTAATCTTCCCTCCTTTGAAATTCCCCACATACACCTGCCGTTACATGTCCACTCTTGACGTGATTTTGACGGCCCCCCCCCCCACTCCATGCCATTATCCAGGTCCTGGTCCCATGGTGGCAGGACAGTTCACTCTGCATCGATGTGCCACCGACCCTGTCACAAACCCATGGGTATGGAAGCATTTTTCAAAAGCGTGGGGGGACTGGAACTAAACTACAATGGACGTTATCTGGTTGCAACTAAAAATGAATGGGTGGGGTCAAGGTTCCCTTGTATGAGAGCTGGGGCAGTAGTTTTCTGACCCCCCCCCACCTATTTTGTGTGGCTAAATACATCTGTTACACAAGTCAGATGGGTTGATGGGAGCCACTTTGAGTAATCCAGGCCTGTCTTATAGAATGGCCACTAAATCTCCCCAGAAACCATATTTCCTGGCCCAAGACTTAACTCACTTGGTTACATAAGCATGTGAAACATATCGGTCAGAAAGTTGCCCTGTCATTTGAAATTGTGTAGAAATACAGCTTCACTATCATAGTCGTCTCCATAACGATTGCAATGCACAGGACATAACTGTCAGGCCGTGTGACTGTTGGTGTTTGCCTGCTCGCTCCGTTTAATCGTGTTCCTGTTCTGTTTATGACATGGTCTGATTCTCCACATCATGCGATTTCCTGTAGGCGTGTTACGCCTAGGACCACTTCCCTATGAAATTCTCTGTGAAGGAGAGACTCCTTCTACCCATCCTATCGTGACCATTCCAGCCTCCCTGTCACACACACTAGACCTCCGCCTCCCGTTCCCGACGCCCTCCGCCTTCCGTTCCTGACGCCCCTCGGACTCACTCCGTGCACAGAGCCCCTCGGTGCAGTTCTTGCTCTCCATCACATTGCCGACACAGTGGCGCCCACCGTTGCGAGGGGTGGGGGCCTGGCACTCGCGGCTGCGCCAGTGTGTGCATTCCGTCCCGCAGGCTGACCACTTGGCCCACTCCGTCCAGCCACCATCCACTGTGAGGGGTCAGAGGTCAAAGTCAGACCCGGCAGTGTAAAAAATGAATATATTTTTAGTAATGCACTAATAAGGAAAATTCTGGCCAATACCAATTGCTGATTATTTTATAAACTGACACTGATTGTTTGGGAGGTTCTGCATAAATAAGTTTGAAGGGACTCTGCATCCAAATTAATTTAACAAGTATTTATTTTGGCATGCAACGACAATCCCAGAGCACAATATTTGACAACTGTATGCATCTTATATTTTGATAACATTTATAATAGAGAAGGGCTGGTCATCAAATATGATAAACCCTGTAATTTTCTGTACATTCTGTTTGCACTTTCTGTCTGCAAGCTGTGAAACACTTGTGTTACTGATGGATGTTAGTGTTATTCAGCAGTACTGCAGCCTTCATTATTGGAATGGATTTGTTTTTCAGAAATCCGTCACACTCTTCACTGTCCGGCCTTAAGAATAGCAATTAAATTTTTTGCAAAATGCATTTCTAATGTCATTTTTACTAACGTTATAATAATTCCACACAGCAGACATTTTTCTAACTCTTTAGTACATGGGTGTGCAAAGGAATATGGGTCACGATTTTAAAGAGAATTATTGGTGGTAAATATCAGCTAATTTTTAACCATTGGCCATTGGCTGATTGCTGCTGTATTGGCTGATACTAGTAAATGTCCAGTACAATCGGTGCATCTCGATTTTTTTAAGGATCTGAAATCCTGGTTAATGTTTCAAGTAAAAAGATTACACTCAGTGACAAAAGTTATGTACCCAGACGGAGTGGTGGAAGTGAACCTGCACGTGGTGAAAGGTCCTGTGACTGTATTTCAACGATTTTATTATCAGATCAAACGGACAACAGTGTTGACAGTATGGGATACACTGCTGGTCCCATGTCAGTAGGGTGTGCCCCCCACCCCCCCAGCCCTAGATACATGCAGCGATACGTTGTTTCCTCTCTTGCGGCAAGTCGGCCCACAGCTGCTGTAACTGGCCCTTCAGATCCTACAGATTGGCACTGGGTCTGAGTTGATGTCCAAGCTGATCCCACACATATTCGACTGGGCAAAGATCGGAGGACCTGGCTGGCCACAGTAGGACCTCAACATGACCCAGGCAGTCTATAGACACACTATCAGATAGGCATTATCTGAAGGAAAGACTGTACCAGTTGAAAAACTGTACCAGGGTGCTGTCTCAGGAAGGGTAAGACATGCGGACACAGGAAGTCACTGATGTAGCACTGTGCTGTCAGGGTCCCCCGAATCACTACCAGAAGTCATAACCTATGACTCCCCACAAAATGATGCCAGGAGTGACGCTGGTGTGTCTCACCACAACATTAGCAGGATTGGGCCTCTCTCCTTAATGCCGCTATACAGTAATGCAGAATCAAGATGCATCACTGAATATAGTACGACACCACTGGTCATCGGTCCATGCCTCCCGGTTACGCCACCACTCCAAATGCAGCCGTCTCTGCTCTGGTTTTAACAGCAGCCTATGTATGGGACGGTGAACTTGTAGTCTGGCTGATGCCAGTCGTCGAGACATGGTGCGGGATGACTTGGGGTGTTGTAGAGAGTCCAATGGTTGGTCTGGATGGTAGGCACAGGTAGGCGCAGTCTTGGGCGACCGGAATGTGCCCACTGGTTCCAACATCGGGCGACTGTGACATCTGCATGCCCCACATGCCGGGCAATTGCATGATACGACCCCCCGGCCGCATGCAAACCCACAATGCGACCCCTATCAAACTCCCTCATGTGCGGGTAATGCTGTCTAATGTGTCTACAAGGCATCCTCTGTGTCTGCTGACTAGACGTGCCAGCTCCTTGCAAATCAAATCATTTACGTGCCCATCGCTGGTCTGCACGTGTACCAAAGTACATCCAAATCGGACCTACTTCTGGTTGCTTAACTGTTTTTATCACTGAATATATTTAATTTAAAGACAAAGTTTTGGGAAATCCATGCATCTTCCGACAGGTTACTCTAAGGGAGGGTTGCTGGTGGGTAGGGGGCAGAGCCCATCCAAGGCACCACAGGGCAAAAGGCTGGGGTATACCTTGGATGGGATGCCAGTCCATTACAGGGCAGGTACTCACGCAATCATACACTATAGGTTATTTAGAAAGGCCCGTCAGCAACACTGTGTATCTTTTGACTGCAACAGAGAACAACATTGGGAGAAGCCTTAGACTCTATAAACTCAGGGCAGAGGCAGGATTTGTGCTGGGCCTACTGCATGGTTTTGGCATGCTCTCCTTTCTTTTGTTCCTCACAGCTGTCTCTGCTACCATAATCAAAAGTCCCTGTCCATTTCTCCAATCTGAGTGTCATATTGTCCAGTTTGCCATCCAGCTTGGACAAACTCATATATAGAGATGTGTCTTTCATGACTGTATATGTGGCACAGGTGGGGACAAGACAAAGATTTGTTGTATGTTAATTGTTTCAGAAATCCTCACCTGGACATAGCGTGGTGCAAGTGACCCTTTGGAAGGGCGGGCCCTCACAGACGGCCCCACCGTTGAGCGGCGCTGGATTGGTACAGCTGCGTGTACGCCGCTGCCAGCCCCTCCCACAGCGCACGTTGCATTCTGACCATTCTGTCCAGGACGACCATCCTCCGCTCACTGAGGAGGAAAAGCAGGCAGATGGGCCAAATGCCCACAGAGACCCGATTCTGCTTCTCCTTTTTAGACATTTTTCCACGAAACAAAGAGGCCTTCAGAGGTGCCAGGAGTGTAGCCGTGGTTACCATAGACTATGATGGTAGCGGTGCTGCTGCGCCGTTTGGCCACCACATTGTGGGCCACGCAGGTGTAGTTGGCTGTGTCGGAGAGCCGAGCCTGCTTGATGATCAGGTCATGGTCAACAGTTATCAAGAAGTTTGAGTCCAGTGTTGGGTCGATTGTGTCCTCATTCTTCAACCAGTCCACCTACAAGAGAAAAGGGTCCAGATTGCAAGTAGGCTACATGTTATGGAATGAATCAGTAGGACATCTGTCTGGACTTGTGTATTTACTTGCAGAAGAAGATACTATCTAACTATCAGCATTCAGGTCCCAAGTCCTGTCCTTAACCACTACGCCACCTGCTGTCTGTATAATTTTAAGATGCTTGGTTTACCCAATGGAATAACTCAGTATGAGAAATGGGAATGAAGATAAGAAAACATGAGGATGAAGATGGATGCTGGTGAAGGTAGGAAGTCGGGTGTGATGATGGATGTGACTGAGAGGGCTGATGAAGGTTTTAGGAGATGAAGCGGAGAAGCAATAGCTATACCTCAGGAGGGGGGATGCCCTCTGGGGGGCGACACTGCAGCAGCACCTCTTGTTCCAGACGCACCTCCCTGCCCAGTGGTTCCTGCTCAAAGTTCTTGCGCAAGTCTGCAGGGGAAAGAGGATGGTGAGCTTGGAGGTGGCGTGGGCGCCCCCCATTTTCCTCAATGTAACTAGGAGAGATGCTGCATCTTTTGAGTTAAGCAGACGTAGCTATGTTGGAGAAGATCTGCAACAGCCTTGTGTACATGCTTGATAGCCAGATTGAGAGAATGTCAAAAGCACACACATTGGTCTGGGCCGTACCATGGTATCAGGGACACACACAAAAGGTGCAGGATCCTATACAGGGCTTAGCGACTTGTCACTGATTCCCTTTTTAGAATGAAAAGAGCCACACCACATCAAAAGACCAGAATGGATTTTGGTTCTTTCAGTTCCTCACTATTTCAGTTTTTCAGTAGCTGATATCCTGGAGTAGACACATGGAAAACCAGGCACATGAATACATGAATGCATACAAGGAGGCACATGTCTCTGAACTCACAGGCGATGCGCACGTAGGCCCGGCGGCTCTTCGTGGTCCCCGCTGAGCTCCAGGCCACACACTGGCACCAGAAGTCCTCTAGGCCGAACAGCTCCTCCACCTGGGTCCTGGAAACGGAGATATCCACTTCCCGTACCACCAGGCCTGCAGGGGAAGGTGAGCTGAGCTGAGGTGAGAGCTGGTTGGTGACTCATCACCAACCTTTCAGTATCAATCTCTTTTTAATGTTTTAATAATCCAAATTATTCTTGGAATTGGTGTCATGCTTCAAAACGCCACCGTCTCCATGACCCTGACTGCGTAAGTGGGTACTTAAAACTTGAAAGTGGCTGCAATAAAAACCTTTTAGCTTTCAGTTTGTGACACTGGCAAAAAGATCATACAGGTTTTATATGCTTTTATTTCTCTGAGACGTGCAACAAAATTTCCTCCCGCTATCCCAGTGAAGGAACCCAGAAAATGAGAACAACCTAATAAGTTAAATCCCTAATTAAAAGGTTTATACTGGTTGTGTTACCAACCTCAGTACTTGAAAAACAATGATGAGATCCTATATCAAGGACTGTAAAAGACTAACTTTTTGCACGTAATAAATATCCTGCAAGTGCAGATGAGCACAATAAACACTGTGTCTTAATACTGTATGGTAATAGCTTCCCACTCAGAGTACTCTATTTATTTGTCTATTAATTCCATTTCCTTCCCGGATAACAGGAACATCTTCCCCGGTTTTAGTTAGTCATTTATGTAAACAGCATTGTCTGATCTGCTCAAAATAAACTGATTTATTTTTTTTTATTTTTGCAGTAATAACGTTGCTGCTTATTTTCGGAGGCACGCCTTCCGTCTGTAGCATATGGAAACTGGCAATAATGCGACATAACGAGGAGCCGAGTGAGTAGGAGAGAAAGTGAGAAAGAGAGAGAGGTGGGGAGAGTCGGGGAGTGTGGAGGACTGGCAGCCTGGCTGCGTGTGGCACTGTTAAACTGCACCCTGCTGCATGCTTCTATTTCAGCTACTAAGCCGTCGCGAGAGCCCATGTGCGGTGTGTCCGCGAGCCCGTACCTGTGATCTGGTCCAGGCTCTCACGGGTCGCATGGTCGTTCTGGTTCACCCACTCGCCATTGCATTTGAAGTAGATCTGGGTGGCGGGCGAGGCGCGGCAGCGGAGCTGCACTGGGCGGTTCTTCACGATGAAGGCGTCCTCGGGCTCCAGCTGGAACTCTGGCAGCGGTTCCGCAGCGGCTGAAGGGAAGGAGTCCGGCAGGACCTCACTGTAGTCACTCGCTGAGGACAGATGGAGGGTGGGATGGAGGGAGGGGGGTAGAGAGTAGTTCCGGTCAATGACCTGGTATGGTCCCTTTTGGGAATTTAACTCATGCCCACTGGTATCTGTCCAGTCCCCTCACCACGGCACTGTGGCAGCCACCGGGAACACACTGCAGTAGTTTGTGCGAGAGAGAGCAGTGTGAGTGTGTATGATAAGGATGCATGCAGAAGAGAAGCTACAGATTGTCATGTTGGTGAGCGTGTTTAGTGAAGATGCAGGTTGGTGGTTCATATTTACATATTCACATAACCCACTCTTCTTGTCTCTACTGCTCAAGGCCATCGGGGCCCTGACATCAGCAGAGCCCTGGTTCTGCTCTCCTCACAGTTTTTGTGGTAATCATACAGAGATAGGCGATGTGCCAGTCCCACGGCGTCTCTCTGCGACATGCTGGGTCACTCCCCGGACACAAGTGGAAAGCCCCCCCCTCCCATTTTCCACTACCATCTACCATCCATGGCATGGTGCTTGCTAACGCGTCACCACCAGACGTGATGATTGCGGCCAACGATTTCTGTGCCAGAACAAGGTTTTTAATTTACTGCCTCTCTTCAGGCGAATAATCAAATCAGGCCTCCCTGACCTTCACTTCCTCTCTCCCCGAGAGAGACGGGCAAGCGCCTGGAGCATCTTGGCGAGTGGTCGTCTGACACCCATAACTCCAGGCAAACTCTGAAAATCAGTTTCAGTCAAACTAACGATAGCGGGGCACAGCAAAAACGCCATTACACTTGGCACCGAAAGGGTATTTTAAATATGATACACGCTCCCAACACAAGGCTCTCTGAACATTGGCTAAACCTCCAGGTATGCTCCATGGTTTGATGGGCCGTGACCCAAAGTGGGTTCTGAAAATGGCAGCTCAGAAACTGACAGAAGAGGGGCAGAGGACTTTTGAGTACACCAGAAACATGCACTGGCTGAGTCTAGGACAGCGGGCTAACTGTGAAAGGGATTGGGCTTCACAGTGCTCTTGACACCCAGGGTGGAACTATTACACCCTCGTTTAGGAGCTGCAGTCAGAGTCTTCTCACTCCTGCCGCTTATGTCTGGAGAGTGAGGGCAGGCAAGGAGCAAGGAATGTTGGGCGTGAGAAGGTCCCAGACACTCAGTCACTCGCATGAGCATTTCTATCTCTTGTTCCTTGTCATAGTCTTTCTCTGTACCATCCTTACTTCTTAACCCCCATCCCTTCTGTCTTCTTCTGTCCATCTGTCCTTCTTTTTATCTTAATATATCCTTAGCAGCATACCCCAGAACTCTCTCATCCCTTGTTCCCGAAACACCCCCCACCCCACCCACTCTGCACCCATCCCCCTGCTCTCTACAGCTTTGTCTGTTCTGTCAATTACTCAGTGTGTTCCTATGTAAGTAAGTAAGTAAAGTTTATTTATAAAGTGCTTTTCACAGACATTTGTCACAAAGCTCTGTAAAGAAAAAGGAAATAATACATATAAAAATGCATAGCTAAAAATACAGGATTTAAATTAAAAAAGATAATAATAATAATACTAATAAACAGTTAAATAAAAATAGACTACCAAAGGTCTGTGTAAAGAGGTGGGTTTTAAGTTGGGCCTTAAAAAATTCGACTGGGCTATGTCCCACTTCAGGTTGCAATGATCGCTGGGCACAAACTAAAAGTGAAAAGACGTTTAAAAGTTTGGACGAAATCACAATCATCCAAAGTCCCACCCCTGCACTGACCCACCCCGCCACCATATCATTTGGGCAGCATTGCTATCCAGCTGACGTGGACTTTCAGATGAGGCTCAGTTTAATTAGCAAAAGCAGACATGGGGCAAAAGCATGGGGAAGCAGACAGAACGAGACACGGGAAACGAGGCGATTGTAGGGTTTTACTGGAAACTGTGTTTTCCACCGGTACACAAACAGCCAGCAATTTCTGTGGAATGCCCAATGCTTTAAAGAGGAGTGCTCTTAAGAGGCCGTTACTGTGAGTCTTTTATTACGGTAATGACAGCTAGCAGCCTGTCGTGGGGCCCCAGGACTCTTTGGGGTATTCTTTTCTCAGACAAATAAACAGCCACACACAAACACAGACAATGGGTGAGCTCTAAAGGCACACTCTCTCGTGAACACACAAACACTCAAGGATCCCAAGTCCTGGTGCTAAAGGGCCAGATTCCAACATAGTTTGCAAATTTCCCTATTCAAACACTCCGACTAAACCTGGTAATTAGCTGATTAAGAAGATGTGTTTGAGCAGGGAAATCTGCAAACTGTGTTGGATTCTGGCCGTCTAGAGCTGGAATTGGGGAACCCTGCTCTATATGCACTAGAAATGGGGTTCCCAAACGTTTGATGATAATGGACTGGTTAGGATTGTGCAAAAAATTCACAGACCAGTAAAAAAAAAAGAATGTGGCTTAAAAACATATTGGCATGGTTTATTTCTGAAAATTAACCGACCCCTGGTGTCACCCCACGGACCATACACTTGAATGAATTGAATACCACACACACATGCTTATAATAGCTGAACTTCAGATGCTATAGATGTTCCCTTTGAAGAACATGTCAATGTTCTACATGCACTAGACTGTACACACACTACACACACCTGCACATGAATTCTAATAGTACAAACACCACAGATGTATACCAATACTGTATTGCTCCAACACAACTACTGTACATTCACTAAATTCCACATTCAGATGAATTTCTTATATTCTAGCAATATACGTATGTGCTTATAATCACTTATAGTTTCATTTGCATTTACAGTAATTTAATTAAGCTGAAGAGACTTGCATAACATCACCAACTCATGTTGTAGGTTTACTGGTTTATACAGTAAATGGTTTATACAGTACAGTATGCTTTCAGGCATGAAAGCACATGCATATATACACACAATAAAGCCAACGTGTACAGGTTCTGCTATACTTGTGAGGACCTTGTGAGGACCAAAGGACCTCACAAGTAGAGCAAATCCTGAAAAAACATGACTAATAAGGTCATCTTTTCGGTCCTTACTAATACAACCTTCATTATACAAAAATCTGTGAATGCAATCAAGAGTAAAAATGCCAAAAGTCTTGTATTTGGGTTGGTTACTTCTGGTTAAGGTTAGGGCTGGGTGGGGCTAAGGGTGTCGAGAGATGCAGATTCGGGTTTTTCCCATAGAAATGAATGGACAGTCTTCATTAAGACAGAATACAGACGGGGCGGGGCAGCAGGGAGAGCACTGCGGTGCTGCTGGGTGTGGTAGTGGGGGTGACTTGGGGAAGGACAGTTGTACCAACACCACCCACATACATGGGTGATCCTCGCCGCCCGTATTTTACAGCTCTGCAGCGTGGCTTCTGTCGGAGTCTCTCACCAGTGCACTTTGTCATTACTCCGACGCAGCCCGTCATCACCGTTCTCCTTAAAGAACACACCGCCCGTGTTTCCAAACGTCAGGTCTCATCAGCGCTCTCCCTCTCTGAATCATCAGCCTCCAGGGACCAAAGCAAACACTCCCGCTTCTCCTCCACCTCCTCCTCCTTCGTCTCCCCATCTCCTTCATTTTTCTTTCGTTTCATCTCTAGGTCGAGCATCCATCTATTCCTCTGCTTTCAATCTTTGCCTCCTGCTGCCTTCCACTGAACGCAGAGCATAAACAGTGGCCGCAGTCACATTTTATTATGCGCTCGCAGATGCACCATGTGGATGCTGCACTGTCCAAATGCTTTCATATATATGTATGTGTGAAAGCATTTGGACTATATATATATATATATATATATGAAAGCATTTTGACAATATATAACATTATTGTGGTTATGTGTCCATCCATATCTTCCTTAACTGCTTAACTGCTTGCCCAGTATAGCACAGTAAGAATGCCCCAGGAGACACAGTCCACAAGGTAGGGGACACCCCCTGGATGGGATGGCAATCCATTGCAGGGCACACAATGGGCAATATAGAGATTCCAGTTCCCTAAATTACATACAGATGCTCCACTACTTACGATGGGGTTGCGTTCCGATTAGCGTAAGTTGAAAATATCTTGTGAATGTGAATATGATATGATATGACACACTTGGGCATTTAGCAGACATGACAGGCTTGGGAAATTTTTGTTAAAAACAGAAAAAAATACTGTATGATATGTCGTTATACACTAGGTGAGATTTTCACACTTGCAATCACAACAGAGACAGGAAGTGTGACTAGTTGGATGCTGCCATCGCCCAGCATCAGTAGAAATATCAATAGCCCGGGAACAGATCAAAACTCTAAGTTAACTACTGAATATCCATCGCTATCATGCCCTGATAAAGTCAAAATACCATAATTCACACCATCATAAAGCAAGAAGCATCTATATATTTCGGCTGCAGGAGACATGTGCCAAATGTGGAAGGTCCACACACACAGAGCAGCATCAGGATTTAAACCTTCAACCCAGGTGGTGTTAAGCTACAGTGCCACACTTTGAGTAACTGTTCAGCCCTGCCTGATATGCATATGCGTGTGATGTCAGAATTGTGGCATATGTGACTTCTGCTGTTTGCTGAATCACATCACCTCCAACGGCGGGACATGAAACAGCGACGAGCCAGGAGCGAGGCCAGCAGAAAGCAGCAATCGCCCGTGAGTGATGGTTATTCGAGGTGAGCTCATCGTCATCAGGAAGGCCTTGTGAGTCACCAGGCACCACCGGGACGGGAAGGCGTGAAACCATGAGACAGGAGAACGGACCAGTACCCAACCATGGCCTGGGGCCGGCGGGTGGAAAATGGAAAGAGCAAGTGCAACGACAGAGAATGAGAGAAGGATTACAA
The DNA here is from genome assembly GCA_026774425.1 of Petrocephalus zakoni. Classification (NCBI taxonomy): domain Eukaryota; kingdom Metazoa; phylum Chordata; class Actinopteri; order Osteoglossiformes; family Mormyridae; genus Petrocephalus; species Petrocephalus zakoni. The sequence goes on from JAODKN010000063.1 coordinate 13,234,318, forward strand.
GTAGAATTCACAGCTTTGATATGACTTGATAACAAGAAGAATTATTCCTTTGAAGAGATGACTCTCAAGTTACTGTAATTGCTGTTGGAAAAAGTGAAATATCATAAGCAGCTAATAAACTATTCTAAATAATTACAGAAAATACAACGTAAAAAGTTGGATGGAGGTAAAGAAACAGACAACATTACTGCAAACAGCTTCCCACATTTCCTTCAGCAATGCACTGGTTCTGCGCATTGGGCACAGGAGGTCCATTTCACACGTCGACAGGCGGACATTCGTCCGTCTGGCTTCCCAGACATACCTCGCCAAGCGCGTTTGAAGAGTCAAGGGCAACCCAGCCCAATGGAGGTTCCACTTCCCTCTCAAGCAAGGCATGTGTTCCAAGGAGAGTGGTGGAATACAGACACACAGCAAGGTAAGAATTAAGAGCACCCAAAAAGCACATGCCCATAGATGCAGGAATATACTAAATTATAAAAACTTTTGCGAAGACAGATTTCCACGATGGGGCATGCTTTGTCCCCTTCACAGCAGGGAAGACACAGGAGGAAAGAATGGATTTGACCAAAAAATAAAGCAAAATTCAAAAAATGAAGCAAACCTTCATGCTGGGAGTTTCATTCCAGGTACTAGAAAAGTGGTCCATCATCATGGAGATGAATAAAGGGTTTAACCGACACAGGAAGCCTGAGATATGGGCTGTTTTCAGAGTGCTGACGGGGAGTGGGCCAACAGGGAAGGAAGGATTGGGTTACAGGGGTAATTGAAACAGTGAAATGAATACAGGGGGGTCATCAGTGAGTAACAGACACCACAATGTATCATCAAAGAGATGGGAGCGAGACCTCAGAAAGAAGACTGAGGCAACACTGATCCCGGGGTTTCACCGAAAATCTGGTAGGGAAGATGTTAGGCAGTCCCTGAGCAGCTAATCAAACTTCACCTAAGTGAGACCATAAATAGCTGCAGAAACCTTCGTAGCTTCACATCAGCTGTATTCCACACCCTCCCTGTACCAAAGCAGCAACTTCCGAAGATGCTAGCACACTTAAAAAAAGAACAGGAGGAGAGTCATACCTGCTGAGATGGAGACTATGACATCAGCAGAGGTTTACACAGGGGATGTATATTTAGTTTTTAAGTCTTTTTTTGCAGCATGCCGATATTCAGCTAAACGTGACACCAGTGAAACAGTGCAAATAAAATCTGCAAGCAAGCGGCTATGAGTAATGGCCCCACGCCCCTGTTTAATTAAAAGAATTTTTTTTTCCTGCTATGACACCCCCTGCTCCACACTCTCTTCATCCACACACTCTAACGGTACATTTTTACCAGGGTGTGACTAATTGTAAGAGCTGACAGCAGCATATACTTAATTAAAATTGTTTGCACCCGCGGCGTTCTGTCGGTAGCGCACACACACACCGGCACACGCATGCACACACACAAAGGCTTAGGTGAGAACGTGTGAACAATGAGCCCCCCGGGGATCATCACCACATCAGAATCGTCATGCCTCTGATGGGCCGTGGGGTGCTAACAAGGGCCTGTAGCTTGGGTGCCTGTCAGTCAGCCACAGCCTTGTCTTCTCTCGTCCAAAGGGCCCACTGGGTTGGTGGGGGGTGGGGGGAGAGTAGGCAGGCACACACACAGGTGGGACACACCCATGCTCTCTCCTCAGGTCTGTAATCTCCCTGCCCCCCTGCCAAACTAATGACATTTAATCACCCCCTCACACAGACACTGTAGATATTCCAAAAACATGTGTACCTCTCCATCCAGCTGGAGTCCTTTAATCCCATAAAAAAGGCACATGAAGCTGATTATTAATTTCAGTTCCTTCAAACAGTTGTAACAGCGAGCCGCCATAGTTGGCGTGTCACCGTGCTGTGGCCCAGTGCCCACTGCGTGTGAAAAGGCAGGACTGTCTGCCCCCACCATGGCGGCTAGAGGGCGCCAAATCCACCATCCACCTGCAGAGCTCATTAATCAGGCACCATCAATAACCACCCCGTAGCTGCCATCTGCAAGGAGGGTGCCGGAGGAGCCGCCCCCCCCTCCTGGCCACCCGCTGCATGGGAATGGTGTGACACGGCTGAACTGTGATCAATCACCGAGGCCAGAAGGAGAGCGTAACAGACAAGGAAAGAGGGGGTCTGTGCAGTGCATAGAGCCAACTGGTGCCCCATGCAGTATGACAACAGTGTAAAGAGAGGGCTCAAGTGAGAAAAGGACAGAGAAAAGGAAGCCCATTACGTGCAGGGGCAAGTGGTGCTCCATGCAGCATCACTACTGGCCAAGGATGGGTAGGCCAAATACACAGGGGAGGGGGGGAGTTGGGAAGTGGGGTGCGCGTTAAAAGCAGTGAAATGTATCAAAACTTGGTGGTTATTTTTAAAAACCAGCAACGCACAATGGGCCAAACAGGGGGCCTTAGAAAACAAGCCCCTAACTGTGTCACACACCTGTAATTAACCAAAATAATACCAGGTGCAAACGCAAGTGTGGCCTCCCCACGACAACAATCAAGCCATCAGCTCAGAGCGACGTGACATGCTTTAAGGACAAACGTGGCATGGAACGGAACCGATGAATGAATATTTACGGACCCAGAAAACAAATCCAACAACAACCACAATTAATGTGACAATGTAAGTCCAATTAAAACAATGATGGGTTATAACAGTTCTCCCACTAATAGAAAAAAATTGCAAAAGTATAAAATTGCAAGTGTAGCTGTGAAAGTGTTTGCTGCTCTTTTGTTTGGCTTGTGAGAGCTTCTATAACAGGAAAAGTTTGGAAACAAAGCCGACTGCAGCCACAGCTTGCAGTTAATGTCCTCCTTGCTTTAATTATTAGTTTTCTGTTTACTGGTTATGTGACCCCCCCTCACCTTGGAAATGGATTTTCTGCCCACTCTTTTTTCCCCCTCACACGGATGGGGAGGAACACCTAGCTCCCCCCTGCCATTCCACTCTGGGCGGGTGGGGTTCGTCTTCCAGACAGCGGGCATCCTACACACCTGCCACGTGGCACTGTGTGAAGACGGGTCCCTCCAGAGGCCAAGGTGTGACACTTAGCCAGGCGCACTGTGTGTGCCTCTCCTAACTCTCTGCCCTCCTGGTTCTTTTTAGGCCTTTCTTGCCCCCCCCCCCCCCACTCGTCTCATCCCCCTCTAGCCCCTTGCTGTGCTACGTTGCACAATACAGCGAGTGTTTGGACCCAGAGCCTTATAAATGCCTGTAATTATATCACAAGAACAGCAGCATATCTTCCTGAGGGCACAGTAATTACAGGCTCCTCTCAGCCTCCCTGTAATTACCCACTCCCGTCCCATACCATGCTGACCTCACCCGGACTGCCCAACCCCCCCCACAACCCCCACCCACTCACCCCAAACCAACGAACAGGACGGGAGACAGTAGCTTCCCACACAAAAACAAAAAGAGTTGTTATTAGCAAAGAACGAAGACCACACCCAACGCCAGAGCACAATTCACCTGCCCAGCCTCTCTAACGACACTCAAAACAAGACACGCAGGCATGCGAACAATCAGCCTATTGTTGACATGCAACCCCCCCCCTTGCCCTCTGACCCTGAAGAGACAACAGGCAATGACCTCAGCAGTCAGCACCCCACCCCGTCTGGGCCCGGCCCATCCAGGAAACATCTCGCAGACAGCAAAGCATGCCCCCAGGTGAGTGTGTTTGCACTGGTCTGATTTTTTTTTGTATCCACTCCCACCCCTCCCAGATTCACACAATGCCCTTACTTCTGGCGGTGGTGGGGGTTGGGGGCAGTCCTTTAGTGTTCTTATCACTTTGTGGTATCCTCATGGTGGCTGGAAAAATGTCATTTGCTTAGGAACTTATGCCATTGATATAAACTGACATTATTAAAGGGGGATGGTGCTTGTAGTCCTCTGAGGAAGCTGTCGAGCTCACTGTGGGCTGCCTCTGCTGGTACTCCTGCCCAATTCGCCACTGAGGTCTGACCACTGGGAGGAGTTTGGGAAACTGCTTACGTGACTCCTGAGTGGAAACTGACTGCCCTGGAATATAGATTACCGAGCAAAACAAGGTGCTGCACTGTATCATGGTGGACAGAGTGGTCACCTGGGGCCACCAAAGGCTTCATGGCATCGTGGGACAGGCAGAACCTTTTATGTTAGGTGAGTGAGCCCTGTGGAGACTTACCTCACATTTGCAGGCGAGCATTCTGCAGGTCAGAACCATAGCCCTCCTGAAAAGCAGGCCGACCAAGTAGCTTGGCTATTCCCTCTGACATTTTGTGGAAAGCAGCCCACAGTTCATTTAGGGCTGTGAACATGGGTCCAATTGTCTCCTTCTGGCTGTCGCTTTTCAACGTTTTAATGAGAACCTGCCCAAAGTATTCGCCAGAAAATGTAAAAAGAAAGAAATGTCCTGTAAAATGGGTCTAATTGGGCCACAGCGAGATGGGAAGAGGCTCTGGCGTAAGACGGGCATCATTTCCGTGACGTCTCCACACACACAGGTCTCCCTTTCGTGCAGCCACAGGCCGCTTGGGGACCGGCTTTGGGGACACCCCATTTTCCACGCATGGACCGGTAAGCACAGCAGCGTCTGTTTACACTAGATGATGCCCCCTCCCCCTCCTAGATGGTACCCCGGGGAGGGGGTGTGAACGTGAATCAAACTTCCTGCAAAAATTACATCAGACGCGGTGACCAGGTAACTAGAGGAGACCAAGATGGCGGGGGGGGGGGATGCAGGTGACCAGGTTACCGGGGAGATTGAGGGAGAGTGAAGGAACAAAGCATCCTACAAAGCCAAGAGAGCAAGCCAACAGTTACAGGAAGAAGACACTGAAGGGACAGGGCCTCACACCTCAGCTCACCTTAGCTGCTGCTGCCATAGACGTCCTTATTAGTGTTGCCACCGACATAAGTCAGGTAATTCGCCCTGACAAGAACCAAAGCGGACGGCTAAGTGTTCTGGCTGCGCCGTTTGTTGTGCATGGAACCTGGTTAAACTGAGCCAGTCAAACAGACACGCGGGACCTAAACAGGCCGGCATCTCTCACACACAAACACACACAGGCACACGCGTGTGCAAACATCATCCCTGCTCCTCTCTGTCGTTGCGTCCCACTTGCATCAGAGGCCCGCTCCCCCGGGTATGGAGGGAGGAGCTACGGGCTGGAGAGAAAGAGAGAGGGGCGGCCGTGGAGGTAGAGAGAAGGAGGGACAATCGATTTGCTTGCTGCTCCCGAATCTTACCCTGGAGGGGGGGTATGCCATTTCTTAATTAACAAGTGACAGTGCTGGGCTCACCCTGTCACTCTGCTGCCAGAGACACAGCTATGTTGGCAGACTCCACACACCAAACATGGTGTGACAACTGACCTTTAGTATTTGACCTTTGAACTTTAACAGGAAGCAGCTCATCGAAACGCTCGAGCCGGATTGAAGTAGAATTCTAAAGGCAGAATTAATAAAATAAGTCAACAGCACAGTAGTGGTCTGCTCGCAAGGCTTGGCACATTGTGACGAGAACGTCTGACACGTCGCCTAATATGCATGTCTCACGATGCTGCCTTCTTATCTGATGCGACTCGCCCTGATCGCATGGAGGCATGAGGCAGACCCGCGCTCGCCTTCGCCGCCTGCGGCCGCTTCATTGTGCCGCTGTAAGTGCACATCACAGCATTTCCTTGCTGACCTGCAGCAGTCACTTTCTGCCGTGAGCCGTCCCACCCAGCAGCGGCAGGAAACAAGTCGGATGCTAATGCCACAGTGTCAGACCAGGCAAAAGTTTGCCCTGAAATGAAATCTGCCTTTTCTCCAGAAAAAAGGACAATATCCCCCTAAAGCAAAGAGAAGCCTTTCTATGTGATAATTACCAGCTTTCTCTCATTAGTCCACAGTGCTACATTATTTATGAATGTCAGTTTAGCATTTCTTGTTGTTATGGCCTCCTCTACGGCATAATCAGTCTGCATCCCCAAGCTGGCTGTAACTGCAGTGTAACTCAATACCTGTTCCTGAACTGGTGTCGGACTGATGCTGGTTGCTATTATACAATTGGCGTGTTATACCATTGGCCTGTTATACATTGCTTCTAAATTATTTGTGCAGAGAAGCTGAATTAGCGATTTAGGGTTCTCAAAGGAATGGCTGTCGGGTTCGAAGGTCAGCGAATAGAAATCCGAATGGACTGCGAATAGGATTTGCTTCAGTTTGACAGACACTTGGACAGTTATATCATAATGTGCCAAATGGCCTGACAGTGCTTCAAAACACATGAAGGCTTGTGGGCAAAAAAGTGTACTAACGAAGAGTCTTAATGTTTGAGGGTCGACATCTTCTCACATGGATGCCTGTGTTAAAAATGTTCTATATAAAGCATTGGTGTTGTATTGCTGTGCATGTACATCCACATGTGGGTCTGGCTGTCCAGTGAGCCCTGCATTTTAATTGGACGAGTTTACTTTTTGATACACACATGCATTACCAAATGCACACACACCATGCCTCAGAACCCTTAAATTACTGTTATAATAATGCACATATAATAATAATTATAATAATAATAATAATATGTTACATTACGTTTACGTAAAGCGTAAAAAACGTCGTAAGGTTAAAATCTGCGTGCGCGTGTCCCGGCTTTCCCCCCTATCCCGGTGTGGCCCGTGAAACAGAGAGGGGCTCAGGTCACCTTCAGATTGACATTCAGTCCCTCTTCTTCACGGTTCAGCACATTTTATATCTTTAAGGTGTTTCAAGTTAGAAAAAAAAAATGTAATTATTTTTTACCTGTGCTGTTCATAAGGTTTGAGAATCATGTAAATGCATGATGCGTGATTAGCAATACATTAGGCTTAATGTGTTATAATATTAGCTATGAGTATTATGACTAACCCGAATGATTGCAGGAAAGGAAAAGTTTAAACAGGTCATCTAACAACTGGTTGTTGTTTCTTAGGATAATGAAGTGGTAATTTCAAACAAAATATATCCTGCAAAAACATTTTGGAGTGGAATCTGAGCTGAGCTCAGGGTGCAGGTCATTACAGGAGAATACAGTTTGCCATGGGGTCATGCAGCTGACGCCACAGGACTGGAATGGAGGCACAGCAGCGAGGCTAACCAAACAAAGAGACTTACTTATAGAAGAAACCACAATAAAAATGGAATCACGGCCCCTTCAAGTGAACCGCAACTGGCACAAAATCAGCTCAAAAATATGTAAGACAAAAAGAAACACAGGAACATAAAACCAAGATGGTCCCGCCAACAGAGACACCCTGCGCCACATTTTCCCGTTCTACTCCAACATTCCTCTCACTGAATCCATCCAGTTGACCTTATAAAAAACCCTAACCAAGAATTAGTAGAGCCAGGCTGGCTTTCATTAATTTGGTCACCTGTAGGCACAAGGCAGGCGATCAGTCGCTTTGGAAATGATGTCGCTCTAAATCTTGCTGCTGCTGTGCCTCCTGCTGGCTCGCAAGTTGCACACATCAAATGGTAACTTAATCCACTAATATTAGATGTTTGTGCACCCAGGACACCTCTGCACAGAACACTGCATAACCAGGGTGTCTATGGTGTCCTAATAGGGACACGCAGCACGGTGTCTTAATCCCAGCCCTTTAGGAACACATTTATTTAAGAAGTTTGCATTTCTGTTAAGGATGATTAAGTGTCATTTCAACACTGCTCTCCCTCGGGCCCAACGATGATGCGAGATTCTCATTGGCCGACCATTTTCATATCAGCCACCACGGTGGCCTGACGGAGACAGCTGGACTTTTTGTTGACCAGGATAAGAAAATATTGATCACAAAAGGAACACAACGAAGTAGATCCAATGAGTTTGCTAAACTCAAGAAAATAATAAAAAAAATCAGCTGAAGTGCTCTTAACTACAGAAGAAAACAATTTGGTCAGTAAGACATCCAACAGACAATTTTTTGCTTAATTCCACCACTCTGTCCTGACAAAAGGACACTGGCATGACTCTCAGACCCACCAAAATGCTGAATGGTACTGAAATATGCAGATACTGCATAAAGAATATATCAGATGAAATTACATACAGTTCTGTATTTGTATGCAGCAGATGCAGATAGTGGGCTGGACTTCCTACAGCTGTATCTCCCTCCAGAATTCCTGATTGGTAAGTGGGATGATTCCAGTCACACTCGATTATCCTCGACTATAACGCCATAATCGGTCTTGCAAGAGCAACACAAAAAATATGGCAGGCCCAGCACAGTGAGCCATGCCAAAAGCATTGGTCTGCATTTCAAAGACAATATGCACAAACACATGGAGAGGTAGGAGGCCGGGGAGGAGGGGGAAACATGATAAAAATGGCAACTCTAAGCTCTGTCCTAACCTTCACTTTTAAACCCAGTAAACAGGCTTTGGAGGCAGATTGAGGCCTTTTGGAAAAGCCTGTCTCATTTCTGTGAAGCACCAATGCAGGGGTTCTATGAAGTGCTCCTTGGAACACTGCCAGAATGCCATGCAAGCACCTGGCAGTCGCTTGGTAGGTCTTCCCAGACTCCACCATGATCGGCCCCTTATGAATACCCATGCTAACCAAAGTTATTGTACAGTCCTGACGGCAGTTAAGTCTAGCAATTGGTAGGAGGGCAAATCTGAACACAGTTCGACCCTGCGAGAATACAGACGCGAACACCCACACACACAAAAGTCAGAGGGCAAGCGTCCCCTTCTGTCTGATGTGTGGTTCAAAAGGATATTCTGCTTCAGCCCAAGTGGTTAACATGCTAGAGCTCCGGACACCATGACCTTTTACTCCTGGCTGTGTAGTGCATCGCATTTCTGAGCCAACAATTCTCTTTAAGAACTTAACCAAGGTCTGGAATGTTTATGATTCACATGCACCAAGCTGCAGGTCAGTAAAATGCAAGGGTCCCCAACACGACTTCAGCTTTTAGGTTCCTGAACACGAACCCCTCCCTTTTTGAGCATTAATCTTTCACCCATTGCAAAAGAATTACTGTGACCTCTCAGCACCTAATCGAACTGCCCCATGTACAGGAGAGGAAACTACCGTATTGAACAATGGGAGACGTCTCATAATCAATCAGCGTCGCCTAATATGCATGTCTCACGATGCTGCCTTCTTATCTGATGCGACTCGCCGGCCAGAGAGTCTGCTGTAACCATTAACAACATGTATGCAATTTTTCATGCAAACAGGCTCTGATCTGTTAAACCATTTGGACTTTCACAGCACCATGGCGCGACATAATAAATTATCCATAATTGATTTTTGTCATACCTGAAAGGCCCTACCCACCAATGACAGACACGCACCGGTGGCTAAATCATGCTGTTAATGACTGCTGAGGCTCACGGGCAGGAGAAAGGAAGAGGCTTGCTCAGTGTGCTGAATTGATTATGAGGACAAGTGGCAGACAGGGATGACTAAAAAAAACTGAAAAAAACAGTGTGAAAAGGCTTGGCTCTTGTGAAATGATGGAGTCACTTCTGTAAAGGGGAATTATATGGGTCCAATGGCAGCTCTGGTAGGGGGCAGCTGTGGAAGCTGGTGGCTTTGTGCCCTGTAGCTGCAGGGAAGGGGGCAAGGAGATGGGGATGGGTTGCAGAGATAAGACCATCGTTGCTCCACTGACACCTCCACGGCTCCGCTCTCCGTAATGGATCCCTAATGTACGATATCCATCACGGGACTGTCTACGCATTACTGCTCTCCCTGGGTCGCTACGGCACTGGGTTTTAAATCCCCCTTTTTTCACCCAAAAAAATGAGGACGATGATGAACGACAGAGGGGAGACGGAAGAAAATGAGACAGTGAGAGCGGGAACAAGCCATGGCAGGATCCTCACGGCTTTCCAGCTTGTCCTCAGAGACGTTTCTAACCAAAGCTTTGTGGTCAAACAGGTTGCAAACTTTTGCTTATCTGCTATGTGATACCCTCAAACTGAGTCAGTAGGTGCACTCGTGGGTATGGACAGATTTGAGAAGAAAAACACAAGACGACTCACCATCTGATAAACACAGCAAAGTAGCTTAAATATGAGGAAGTGGAGGGAAAGGCTTGACAAAGGTAAAGCAGTCGCTGTAAATAGTAACCCATTTGCTGTTTAGCTTTAATGTGCATTATATGGCTTGTGGGAAGTCAACGGAATCTGCAAAATGGGGAAAAAGCATACTGCTTTTATAACGCAAACACACGTCTCCCTCTCATTCTGCCTTGGGCCACCACACTAAATATACTTGCTCCTGATCTCTGCTCTCGCTCCCTAATTTATCTTCTTAGGAATACGAGGAAGAATATCAGGGTGAGAGCTTACGAAGCACACAGGGAGATTTCAAGGGGCGGAAATCAGGGAAGGGGACGGGGCGGATGGGGGCGGTGGCCATCCCATCAGGAGCATGAAAATGAACATGTAGAGAGAAGTGGGGCGGCCTTCATCTCTCCCAGAATTCCCCAGGCGCTGGATCATAGCACCAACCGCTCACATCAACCTAAGAACCTTACTGTCCAAGGACTTGTCCAGACTCATATGTGACGTAAGGGGGGGGGGGGACTTTTGGGGAGACAAAGCGGTCAGACTGGCGATACCACCCTTAAACAGGAATGGCTCTCTTCCTCTGTTCCCCCTCGTATTCCCTCTCTCCTGCTCACCACCACAGAAACTACAACTGGCATGTCCCCAATGGCCTGAATACAACAAAACATACATTAAAAGATGATATATTTATTCAGCCATCTATTGCTGTTCCGGCAAATCTGGGGCAAACCCTCGAAAGCTTTAATCAATTTTCGAAAAAAAAAAAGAGGTACTAGGAGAGAAATAAGCACCATAAACCAAAAAAAAAAAAATAATCTGAACTGTAGGCTAATGAAATTACGGCAATGTAATCTGTGTTTTGGGGGGGGGGGGGAGTACTGGACCTGAGGCAGCATTGGGTTGCATTTGCTTCCCAGGAGGTGGCTGGTCAAGAGGTAGCAAGAAGCTGAATGTCAGATGGGGAGGGAGGCAGAGAAAGCATTGCATTTGCCACAGTCCTCCTCTGCCTGCAGTCCTCTTCAAGGATTAGCCTATTAGGGGAACAAGGATGCACCGGAGAGTTAGGTCACAGTTCAAAAGTGGATACTGTGATGTAGGTCACTGGCTCCATTTGCCCTGCCAGCTTATGGCCCATTCACAGGCAACTGCAACGTACTGTACCACACCAGCTCTCCACCCACGCCACTCTCTGACTGCTGCAGACCCATTCAGATATCCAAAATATGCTTAATCACTTCCACAGTGAAAACAGATGGCAGCCCTGCACATCGTGCGGCAGGGCCGCAGAGAGCGACGAGCGTCGCGGACGGGAAAAAGCAGCAACGCCAGCGCCGCATGCCTGATCTTTGACCTTTGACCCGTCTTGCATCAGCCCCTCCCTCCTTAATCGCAGGAGCACGAGTGCGCTGATGGAACGCCGTCTCCCAGTGACATCAGCACTTCTAGGAAGGGAGCTGTTTTATGATGCAATGTTTCTCCACAGCCAAGCAAGATTACGTCTCCTTAATCCGAGTCGGCCCTTCTGGGAAAGCGCAGCGAGGTACTGGAGACCTCCACACGTTACTGGGGGTAGGGTGTGGCAAATTTCACGGTGTGCATACATCTATGGCTCACCAGGACGCCCCACGTCACGATCTCCGCACTGGACATCCCTCCTCTCTTCCATATTTTACCGAATACAGATATAAAGAGAAGAAAAACAGATAATTTCTAAATATTTATCTTAAAGTGCCAGCACAAATTTATTTAACAATTAACTTGTTTTAGGAGTTGCATAACGGATTTTAAGGTCACACATAAATACTCATTAGGAATAATAAAAATTGCCATCATTCGTGGGTATGCATTCCTTTCTGCTGCAGCTGTTAAGTTAAAGTGCCATAAATGTACGATTTAAAGTTCATTAATGCCTTCTAAATATCCCTGCCAGCTATTTTTATGAATATTAGCACTGTTAAGAGCCCCCCACTCCTACCCATGTTTATTACAATGGGAGTGGCTCCAGCCGCGAGGTTATCTGTCAGTACCGAGCTAAATAAGCACGACAGAAAATAGCAGTTACTGTGGCGGTAATGACAGAGGCAGATCAAACGAGTACAGCCTGTCATTCTTAGCCAGCGCTATCAAAGTCCAGGTATTTATTGTCAAGATGGGCACCTTCACCCAGGATGTCTATGTAATTATATGCAGGAAGACCTTCATTTTCTGCGTTCCACGAAACTGAACATAAAAGGACTTGCGGGCAGGGGCTTGTAATTGTCTTTCCCATTGCATTGTGGGAGCGGGACGGGAGAGAAACAAGGCAGCCATAAATATTCCTGTGTATCCTGTTTACTGTGGCCGTCTCCCCTCTTGCCCTTCCCACTCCTCCCTGTGTGTCTCCACTCAATCGTCAGTTCATTATTCCTGAGTTTGACTGGGGGGGGTGGGTCCATTGCCTTCAGGACAGATGTGTAAATTGTTGTGCTAATGCATTGCCTTGGCCGCTGAGCCCGTCAGAGAGAGATTTGTGCACTTGGGTGACACCGTGTCACGGTCACTCGCTCGCTTGCCGTGCTCAGAAGTGCACGCAAGATAGTCTTTTTTGCCAACATTTATACATTATGGAGATGTATCCATGGGGGTTGATTTTGAAGAACTGATGGTTATTAATTTGTATTTTTCTGGCCTTCAAACTTTGGCAAGTTGTCTGTGGTCCCTTGTTGGCTGGCTTATGAAATGTTTCTCTTTTCATGCGTGATATGGGCTCTGTCGGCTGTTGCTTTTGACTGCCTGTCCTTGCACAATCCATATGTCCCAGCATGCTCCGTTCCAGTCTCCTCCCGGAGGATCCACCTGTCAACCATGTGGAGCACTGACCCCGGCTCCTTGCTGGCAGACCCTCTAAGGTCCAGCCAATGGGATCCCATCTGCTGCCTCTCTGTGCGGCCTTCTGTCTGATAGACCCCTGGTCTCCATTGGCCAGAAAATCTGTCAATCATTCCTCATTTACCGCATGCAGCCTATCTGAAGGCCCAGGGGAGCCAGTGAAGCTGAATGCCCCCCCGTCCCCTTCCCTGCTACTTTGATTGGTCGCTGGTGTCCAATACACCTGGAACTGAAGGCTGCCAAAATCATCCTTGCCCAGGCAATACAAGTCCACTGGGGATTAACAGACCAGTGTTAAACCTGTTTAGTCACGATTGCTAATGATCAACACACCCAATCTCACCCAGGGGCACTCTTCTATTTTTATGCCTCTGTCCCAGTTATCGGCGATGTTACAGCTTCCATCTCTCACACACCAATGGTACATGCATGCAGAAACAAACAAACAAAAAATGAATAACAGAGCTACTACCCTCAAGAAGTGTATTTTAACCCAAATGGATCAATATAGGAATGTCAAAAATGAGGGGCCCTTGCTGAGGGATAAATCAATCAGACGGAACAAAAGCAAATCTCCAAGTTCCTCCAAATCAATGGATGTGTTTGCAGTCGTAATGTGAAAATGTACTTTCCTCCTGCCAGTATGGTGGGTGGCAGCCCCCAGAGTGCATGTTGGCAGGGGGGGCAGACAGGGAGTTTGAACCGAGACGAGCTAAGTTAATGAACCCTCTCCCGTCAGCATGTCCGTCCATCTGCTTTTGTGATCTCGCAAACACTGCGCAGCGGGGGCCGTACACGCTGTACACCGTGGGCGGTGGGGAGGGGGGTAGGGCTGGTGCGGGGGGGCGTGGGGGGCTTCGTTCATATGCATTTCCAACACTTTAACAGGGATCTGGCACTTGGGATTCAGGTCCTCATTTGGGGCGTCTGGCCTGGTGCCTGTCCTGTACAGTCCCAGCGCCACCCTCCCCTGCTGATCCTAGCAGAGCTGCAGCATGGAGGGGAGGTGAGCAAGAGGTCGGCCATGCATCCCATCTGTCCATCTGTAGGTAAGAGGCTTGAGAAGCCAGGGGGGCTGGGTGCTGCCACGCAGGTGTTCTCATACACTCTGGTACACACATTCACATTAGCACCGACACCGCTAACAGGCATAAACACTGCCACCCCCATGCACACACTCACACACTGACTGAGGAGGGGGAGTGGATCTTGACACCGTAAGATGCCAGATGTGATATTTCTGCTTCCTGACTAACGGAAAATGGGGGGGGGGGTAACTTTTCCAAGTGCAGGCCCGAAGCTTCAGAAGTGGCGGCATCCTCAGAGTGACCTTCAGACTAAAATCCGTCTCTTCTCAGCTCCGCTCCCGGCACATCACGCCTGCTGCCCCAAGTAGGATCAACCATTCTGAGATTAGGACTCAAGATGCAGCGAGGGAGGAATTTAAAGCACGTCCCGTGTGACAGAGCCGGGGGCCGGGGGGGGAGGAAAATCTGCACTAAAGTCCAAGAAGGATGCCGTCCTTTAATTCCTGCCATTTCATTATTTATTCGCTCTGCCACAGAGCCCCGCCCACAGCGCTGATTTCTCTCTCTGCAGTGGGCGCAGCCGGGGCCGCACGCCTCTGCTCCGGGAGATGAGTGGCTGGGATTGAAACCTATAACCTTCCCACTCCCAGTTCGCATTCTCATTACAGCAAGCCGACTGTGTAAATCGGAAAGGGGTTACTGCATGGTGCCGGCTGATGCAGTCTGACTGTTGGACTGATTGCTGCACGGGGCAGTCAACATTACCCCCCCCCGAGCACAAAAGAGGGTCTTTAAACATCAAAGGTAAAGACTCAGGGGTATGAAACGGCACAGTGTAGAGAAGTCATTGTTACGGATGTTTTCCCTCCCCTATCGCGCATACTGTGGCATATGCTGTGCGTCTCGCACGCACACACCCGCAGTGACACACGGCTTTACCGTGCACAGTCACACTGTCACTGTTTGACTTATAATATGCATAATGTACATGTGCACACATGCCGTGTCCCTCACAAACACACACATGCAGACAAAAAAGCCCATTGTTTCTTTCACAAACATGCACGCACGCACACACACACACACACACACCCACACATACACACACGCACATGCACCATTTCAGACTCCCCCAGGAGGTTTTCCCCAATTCCTCTACACCAACACCAGCTGCACTGGGGTGCTAAGAAAAGCCCCCACTGTGGCACTGATGCCCCTGCAGGACAAACAAAGAATACCCCCCCCCGGGCGCCCCCCCCCCGGCCGACCACACCCGGCGCCGACGGGGACGGGGGATGGGAGTAAAATAAGTAATAGTTATATTAGAAAGCCAAAA
>JAODKN010000063.1:13253537-13288201 GCA_026774425.1 Petrocephalus zakoni
CATACTGACCTTACTAAAGGTCTGTCTTACTCCATACTGACCTGACTAAAGGTCTGACTGACTCCATACTGACCTGTCTAAGGCACTGTCTTACTCCATACTGACCTTACTAAAGGCCCGTCTTACTCCATACTGACCTGTCTAAGGCACTATCTTACTCCATACTGACCTGTCTAAGGCACTATACCTGATTTCCTGCTGATCTTCCTGTGTGAGGCCCTTTCTCTCACACATCAGCCTGACCTTTCAGAAGGGCTGCTTGTCTGACACTCTTTCTACCTGCAGGCTGCCCTCTCCATCTGAAGCATCGCTCCCCCTTCCGCCTGTGAGTTCTTGCCTGTCTGAGCTCCGCTCGTCAGCGTCTTTCTGGTGGTTTTCTCGCCTCTCGGAATGTTTCAACACAGCTCATCTGTCTTTACGTCTGCCTCTGTACATGAAAGTCCGTACATCTCTCGCTGTCTCCACGTCTCTCTCCTGTCTGCCCCAGCTGCACTACAGTTTTATAGCTTTCTCAGTTTATCCCACTCTGCCTCTTTCTCACTTTTTTTGACAAAAGACTATTTTTTACCACCTTCTTGGGGTAGCTTATCTGACTATTTCTAACTACTTCTATCTAGAAGGCTTTTTACTCTGAAGCCCACTCAAATATAACAGGGCCTCACTGCAGTTACTCCAAATGCTTCTGATGGTGAAAACAATGGCTCACGTAGCCCAGGCTAAAAATATTTACTTATCTGATTGCCGCTGTCTAACTTAAAGGTCCTTTGTGTATCCTGGAATCTTACACTTTTTTTTTACCGATGTTATTATTTCAGCCCTATTTCTCAGAAATGCCAAACATATTCAGCTGTGTAATTCTGCAGAAAAGTGACCCCCCCTCCACTTCAAACTTTACAATGGAGTAGCTACACCCCACAGGCCTCTGATTTGCATCGTCAGTCTGTTCCAGTTCCGCCTCTCCTCCTTCTGCCGCTCGCTCCATTCTACAACACGAGTCCTTCTTCTGAAGCGGCGACTTCAGCGACAGAACAAGGCCCCACCTCGTCCCGCTTTTACGCAGGGACATTCCTTTGATATCCGCCCTGCCCTCCCCCTCCCGAGAAGAACTGCAGGCTGACAGTGTGGCGAGGCGAGTGCCGCTCTACCCGGCAGCCGCGCTAATTAATGCGTGTGTCAACATGGAGCGCGCAGCGCCAGGCAAGAAGTCTGAGCTCAGCACATCCTAAACACTGACAGACAGACAGAGAGAGACACGGATGGAAAGAGAGGTGGAGAGAGAGAGGAAGAGAGAATGGCGGAGAAAAGGAATCTGCTAATGAGGGTACAGCGGAATCTGGAAAAGTATTGCGATAGCTATGATCACCCTGCTCTTAATCTCATCTTCCGGGATTTCTGCTCACTGAGCTGTGTGGAGAAACCAGGACTATGCTACAACCCTCCTGCAACCCCCCCCCCCCGCACCATCTCACACTGAAGTTAGTTCAAGAATGGGCAGGATTCCAGTATCCCTACCCACAATGGTATTCATTATTTTTTATTTTCATATGCTAGGATTTCAGAACCGTTCCCCCACGCCATTTTTAATAAACACAAGCAGCTTTTCTGGGATGTCTATGCAAGGACTTAAAGATGATGGAATGAATGGACAGGAGGGGGGGTGAAGAGACAAGTATTCTTGCAACACAAAATCCGCGTGCATGTATTTAGCTATCCGAGATGTGCTGCAATGGACTGTTTTGCTTTCTGTCATCGTGCTAGGGAAATTATGACAGCGCCGTGCTAAATGGTGCAACTCACACCCCTCAGCCTCATGTTCAGCCTCCCAGTCTGTACATTCTTTGTTCTCTTCCAGCAGAAACCTTAATCCATTAAACCATCAGAAAGTTCCCTTCTGTGACGATCTGATTATGGGGCGGGTAAGACCCGCACATGACTTAGCGCAAGGCTCTGCTATTTATGCAGAACTGCCAAGGTTATACTCCAGGGCACACTGGTACCGAATCGGCTAGGCAGTCAAAACAAACACCGGCCCCTTCATCCTGAAATGCATTCATTTGAACATGTCGCCACTATGTAGTCTTGGAAATATTAATTTCGGCATCCTATGAAAACTTTTTCAGTACTTTTTTAAAGGGGAAAAAATGGCGTATTAGTATTTTGTTCATCCTGTCTTTCCAAACAGCTGAAAATTACCCCCCAGTTAAGTAACATCAAATGTTCAACTATTTAGTTCTATCCATATCCGGCTTATCAGACAGGGATAAATGAGACTAGCTACTCACAAATACACATTCTGTAAGCTTACACAGTGAGTACCCACAATCTACTGAATACCTGCTCAGAGATGAAAGCCGATGTTCACAATACCCTGCTTATACTGAGGTGGCTGTTGGTCCTGTGGTTTACAGCACCCCTCCCCCACTGTCAGTCCGGACGTTCGATATCCTGCAGGTTACAGGCCCGATTACTCGCTCCAGTCACTGACTTCTCCCGGTACAGCTTCCTTAAGGACAGTCACCCCATTATTAGTATGATGACGTTACTAGTTTGTCTGTGCTAAAAAGCCTACTGTAAACAAAAACACATACACAATTTTATAATATGTAAAATCTCCATATATCTTTCCTTAATAAAAATTGCATGAATTTCAATCAACCACATGAATTTTAATTTTTAAGTTGATGTAGTAACAGCATATAGGAGTGTAGCTTTTTATAATATATTTTATAATATTTATAATATAAAAGCAGGTTAGCTTGTGTCTGTAATAGGAAAGTTGCTGGGGCCAGCAAAGTAATCATATCAGCACTGGGCCCTTGAGCAAGGCCATTAACCCCAATTGCTCCAGGGACTGTTTGACCCTGATCCTCACTTGTATGTTGCTTTGGGCAAAATAACAGTCTGACAAATATATATATCAAAGAAACTTATCTTAAAACAAGCTCATAATATAGTAACAACATAATGTCACTCATATTAATATATTTATGATGTAAGCATATGGGCTACAAATTGAAGTGAAAACGGTTACATAATTTTCTAAAATCCTAGAATAAAAAACGACGCCACCGACAAAGTTGGATAAAAATGAGAAGCCAACTATATTTAGAATAGAGGCTTTAATGCGCCGTATGCTGTTTCCTTTGGGAACTCGGCGCACTTTGGCAGGTCTGCTTTCTTTCTTTACTTTTGAAATGATATTCCCCCCGTTTTTGATTTTATCGGGGGCCAGGAAGGCACTGAGCGAAACCTTAATTACTCCCTGCACACCGGGGGGGCCCTTTCTTCTCGGCTTGTAAGAAGCAGACCCACGGCACAAAGTCGCGGCTTCTTCCTGTGCTTTTTTCATGTCATTAAAGGAGGCAGGTTTTCCAGCGCGGTGGCCCCACTCTTCGGAGATAAACCCAAACTTCCTATTAAACGCCAGCAAGGAGTCTACTGTGACATCTTGGAGCATATTACCAGCCTATCAGCGGGACCCAGAATAGCTGAAAGTTCTGGTATGCGGTTAATTTCAATAATGTTTAATTATCTGCAAATTAATGGTAGGATTTTTTTATTTTTATAACCGATATAGGCTACACCCAACGTTCTTCGGTTTTAGTAAAA
Source organism: Petrocephalus zakoni (assembly GCA_026774425.1). Classification (NCBI taxonomy): domain Eukaryota; kingdom Metazoa; phylum Chordata; class Actinopteri; order Osteoglossiformes; family Mormyridae; genus Petrocephalus; species Petrocephalus zakoni. Next base: position 13,257,147 of record JAODKN010000063.1, read on the forward strand.
TGGCCTATTTTGTGACGCAAATACTCCCCCGTTATTATATTGTGCATATACAGCGCATAATTACCGTCAGGTCGGTGTCAGCGCGCTTCCTATATCTGAGCCGTGGCATGTGAAGCTAGTGTATCGGATTTGCAGAATTTGGCCTCACTGTATTTGCAATCCCGTTTTTCCCAAACCAGTGAAGTTCCTAAATTAGTGTAAGTATGTAAAACCGTTGTATACAAACTAATTGCCCACGGCGATCTCTGCGGGTGTTTGTGTGACTAGAAGTCACCCGAGATGTTTTTTTTCTTTTTTGGGGGGGGGCTGTATTTAAGTGCACCTTATTAAAGTCCCGTGTAGTTGACACAGGTAGAACTTTTTGGAGTGCCTTTGCCGAGGAGCTGAGTGCGCAGGAGAAGCGTGAAGGGCGTCCGTCCGTCAGGCAGCGGCGCCGCGGAACTTCGGGCGCCCGCCCGGCACCTGTGCGCCTTCCGAGCCCCGGCTGGATCGCGCCCCGGCTGGATCGCACCGCCCCCGCTTCGGTCTAATAGCACGGAGCAGCCCCTAGCCTCCCAGGCGCCGCCGTTTGCGGACAGGAAAGCCACAGGTCATGTCACGTTTGCAGCACCCGTTGCGTGATCTGAGAACCCTGCATCGCTTCTCCCAGGGCGATTTAACGAAGCGGCAAATATGCAGGAATAAAGACAATGCAATCCGAACTGAAATGGTTAATTGTTATCGATTATTGCCCGTTATTCGCTTTACACGGCAGGGGCACCGGGGATGTGCTTGTCACGCGTCCGCGGTGCTCGTAGGGATCGGCATGCCTTCCGCCCTTACCTGCCTCCGCAAGAGAGCATCCATAGACGGAGAGCAGGACGAAAAGGGGCCAGCCGCCCTGGCCGCGACGTGTCCGCCAAGCGCGCATCTTCCGCCAGCTCGGCCGCCGCGATAGGTCCCCTGGTGCTCTCGGAGGCGCTGGGGTCGCCCTTCCACCTTCCTGCGCCTTTGTCGTCTGATAGCAACGATGTCCTTTTCAAAAACGAAACTTTGCCAGCATCACGAATGGCAAAGTGTTATTTTAGTATTTTAAGTTAAACGGCAAGCAACTGAATCCAATTAAGCAAAAAAAAAAAAGCTATGTAAATGTATAAACACACACGGATTCTTTCATTTATAAAAACGGACGGATCAGCTGGGTTGAGTTTGTAAGTTCCCAAAGACAGAGTCAAAAAAAATTAAAAAGAGTCCAGTAATTCGATTCATGAAAAACACCACCAACTTCTTTAGGCGACACCGACCTTCCGTATCAACTCCACCCAAGAATGAATTAACAGCCCATATGGACCAGGACAAACGAGGGAAAGTTTGGGGTTTTCACCGCGTCATGTCCACTGGTCCATCTATTTTTTATGGGGAAAAGCCCCATACAATTAACACTTGTAAAATAAAACTGAACTGTAAAAAAAAAAAAAGAAGTAGAATCCCTTTTTTCTACCCAGCAGAAAGACTGGGTAGAATCGGTGGCTTATCTGTCCACTGTGCACAGCTGCTATCTCCGCGTCCTCATCCTCCGCAGGCTCCCTTTCCCGCTCCGTAATGCTCGAGGTGTAAACACGGACACGGGGATGAGCGCCGCACAGAAACGCCAGCCTCCGGCCTCCGATGGCCCGGACAGCCAATCACCGGCGAGCGCTCTGCGGGGAGAGAGGGAGAGGGAGAGAAGGAGGGAGGGAGAGAGAGAGAGAGAGAGAGAGACAGACGGAGGGGGGCACAGATTCACAAATCAAAGGACTCGGAGTCACTCTCGCATTAAGTTTTTTTTTCCCTCAAGTGACAGGATCGGGAGAGACATGGTTCTTTAGGAAACAAGTTTTGCGAAATATGTATTTATATGCGTTTCGTTTTGGTATGTATGGCGTGGTTATAAATAAAATGCAATGCGCATATGCACTAGAAACGAAGACCCAGTAACCTCAATTTCCTAGCAACCGTTACCAGCGACCCTGCTATTAACAAGTAGAATTTAGATTATTATAACACAGCCAGTGATTTTTTTTTGGGGAAGCGATGCGTTTACCTCTTAATTTTCTGTTGTGCGTCTGTGGATATTTGTCCTGTATATGCCACTTTTTCTATGATTGGTACATATTTCTCAAAACTTAAAAAAAATAATAATAATATCTACATCTACTGCTGAAGTAAATATGTAAAAGGAGAAATATCCCCAGTACGGAACAAACAGTTTTAGGTGTAGTTCACTATGCATATCCACGCTGCTATAATAGCACGTGACATGTCTAATCGCGCTGTTCTTTTCTGTTTCAGCAGATGTGCTTTAGATTCGTATGCGTTACGCAATTAATTATAATTTAATATAAGAAAGAGTTTGTTTTTAGAAAAACACCTTGCTGAAATCTGCACACCTTAGAGATGCATGCTGACCACTAGAGGGCGCCATGTCATGTATAACATGTTAAAACTAGTATCAGTTGTCTTACTATGCTACGTTTATTACCATGTTATTTATTTACTTCGCAAATATCTTGTCCAAATCCTTTAGCAATCGGTCCGCTGTTGATTACACTAGGGCCGTGATTAGTCGAATGACAAACGTTTGTGACAAACAAATTGATTGCCTGGTGTTGTTATAAGCAGGAAGGGTCTAGATTAGACAGGGATTTGATAAAATGGCAGCAGGTTGGACAGCGCACATAAAGGTACTCCTCTCGGGAGCATCTGCATATCCTGTGTAATCAAATTTATTGTAAATGATCATTGGACGCACATTTTGTGATGTGCTCTGTAGGGTGGTGGTGGTTGGCATACACCAAGCATCGCGTTGCGCTGATGCCAAAGGAGGTGTGATGGGGGTTTAGGGTAAAAAAGAGCAGGGATTTATTGCACCAGGCCATTAATACAGATGAAGGGGAGTGTGTATGTGTGTGTGTGAGGGGGGGGGGGTGCCTGAGCATTTGCCCATTATGCCTGAATGATTTAAAGTGACCCCCTTTCTGAATGGCCCTTTTCAATCATAGATGATCAGGCAAAATTTACCCAGGATAACCCCCCCTCAAGCCAGCAAAATTTAATGAGGGGGGCCTCCTCCCTTGCCAAACTTATCAATTACCAGTGGTCCCACTAAATTTAATGAGGGGTGGCCCCTCCCTTGCCAAACTTATCAATTACCAGTGGTTCCACTAAATATTCAGAGATCCACCCTCCAGTTGGCACTGTTACCGATTAGCGACGATCACGATAAATTTACCATCCCAAGGTCAGCGGAATGTACCGAGGGGGCAGAGCACACCTCCGGGCAGTGGGTCCCGTCTCAAAGCCAGTAAGGATGAGATGCAGTGAGGGGAATATGGAGCAAGGCTGATCGTGGCATAGGGCAGCATGGTTTGGGGCCCAGATACTCGAATTTAAGTGGGTGGTGGGGTTTATTTCCAAATGCACCTTGACACCACAGGGTTTTGGGTGTGAGTATCAGACTGGTGGTGTATCTCTTATTGAAGAAACTCGTCAAGGCTGCGAGTCATTCCGGTGACTGGAATGTTTATAGCAGTGTTTCTCAAGTCCTAGGGAACCCCCAGATGGTCCACATCTTTGGTCCTGTCCAACTACCATCACACCTGAGCAAAACAATCAAGAACACAGAATATCTGGTACAGGTGTATTGGCAGCTGGGAGGGAGCAATGTGTACTGTCTGGGTTATAGCATGAGGAACTGGGAGAAGCCGTTATGAGAGTCACTATAATCCTTGGTGGAATTGCACGGCTGCTCCTTTCTCAGGAAGAGAAGGACAACAGTCTCTGTGCCTAGTGAGGCAAGCAGCCATCACGTGGCCTCCCACTGCTCCTAACTGAGAGGTTTGGGCATGGAAAGGTGTGTCAGGACGGAGCCCGCAAGCTGGTGCTGGGCTCCCCAGCGTGAGCTGAATGCAGCCGTTGCCGTGTCTCTCTTAAGGGGTTCATGTTCCGTCACAGAAATCCAACTTCAAAGCGGTAATCCTGCAGGACAAGCATGACTTTTCCCTTGTCTTCAAAACACTGCCTTATCCCACTTCCCGGAACACCGGCTGTGTTTTTTATTATACAGTTGTTTAATTATTTTTTAAGAATTTGTATTTATAATGGTCTTGAAGAGTCAGTCTTGTTATATTGCAGCCGCTCATGGACACTGCTTATTGTGAGACAGTGATGCTTGTGGTTTATGTGAGATTGGGCTGACTGGTAAAATTTTCATTCATCTCAAAATCTGACACATTAGATTACGACGGCGTATTAGGGCCATTGTATATAAAAATAAAATAAAACAGGGTTGGGGAGGGGGGTAAAATTACGAGAAAAAAGTCAGAAATTCTGAGATTAATATCATATATTTGCGTGAAAAAACTCAGAATCTCTGACTTTTTTCTCGAAAATTTGTGACTTTAAAATCTCAGAGAATATCTGACTTTTTTTCTCGCAAATTTGCGACTTTCTGATCTCAAAGAATCTTTGACATTTTTTCTCGAAAATTTGTGACTTTAAAATCTCAGAGAATATCTGACTTTTTTTCTCGCAAATTTGCGACTTTCTGATCTCAAAGAATCTTTGACATTTTTTCTCGTAAATTTGTGAGTTTTTTCTCGTATATTTACCACTTTAAACTCAGAGAATATCCGACTTTTTCTTCTCGTAAATTTACTACTTACATCTCAGAGGATCTCGGAGTTTTCTTTCTCACAAATTTATGACTTTACAATATCAGAGAATCTCCGACTTATTTCTCGTAAATTTACGTCTTAAATCTCGAAAATTTGGACTTTATCGTCGCAAATTTATGACTTTACAATATCAGAGAATATCCAAGTTTTTTCACGCAAATATATGACATTAATCTCAGAATTTTTGACTTTTTTCTCGTACTTTTACCCCCCTCCCCAACCCCGTTTTATTTTATTTTTATATACAATGGCCCTAATACGCCGTCGTATTAAATTACAGAAATCTATTACAGTAAATATTTAGTCAGTTATAAAAACTGTGCACTAGTGCCAACCAGGCCCAATGCAGGGTTAGATGACACACATTATGGGGTTGACTGGCACAACATTAATATTCTATGAATTTTCTAAGAATCTAGCAGCATATGAAAATAACCTTTTGCTTTAATCCAAAGTAAAACTTACCATCTACAGTAATGTCAGTAAAAAAATTATTCTGAATCTGTCAAAACACCTAATTAATTTAAACATTGTCTAGTAGACTAAAAAGAACAGTAAAAAAAAAAATCCAGGCCACTGATGATTTTAAACGTCTTCTTGCATTCTTCCAATTTACTTGTTTTTAATAATCAAATAAAAATACTATACATTTTTTTTAATGTATTAAGTACCGACCAGCCACATCTGCACTCTATGCGTTTCATGGTGGCAAGCTAGCATGACTTTCCACTTGCTTTCAAGTCAAATCTTCAATATCTGACTGAGGTACATTTGTATTAGACATTTTTCCTTGACGTAATTTTTTAGTGTTGATAAAAATCTCAAAAGTAATCACCACGTTAGCAGTGTGCAGCCTTCCACTCTCTTGACAAGATGGATCAAGGTAAGTAATATGGACACATCTTCTAATGCTGAATTTTTGTGATGGCTAACTCTACTCTCTTGGAAATTATCACTGTGCCAGCCAACCCCTATGGCCAACCAACCCTCATCTCCTCTGCTGGTAGCAGCTACAGTAAAGTAGACCTGATCTTCTCCAACTTCTCAGCAACTTCTCAGTAACATCTAAGCCGCTTCTCAGCGATACCTCTCTGAGCTGTTTGTAAGTGGCACCAATGGTGTTATAGTTGTGTTCATTCAGCGATTCACACTGTAGCCTCACACCTCAAGGGTCATGGGCACAGTTCCTGCCCACCAGCTCTGTGAGTGGGAAGTTTGTATGTTTTCTTAGTTTGGCTTGATGTCCTACAGGTAGTTCACTTTTCTACCACAGTCCAAAAACACACAGCTCAGTGAATTTAAGAGCAAATTTCTATACCTCAGTCCATTTTTTGTTGATTTTCAGATAAGTCCACTAATGACCTAAAGTCAGGCTTCCTCGTCATACGGTGCAGTACTGAGAACTGTGACTCACTCTTTCTACATGTAATCCAACAAAGAATTTTCATATATTTTCCAAAACACTCTTAGTCCACATACATTTTCTCGAAAAATTATCCTGTGAATTGAATGAGTTTTGGAGATCTGCTTTTCAACTGATGTTCCCATAATATCCTTATTGTCTGCATTGCAATGGAGTGACATCCCATCCAGGATATGGTCTGTGTTTCCTAGGATAGGAATCACTTCCAGCAAAGGAAACTTCATTTTTGATCAGACGTCATTCACATACCACTAGTTCTACTGCTGAAACTCTAGCATCCAAGAGTAAAGCCTGACTCAGGATCTAATCTTGCAATTCTGAGATTCCTGATTTCCGATTATGCCAGGGGTGGGCACAAAGGGCCGTTGTGTATACCAGTTTTCACTGCAACTCCCTAGCTGAACAGCTGACCTAAAGGTTACCCGAAAACCTGCATACACACCCGCCCTTTGCTAATAACATTGCCCACCCCTGGATTATACAATTAAGTTACGGTCAGCTGTTTTGGTTACACTGTTTAACAAAATGTGTCTGATCTTTTGTCCCAAAAAGCAAAATAGGTGACCCCAGTAGTATTTGTTGTGCTGATTTCAGGTATGCTCACGTAAGGATTTTGAGTGACTCTAAGTTGAAGTTTAAACAATAACGTTCATTTACAATGCACAGTGGCAAAAAGCTAACCCAGTAAAAGTTAGGAGTTTAGGTTTTTCTGCTGTATTTTGCCTCAGGGACATCCCTCTTAAGGGTCCAACAATAGTCAGCTAACATACTTGGGCTCCACCTGCCTTGGTACCGTTTTTCCATTTGGGAAATATCCTGATGGAAATGCTCACCATGCTCATCGCTGACAGCTCCAAGGCTGGCTGGGAAGAAATCCAAATGTGAGTGTAACAAATGTATCTTTAGCGACATATTACACCCCAAGGTCATGTACGACTTCAACAGATCATCAACTATTTCTTGGTAGTTGACTGCTTTATGGTTTCCTAAGAAGTTCTGACAAACGCTCTTGAAAGGCTCCCATGCTACCTTTTCAGTTGGTTCAACTGACAATCAAAGTTCTGATCTTTAATCAGTTCTCTAACTTGAGGCCCTATAAAGATCCCTTCCTTGAGTTTCGCATCACTGATCTGGGAAAATTTCTGTCTTAAGTACATAAATACAAGACCACTTCGATCCGTCGCTTTAACAGAGTTCTTCATTAGACCAAGCTTTATATGGAGTGGAGGGAGAAAGACTTTTGTTGGATCAACAATTATAATTTACGATCCCCGGAAAGTAAACACAGAATCTTGCCTCACTTTGGCCAATCAGCATTTTCTGTAAAAATATAGCATTACACGCGTAGGTGTGGGAGGGTTAAAAATAGCATAACTCCAAAAGTAAGGGTGATAGAGGAATTCTGAGACCATTTTTGAAATCAGCATGCAAAAATACATGTGTCACACCCGACAGTGGCTATGGGGCAAAAACTTTGTTTACCAGTGTTATATTAGATACATATTAAGATCTGAATCAATGGTCAATTCAATCGGGATAATCGTGGTTGTTTACCAAGCCTCGTGAGCTCTCCTGGCCTGTTGCACTATCCATTACAGCCACACTTTTTGTAGTTGAAATAGAATGGAACACACCCACACATTTTCCACCTTGTGATTTTCCTAGGTTCTGAAGAAACTTTGAGCCAAAATAGATCATATAGCAGTGGCATATTTTTCTTATTTTCTGGGACATGTTTGGCGAATGAAAATGGTTGTCATGACTCAGATTAAGGTACTACGTAATCTATGGTAGATTTATGTTAAGAGTGAAAGACAAAAATACATCCACGAGACAACCCGTGGGGGGGGGGGGTATTTGTTTTTTTTCTTCAAGTGATGTTTGCACTAATAGCCAGTATTTTAGAGGATAAATTAATCTGGTTATGCAGGAAAAGATAGATGAGAAAAAAGATAAAATCCAGTCGTGTGGGACTTTAGCCCTATAAATAGGCACAAGGTTCAGAGAGTTGCGAAGTAGATAATTGAATATTATTTTCAGGAATAATTAAATTGACCCATCCATCAGTCTAATTATTCCTTCTAGGCCAGAGGGGATGGCATTTAATAGATTTTAAAAGCAGTGAATTACAAAGGAATGGAGCCTTCACCTAACAGCAGTGAGTAATGCTGGTGTACAGTGCTTACCAAATACCAACAAGTAATAGATACCCTTGCTTGCTTCAGTGACAATGACTGACTTTCACTTTAACATTTCAGTAAATATCCTCTCAACATATCTGTGCAAGCTCTACATCCATCCTCCCACTGCTTGTCTTGTGGTACAGGGTTTACCCTAAGCAATCAGTATTGTAAATTTACTTCTATGTGTTAATAGAACAGAAATATGAGATTTATAGTTATGTAAATGCACCTATATGCAAATATATGCAAACATATGCAAATATTCAAGTGCTTGTGACTGTACTTTTGGATGGATGGAGTTTCTTTAAACATTGTTTGGTGTAAGTACATATTCCTCCATCATATTTCCAATATAAGAAATGACTGTGCTGTGGCACCTTCACTGAAGCTACATATACAGTATATTTAAGTGCACTCTGTTTTGAAGTGGTGCATGTTTAAAACCAGCAATAGTTGAAAATTAAATTCACTCTGACGTTTTACCGTGAACATTTCCGTGATCCGTATAGGCACCCACAGAAGTTCAGCATAGTTACCTCACTGTCTCTCAGCTGGTGCCAAAGTCCTCACTATGAATGAAGATCATTCGTGAACCAGCTAGCAAGTAAGTGAGACCCCTGGGGTGTTTCTCAAGACCAAGAACGCAAAGATCGTATTTGCGGTCTTAAAAAAACGGTCTTTCTAACTTGCCTCCCGAGAACGTACTTGGGGCGTACTAGGATGCAACCGATATCACTATCAACCCAATAGTGAGATTAGTGGGAGAACATTTCAAACTGAAGTTGAGAAAAAACTTCTTTACACAGCGTGTAGTTAGAATATGGAATAGTCTTCCTGATAGCGTAGTGTAAGCCAAATCCTTGGGTTCCTTTAAAGCAGAGCTAGATTAGATTTTAACAACTCTGAGTTATTAGTTGAGTTCTCCCCAAACGAGCTTGATGGGCTGAGTGGCCTCCTCTCGTTTGTATATTTCTTATGTTCTTATGTTCTTATGCATCCTTGAAATTTGGGGTGGAGCAGGAATGACATCTGGGGATTTATAATCATCCTCTGTACTTCTGTTCTTGAGTATTGCAAAGCGGGTACACAAGAACACAAGTGTGGTAAAGTATGTATATCGAGCAACACCCCTGGCTTGGCATGTGCCTCTGGGGATTGTGGGTAACCTGTAGGAGCTTCACGCTCTCCCATGATGCAATGTGAATAACTGGTAGTCTCTTCCAGGTTTACCCTGGCTCACACCAACCGATTCCTGGGATAGACTCTACTCCAATACTAATCAGATCAGTGATTATAGAAAATAGGTGACTAGAAGCCCTCTCAATCAAATTATTTTCAAGACTTTTTATGAAGATTATCTATTAAACAGCTCTGTTTGTCTGGCATGTGCAGTGGGTAGTGTTATGGCCTTGGGTTTAACCAACGTTTCATTTCAACAAAAATAATATCCTAAGCATAAAGCGATGAAAATTACCTACACGTTACGTGCACATGTCGGAATGTTTAACATGGTGCTGTAAATTGATCTGCTGCAACTGACGCTATTGATGTGTCGTAATCACCTCAGGGGTCGCGATCAAATGGAAAGAAATTTAAAAGGCTGATGGCTTTTTAAATTGCATGTTTTTTTTTTTATGTAACTATTAACTACTAGTTTTGTTACTTTTGTTAGTTATGGATAAAATGTTAATATAAAATGTTAAAATGTTGGTAAAATGTTATTTGTAATAGTTTAAAAAAAATTATTTGATTTCTTGGTGAGACCCCCCAGAGGGTCGTGACCCCTACTTTGGGAACCACTGCCCTAGACTACCACATAGCGCAGTGAGCGGAGCATGCGGCTCTGTTGTTCCCTGTGTCATGGGTTCGAGGCTGGCTAAAGGCCAGCCGTACCTCTTATTTTGTGTCTTGCTTCCCTAGTGTTCCATTTTCCTTTTTGAGTTTTTCGGTTCTAGGTTTACTCTCTCCATATTTTTGGTTACTCTGTTCCATTTCTTATCCTAGTGTGTTGGTTGGTGTTTTCCGGGTTTCAGTGTCTGTAGTGTTCCCTTGGTCTGTGAGTTAATCTGTTCCACTTGTCGCTTGTTGTCCAGTGCCCTCCCCAATTGGTTAATTGATTTGCACCTGTTCCTCGTTTGCTGCCCTGTTTCTCTGTATTTAAGTGCTTGCCTCTGTTTCGTCAGTCGGTTGTTGTGAATGGTAGTCAGTTGTTGTATTGTATGCTCGATTTGGTTTCCCCTGTTCTGTCTTCCAATAAACTGTTTGTTTCTACTTGAGGCACAAGTGGCTCGTCGCCCCCATTTTCCTGGCTACACCATGCCACGCCGCCATCGGAACCACGACGATTAGCTCATGTGAGATCTAATAACAAGAAATCGTGAACAGTACCCATGCTTATTGATAGTTCTATCGCCACTCGGCATGGAGCTGACCTAAATGTAGACTTAGATTGTGATTTGTTGTGGTGAATTTGCTTTAAAATTCAAGATATGTTGAAGAACCTTTAATAAAAGTTTGACAGAGGCGGAAACTTCGCGTCCAGAAAGTACTAATCCAGACCAAGATTTTGTTTCAACCAACCAGTTGAGCTCTGTGACTGACTATAGACTCAACTGGCTGGTTGAAACAAAATCTTGGTCTGGATTTTTACTTTCTGGACTTGAACTATCCACCTCTGGAAATCAGTGTTGAATGCAGCTGTGAGGTTTACACTGCCTGGTTAATTTTTTTAGAACTTTTCAGCTTTATTGCTCATTTTAAAACTACTGTTAGAAAAGTGATCAAATGTAATAAGTTACATTACTTTGACAAATTCACTATTTACATTACTTACTACATTTTTAACAGGATATCTAGTAATCTATTATAACCTATAACATTTCAAAAGTAACCTTCCGAACACAGGTGTGACAATTTCACCATAACTCTGGGTTATGCCGGGTTAACTAACGACTATAGCTTCATTACTACTATTGCCATATGCTTGCGGGAGATGCACAAAAATGTTCTGAGGGCAGAATGAAAAATGATTGGTTCAGAGAGATAACCAATCAGACTATATAGGAGGCAGGACCAAGACCTCTGTTTGGTTGGTCTGACATCTGACACAAGATCTGGTTGATTATTTTTCTGAACCAACAATTTTTTGTCCTGCTCTCAGAAGATTTTGTGTACGTAAAACTCCATATTTAGTCATATTTAGGCTGGAGCCTATGCTGGGAAGCAGAGGGCCCATGGTCAGAGGGCACACTCGGGACTGGACACCATCTCAGACTACACAACTGCACACTATGGTAAATCTAGGAATAACAATTCATCAAACCACCTACAGGAGGAAATGTGACTAAAATATGGAAATTCTACTGAGACAAGGTTGGCAAGGTGGGAATTAATATCGACCAATGACAATGCAGATAGGCCAGCGGAGGAAAGCGGAGAAGCACTACCGTCAGAAAGCCCATCGTCCTCAGGTATGGAAAGAGACTGGCGTGTGCATAAAGAGGACATCCATAAACAGTCGGCTCAGCCTTACTCCAAGTGTCGAAATTATCGAGAGGAATTTATCCAGTATGGATTCACATGCATCATCATCAATGGTTGTCATGCTCTTGTTTGGATAGGATATTTTGTTGAAATTAAACAAATGAGTAAATTACTAATTTAAAAAATTATATGGTTGTTAGACCATTGTGTTCTTTTGTGTTGTCATGCCCATGTTTGGATAGGCCTATTGGCGCATTTGCACCGTTGCGCGCAACATTTGTATATTTTAACCACTTCCGAGGATAGTGGGGGTCACGAGTCACTGGCACGGTTATTTTGGGGGTCGTGAGCTGAAAAGTTTGGGAACCCTTGGTCTAGGGGCACGCAATAAGGAGGGGATCAGGATGGCCAGCAACACCAGCTGGCCAAATGGGGAAGGTCACAAAGGACACCGACCCTGCCGCTAATTACATCACTACTCCATGGAGACTAAGATTAGCAAATATTTTCTATGAAGGGATCATGAATGGAGGTGCGGCTGTGCAAAAGTTTTTGTTAGCTAGCTAGCAATCAGGCTAATTTGTCATGAATGAAGATTAAACATATGCAACCTGCCGGACCGGCACCGAGCAATATATAGAGCTAAATTACATCTTACACACAGAAATGAATGGTGGGGTAGGCAGAAGGTGCTTTATTTTATGTGGCTGATTGCGGTTATATTAAGTTATCTGTAGATGTTTCCTCAGGATTGAAGTCAAGAATTTCAATGTTGACAGCATTTTCACCACTGGTAAGCAAGATATATACTGTACAGTAATATTAGAGCCCTTTTCTGATTTCTGAATGAAATTATTTTTGAATATCCTGCACTGAAAGCATTCTTGTCCGACAACATGGCCACCCTCAGGTTGCTAAGATCAGTCACGTTGATTTGATTGCCAGCGAGAGGCCTTGTAAACTCAAATGAGAACCAATACAAACCAACAAATCAAATCTGTCTGAACAGCTTTGCTGACCCACGTTGTCTGGAAATATGCCAAAAGAAGGCATTTCTGCATGGCAAAAATATTCAAAGCAACAGTAGGAATGTTTATCAAAAAGAATATATTTGGATGTAACCCATTTGTGACATTTTGATTAGTAACTATAATTTAATTACATATTTTGGTAGCATTTTGTACCTTTGCTTCTCACTGGGGCTGTACCCTCAAGGGTCCACCAGTTGAACCTTTAGCTGTAGGTACTTGTACTATTTTAGATAGAAAAATGGAGTATGAGGAACATTAATGTTGTTTATACTTTGGGTACAGTTGGCAGACCCTTGGGGTACAGCCCCAGTGACAACCAAAGGATTTTCTGACAGTGTACTTAAGTACAAATCATGAACAAATATACATGAAACTACATGAAATTCATGATCTGTAATGATTCATACCTTATATTTAGTTTCTGGTTATTTAATACATTAAATAAGAAGGTACTTAGTTGTGCCTGTGTGCCTCCATGTTACCCATATTTTTTTTCTCAGTAACTGTAATGAATTACAATTGTATGTATTTTGTAATTTAATTATGTGACCCTAACTCCTCAACTGCGGCATCATTGTGTAGTTAGCATGCACTTTATGTAAGAGTAACATATGTCCTCATTTGTACAGCTGCATACCTGTATTTTAACTGAGCTTTTGAATATCACACTGGAGGTACAGGGTCCAACCCAGAAAATGAACTAGCATCTTTTCATTTACAAGTCCCTTCCTTCAGTCACTGCACTTCTAGGAGATTACACACCTGTATGCCTTGGAAGACCTGGATACCTTTGTTAAAGGTAATGGCTGTAGAGAGCTTTGTATTCTATAGAAAGACTTCGGTGTGAAATTTTTGTCCTCTATAGGTAAGAGGGCTTCACTTAACAAGATGACATCTGCTGAGATATGGATTTCCATCCCCTGTTGAGAGAGTTACAGCAGATTTTTATGAGTCTTCTTATCAGTCCAGGGGACACTGATGGTTTTCTCTATGGGTTTCCGTAAACTTGCGACATGCTTTGGTCCCTGAGGTCCACAGGGGATGCCAATTTGCTCAAGCTCAGCTTTTAATTGCTCTTTTGAAGCAATTATTGTGTTAGTGCACCGCGTCACCTAGAACTTCATGTGTTGATCAGGTGCTAATTAAAATTCTAGGACCTGGAAGACTGCGACCCTCAAGAGCAAGAAATTGGGCCCATAATAAGGTGGATCTCTGGGCACATGCTGAATTCGCTTTGGCCTTTGATTCATGCTTTCGCCTCTCCCTGAAGTTGTAGATGCAACTGAATAGGTTCTCAAAGTAATATTTTGAAGGCTGGATGACATGATGATATAACAGCCTTGTTAAAAAGAAAACCCAAGTGAGAATGTTCATTTTTATCACGGAAATCGTGCCTCTCGGCATCAGGCGAACGTATGACTACCTCTGTGAGTCGAATCAGCACAACCGATCTGGCCTTATCACGTTAGGGGAAATTTTTATGCCTTGGGAAGCAAAGCCCTTTGTACCATTTCTGTTAGTGGGGAGGTGACAGGAGTAATTTTAGCACCTGTTTTGGGAGGCATAAGGACTGAACCGATTTAGTCCAATTTTTCCTACAGCCCAAGCATATGGCCATATTCTGTCATCATCTCCCTGGGTGGAGAGGCGGAACTGTCAAACGGGGGTAAGATAACTCGCTGGTGCTCATTTAAAGCTTCTCGCGTGATGAGTGTGTGCCCACAAATGAAGAGGACCCTTCGTGGGAATAGTCCATGCCACAGTGACCGGCATCCCTCTGGAGATGGCCCCCTGTCACTTTGTGATGCAGGAGTGGTCCAGCTCTCTCCTCCTCTCTGCCCAAGAGTATAAACGGCGTGAGGCTTATTTCTGTACTCTGGGAGCCCGTACCTGTCTATGCAGGCGTGCATCTGTCTATTTCTGTGAGTGTGTGGGTGACTGAACGTGTGAGGCTCCGCTAGGCGTGTGTGGAGGCACATGCATGACTCTTTGGGTGCCGTGTGCGTGTAAGACTCGATTGCGTGTTGCGTGAATGTTTGTGGTTGACGGGGCACCTTTTTGCTGGGTTTGCCTGCTTTGCCCTGTCCCAATCTCCTGACACACCTGCCACAAAGCTTTTAGCTTATTGTTATGTGTGATTGCTGCTCCGGTCTGTTGTTTTAGAAACAAAGCTCTCAGTATTGCTAGGGAGGCAGATGTAGAATGTTAAAGGTGAGACAGTAACTGCAATCAGAACTGCCTGATCCAACAGATGTATGCGTCCATGCACGCGCCACCGCATGCATGTATGCGAGGAGGTGTAGGGACCTTCTTAATACCTCCCATGCTGATTCCATGCCTACTTTCTTGATTGCAGTTCTCTCATCTGCAGAACTACAGGTTTAAAAATAAATCAAAGGGAGGTGCTTCACTCAACTTGAAATAATACAATCAGCACGTTAAAATCCTCCCACACCGTCCAGAAACCACCAAACAAAACAAAATAATCAAAAAATTTTGATTATGAGAAGATTAGAAGACCTTCACAGCAATTGGATCTGCGTGAAACACATACTGAGCACTGTTCTCTTTTTTAAAAGATTTTTAAAAGTCCAGAACTAGCACAAAATAAACATAAATATGCATTCTCAATTCGCATTCCGCCTTGGTGTTCAGATTCCAGTGCTTGGTCAAATCAAACATTTGTTAGTTATTTAAGTGGCTTTACCACTCTAAGTGATTCTGCAAGTGCTAAGATCTCTTTCTGAAAAATATGGCTAATTATGTTTCTAAGCCTGCTGGTGATGTATCTTGTAATAACACAGAGCCAACTGCTTTCAGATTAGTGTCATTCTGCTTTGATCAGCCGTGGGTCTAATCAGTGTTTATCAGTGCAGACGGCGTCCTCTAAGAGATGATGCGTCCAGACTTAACAGCATGTCTACAAGCGCCATCTACATCACTCTGCTTGCATGTTACAGTTAGTCTCAGCGGCTGACAGTTGTGGTCTTGGGGCTTGGAATGCTCTGTAATGCATTTCTGATTTCTCCTGTTGCAGAGTTTCAGGTCTGCACGTCTCCTGTGTGATTCTTTTGGCTTTATATAGTAGGTCAAAAGGGATGAAAATTACATTGATGGATGCTTTTTCAGGGTAGAAGAAAAGCCTCAAATGTGTTGCTTCTTGAAATTTTGAGAGAGGACCTAGGTGTTCCACCTGCTTCATTTAATGACCATATATTTTTTTTTGCTTTCATCTTTTAACGGATGACCCATTCCCTCTGAGTCCTCATCTAAAGGGTTTGTAAATTCGAAGGTCAGCAACACAACCACAGTAGATGTGATTATTCTTTTTGCTGATGAAAAAAGGCACTTTTTTGAGAAAAGCAGAGTATAATATACTTATAAGATGTGGTCTCTTTCTACTCCTATAGTTAAGAGATATTTAGATAAACATATCATCCAATTGTGTCACTGTGTTATTTTGCGAAGGATTTTGCTTTACCTGAAGCAAACTTAGTTTCTGCTACTTCTGAGTTCTTACTTTATCACATCCTTTGAAAAGTGAGGTGTACTGGCTGAAAAACGATAATTAATCTGTCAGGCTAGAAATAGACTCGTATCGAGCTTCCTGTACTTCAAGGTGAGCCCGACACCATATGAGACGGGTGTCTGGCAGCAGGCACACGCATTCCGGAATTTATCAAAGGCTCCGTGAGGGAGTGTGCGTGGCATGTGTGCAGGGCCGCATGTTGGGGGCGTCCCCGTTGGCTGATAGGTGTGGGTGTCCCATTGCATATTGCACTCCCTCTGCTTTTTAAAGGTTAATCGATACCTGTTGCTAAAGTGCCTCTGCATTCCCCGGCCGCGCGCTCCTGTAGGCTCGGCCGCCCGGAATGACTTTTATTTCCCCCCTGATAATGACGGATTACCAGGAACGCCGAAGCTCTAGCGTGCGACTCCATCGCCGCACGGCCACCCCGTAATGGAGAGCTGATTTATTGCGGGCTTTCCTACATCTATCGACTTTCCGTTCCTTCGGCGGAGAGCAGCGATCGACTGAGGAAGAGGATGGCCGGAGGAAAGAGCCATAATGGGCATTCGCAACCTGAGAAGAAAAGATGGAAGACCTAAGAGGGAGGAATGAACTTCGCTAATGATCTCAGCCTTACTTGTTGTGAGTCCCGAGGAAAATGTGGTGTGTCATGGTCCTGTCCGCCCGCTGCACTGTGCTCCCCCCCCCCTTCCTGGGGTGTGGCCTGCAGTGACCTCAGCAGCCATACATCACTGAGGGTGAGGTGAGAACATGTAAGCGGTAATTAAGACCGACATCTGTGGCAGGAAGATCCCTGAAAATAAAAAGGAGTCAACATTCGAGTGAAACATCTACCAGCTTTTAATAATTCAGATGCACTAAAAAGACGTGAAAGCCTCAAGGAACAGGAATACCCTGCAGATGTGATTATTTCTAATCACTATCAGTGTAATACACATGTTTGGGTTCTGAATTGCTGCTGTTCCCATTTTCACTGTTGATAATATCTGTCCCTGTCTTCCAGATCGGCTTCTACAAGGGGAACTGTAGGGCCCGGAGGTACATGAAAAATGACAGCTTTGCTTTAATAAGGCCTGGGATCCACCCTTCTACCACTGCAAAAATAATGTGTGTGTGTGCATGTGTGTTTACGTAGGGGGGTGGGCCAATTACCCTGGTGGTATATGACACTGTGTTATGATATATTTCTGTTTCGCAGTCTATATATTCTTGATCGTTTTTTTAGGCTTCCTATATGTTCGTTTAAATATGGTTATTACCGCCCCCTGCTGTTCCCCCTTACGCGCCTCACAGCTGTTGTGTTTATCACTGCGGGCTGCTCCCTAATAATGGCGGCCAATTGTGCCGCCCGCCCCCACGCTCCGGCCATCCTCGGCATCGTTTGAGGAACCGCGTCCGCTCCCACGAGGTTTCCCGGGAAACGCCCCCCGGGGTCGGAAGCGTGGCTGCCTCCTTCCCTCCTTTTCCCATCCCGCGCCCCCTGGCACCTCGCTTGTGCCACCCTGCTAATGATTGTTCAGCAGTCCTGCTTCTGCCATGCATCACTTCTCCACAGAGAGGGGCAGAGAGGGAGGTGGGAAGGAGTGACACACAGAAGGAGCAACGGGAAGGAGAAGCAGGGTAATGGAAAGAAGGGAGCATCCCTCACAAGTCCCGGAAGCCATGAATACTCTCTTAATTGCTTCCAGGCATGACATAACATTGCTTTTATCTCAAGGCCCCATGTGCAATCACACTACTTGCTTAATAGCTAAACCTGGTCTTCCTCCTAGTTGATTTGAAGCACACAAGTAAAGCATCGCTGTTGAGGAGGCCCCTGGTGACGTGAGGAGTTTTTTTCTGTCCTCGGTGCTACACTGTAGATTTAATTTGCTTTCCGTTAATGGATGGCTTCCATCTTCTAAATGACTAACAGGAGATAAACCGCGTAAAGCCGAAAGATTGTGTTAGGGCAATAATGAGAAGCTGATCGATACCTGCAGCCTGTTGATGCTGCGGTGGAATTGACAGAGTGATTGGCACCCAGCGTAGATGTTTTCATGGGTTGTTATGGAATAAATGATCTCTGCAATGGCAGTCAGAGAGCTTTTGCCCTATAAAATAGATGATCTTCTCCTTAATGTTTTTAGCATTTCTGTCACTGGCAGGATCTAAATGGAAATACATCTGTTAAACAAACCAGGCCCCGTATTCATCGCCTGAAAACAAACAGTGCTTCTGTAAAGTGAGAATCTTTCACATCTTCTACACGCAATGAACCGCAACGTCGAAATCATATGGAATGTGTTTTTATAGCTCGAGCGCATCAAAGGATATTTAAACATTCTCTAGAATGAGGCTGGATTTAGCATTTAAGTGGCAGCTGCTGAATTCCTGCCATTTTTCATTGGAATAACTTGTTTTAACAAAAGAAGAGGAATTGAGCTGCTTGTAGTGACTGTCCTCTGACAGGCTATGTCTGATTGGCTGGTCCTTCTCAGGTGATCGATGGAGAAACGGGCCAATCCTTGACTCAATTGTCATCATATGTAAATTTTATGTATAGATTGCCATGGTCTGCCTGCACAGGCTTGTTTATACCTCACACCCCTTCCAGCTTGCAGTTGAGCTCGGGGGTGCTGGTAAAGGGGCAGAGTTGGCAAACAACAGCTGAGATAAGCCAGCTGATTTAATTTTTGCATATCCGTTTGTCTTCTTGGTATCTTTTCGCTTGTCAAACAGCCTGACGGTGACTGAAATGCATTACAGATACAATAGCGGTACATTTTAGTTGATCTCATTCCAAGAAGACAGATAGCTATGATGTCTGGCTGCTGTGCAATTACAGTCAATCGTCTGGGTGCTGGAAACGGTTACCTCCGCGAAAGCCGGCGTCTATCAAACCGAGGGGAATGGGATGGAATGCACATGCACACGCTGTTTGTCTGTGCCAGCGAGGTCCCATTAGATTACATCAGATGTACGGTGGGGAAATGCTTCTGTGGCGAGAGTGTGAATGAGTTGAGAGACAGTCGTCTGGGTGCTGCAAGCTGCCCTTCCACTTTTGTGGGGGGGCCAGGGGGGGGCGTAGTGATAGAGAGAGTCGTATGAAGTAGCATGAAAGAGAGATTGAGAGAGAGAGTGAGCGGTGGAGAGGGAGACCCCGGTGGAGGACCGACATGGAGATGGGGGGTAGCGTGGTTGGTTGATGTAAGCAGACCCATGGCCAGAATGAGGGGGTTGTAGCTGGTGGGGGGTGCTAATTTAATGTTGCAATAGGAGGACCTCTTGCTGTACTCTCTCTGCTGTATAATTTATTTTCCCAGAGTGGAACTAAGGTGATAATTCAAAACAGGATGTCCACCTAAAAATCCATCTCTCATGCCACGCACGTCCCCGGAGGGTCACACTCAGCTGTGCTGTCACACGCTGCTAAACACGCAAACACTCCCACGCTGAAAGAAGTGCCCTGCTTGGATGCGATTTCCTCCGCGGCTCACCTGTGGGTACTGACGTGACGGGAAAAACAAACCTTCCTGGCCCGCGGGAGGCCGGATTACCATGTGCTGTCTTTCACAGGCAGGTTAAACCTACCTCCCCATTGGCTGCTCAATCAGATTCCTGGTGGGTTCAACCTATGGATGACTGGCAGCACACGATAATCCCACCCACGGTGGCTTTTTGAGCCACGTACCTCACATCAGGAAATGTGGTCAAACCCGTCCGCTGTAAGCTCGGGAAACGCCATGTTTGGTGAGCTTCGCTTTCGGAATTCAGAATCCCGGGTCTTCCTGTCAAACGGCAGAGGTCCCTGTTTCCGAGCCAGGCCCCTGGCAGCCAGCAAAGGGGAGCTTCACCATTTTTCCTCACGCGTTTATCTTGTTTGTTCTTTGCCTGCACTTCTCTCGTTTAGTCCCCCTCTGCTGCAGACACAACCCGAGTAGGTGAGGATTCATTTATTCAATTAACTTTACAGCCCTATTCTGGGTAATGTGCTGAAAAACTGCCCGCAATTTTCGCCCATTTATACATGCAAATATACTGGCGTAATTAAGGTAGAGCTCCCTGCTGAAGGCCACGGCGGAGGAGCCTCTGCTGCAGCTCCAGCCAGCAACTTTTGAATTAGTGACACTAATAGTTTAGACATCCGGTCCCGTCGGGATCATATTGATGAAGTGCAATTATGCAGCTGTTACAGATGTGTAATTACCAAGCTGCTGCCAAGACATGGCCTTCAGAAGTGGCCTGACACACTAAGGTATGGGACCATTTAGGTTTGATATGTCTCAGACACAGATCATCCAAATATGATAAACAGTTGCGCTGGGCAGCCTGATACCAAGTGCCTGATGGCACCCTCTGTTGGTTGGAGGTCAACATTCGCTGTGGGATGGAAACATAATGGATGAATGGTTGGGCTGCTGGTGCAGTGGTTCATACCTCTGGGATTGGAGTGCAAGTCTCCGTTCTACATGTGTGGAGTTTGTATTGTATTGTTTGTGTTGTCGTGGGGTTTCCTCCAGGTACTCCAGTTTCCCCCCACAGTCCAAAAGCATGCTAAGGTGGCGGTACAAAGCTGTCTGTGTGAGGGAATGGTGTGTGTGCCCTGTGATGGGTCGGTCCCTCTGGGAGGGGCTCCGGACCCCCCGCCACCCAGAATAGGACAAGCGGTTACAGAAAATGGGTGGAAGGGCTGCCGCCATGCTTGGGTGGGCAGCGGAGAAGGATGTGTGTGGTAGCAGGCACATGAGTCACTGCATTTCGCCCCAGAGCACATCAGCTAGAGGCTCAGCTAGTAGGGGAGAAGGAGCGTGATGCAGCACGAAAGCAAAGAAGGAGTAGTTAGAAAGGTAAAACGACGAAAAGAGAGCAAAGAGTGTGATTTGTTAGCAAAGAAATAAAGCAGTAATAAAGGCCATGCAGAAGGTATTTATGCACTGCGGATTAGCATGAAGTATAATTATAAGATCAATAGTTCATTAATTTTTCACTTTCTCATTAAGCATGCGTTTGTGGATATTCTGTGATATGGATTGGATAAGGAATATTAATCTACACCCTATTCCCCAGCACCTCGGAGATTAATCCAGCTGATTACCTGATTTTAATTAAATGCATTGACAAATCAGTGCAGATGCGATATTCTTCCGCAGGTCGGGAGTTCCGCTTTGATTTCAGTGGTCATGACATCTGCCGAAACACAAGGTGTGAAGCTAAGAATCAAACAGCACAAATTAGATTACACAGCCACAAGCGGCCCAATCAAGGCTTATGCATATTTTATTGTGCCCTGTGACCCCCTCCTCTTCAATCCAAGGTAATTGGTTAATTAATACCCCGCCAACTTCCAGCTCTTCTGGGGTGAGTTTTCTGCTATTCTCCTCAGCCCCCCCAGGCCTGGGATGTGAGTGAGCCGCTGTGGGCGTCCCGTTGGGGGATAACTGCTGGTGGAATAAAAGCGAGCATAATATTGAACCGACACTCGTCCCGTAGCCAAAGCAACTGTAACCATGGATCTAATCCTCTCTGTTGATTCTGTTTTTTTCATTCTTTTTTTTTTGTTTTTTTTTCAGCCGCCTGCACTATCCAATAAAGTTCTCAGCTGGTGTGGTCCAAAAATGGAAGAAGCAATGAAAATAAATCCAGGCTTGCTCAACATTACTGAGAATTTTAATATTTCCATCACAGAATTGCTTTAGAGGTGATTCGTTTAATCGCTGGGATTTTCTCTCTGCGTAATGGCCGGCACTGGGAGCGCGTCCTTAAAGTGTTTGTGTATGAGTTGTGCTGGATAACTGTGATGGTCAGCACCTTACCAGCAATATCCTCACTCAGGGAGTGATATCGCCACATCTCTGCCTGACCTGCAACCAGGAAACCATCTATCAGGACTGAACAACGCACGCCACTAGTTAGTGCGCTCCGAGTGGCGGGGTACCTACTTAAATCTGATAAATGATCGTGAACAAATCCATCCCAGGAGATCCCCGGAACATTCCTTCCGTTTGAAAAAGGTGGGCCTCTATTTTTCATGATGAATTTCATAGCGAAAGTTTGATGATCGAGGTCACGATCTCCTCCTCGCTGAAAAATGTGCCGTGGAGTATCTCGTGGTGATATCGACTTGCTAAGAAGTCTTTTTTTTTTGGGGTCTGCCCGTTAATTATGTAACTTGTATGCAAATATTACCGTTGTAAAGCATTCCACGTGGAATCATAACAATTAATTGCAGGCCACCTGCCCTAACTTTGTATGTTTTAGCAGCCACATGGGCATCGCTAGTGAGGCAGGACACTTTCACGTAGGCCAATCAATCAATTAAGTGGCCTCGAGCAAAACTGCTGGCACTAATTACCCAACACGAGCCGGAGTGCTCCCGGTGTCCACCACACGAGGCCCATGGAACCTTTTGGGACCTGAACTGTCTGTCCCCCTCATTAACTTTCCTCCTCCTCTCCCGTTGTCCAAGTGCTCCCAGGAGAAGTTGGGGAGTTCTGGGTAATTCAGTTTCTGGTCTCTGAGGTGACCCTGTGCCTCAGGGCTGAGAATGCAGAGGACACGTCTTTTCAGCCCAGAGTCTGTCCCCCCCCCCACCCCCCAGCCTTCCCATTGGCTGTACCGAGAGGCAAAGCCGGGATGTTTCTATTCTTTTTCTTTTGTCCTGCTGCTTGGTGGCTCCTCAAGCGGCCATCGAGGACACTATGAAAGGACAATGACGTCTCCATGCCACTCATTATTAGGCTGGGCTGCTCACTCAGGTTTGCTGATAGGTCAGGTGGGTTAGGTTAGTTGCAGGGGCGGACAGGAGACACCTCTTAGAAGTGCAGGTGCCAGTCGCAGGAGCTTTCTAGCTGTGCGGGATGTTATCTGTGAGAAATGCTTGCAGTGTAGGTGTGTGCTTGAGGTTTTGGCTTGGAGGAAGAGTAAAGAGTCACATGAGGACGAAACTAAGAAGTTTTGTTTCAAACGGGAATGTGAGAGGGGCAGCAGTTTCGAGCTGATGCATAACACCTGAATCCGATCCTGCATCCGATCCTGGCAGGAATGGACCCATTGGGCTGGGTTGGACATAAGGCTCTGGGCCTGATTACTGGTGCAGTGGATCAGGCGGGGAAAAAAGTCCTGTGACTTAATATCCCTAATTTCCAAGCCACTCATTTCTGCCTGCCGTGCGCAGGGTCCGGTCCCATGGGGGCGAATCCCGAGTGTGTTGAGCGATTCGGGTCATAATTTACAGCTGTCTAGAGTGCACTCCTGTACTGCTCAGACACTCACAGCTAAATGCACTCACATAAACTTTCATTTCAGCCTCATTTACACATCTGGAAGTTTACGGAACCCATTTATGGCCCGCTAACTCACCAAAGAAGTCATCCACAGCCCCCCCCTTATGGGCCGCTGTCCTTCCAGACAGCCTTCTGCTGGAAGACCCCTAAAATCAGTGCTCTGTGAGATCTTTCTGTGTGATCAGGGAGTTCTAATAATGTTCTTCACATGACAGGCCAGTATGATACCCTGGGGAATATCTGGGGCCACGCCCCTTATTAGTTTGATTGACAGCTTGCTTGCCGCCTGTAGCAGTCCTGACTGTAAACAGCTGATGAGCTTTTGGTGAGAGAGGGATATGTAATGGGTTCAGATATAAGCAGCTTTCATTTGGAGTGATTTGTTCCCTGTTCTTTCTCTCCCTCTCTCCCTTGCTCTCCCTCATGGCGTGCAGGGAAATGCATTCATCTGGAAGCGAGATAATCCTATGTTGTCAACAGCGTGTTTGGAAGCTTTTCAGAGGCCAGGACAAAGAGCAGATGGACATCAGCATCATCAGCGGGAGTGTCCTGTGTTTTCCGTGTGTGCAAGGTGGCATTCTACCTGAATTACTGAACTACAGGAGACCCTGGAATACACTATCTACCTGCCTTTGTATTAAGACTGATAATAATATCGATATTGAATGCAACTGCGCTGTTATGGCTCTTTAACTGAATCATGGTTTCCCGCCCCAAACCTGGCCTTTCTTCTGTGATACCAAGTAAATATGTCTTTGATTGAAAAAAACCTCCTCTCTCTCACTCACTCATACACACACGCACACACACCACACACACACAGGCTCTTACTTTGAATAGACAATCACATTCTCTCACCTACTGTCTCTGTCTGTCTTTCTGTCTCGCACACACACATACACACACACACACACGCGCACACACACACACACACACACACAGTGACAGGTGGCCTGGACTCTGCCGTGCTATTTATATGACTAACACGGTGTGACAGGTGCACAGATCAGAGTAGAATGACGCCTGCCGTCTCCCAACCGTGCCCACCCCCCCCCGACACGCACACTGCCATACACAAACCATCTCATCTGGTCGCTCTCCAGCTGGGTTGGGAACAGGAGCACTGGCGTCCCAGGAGACTAGACAGAAGAAATGCTGATATCAAGGGAGAGGCAGTGAACCCCCCCCCCCCCCACTCCTGAAAGGGCCGGTCCGAAATCTTGGCCGCACCCCCTAAGGGTCTGCCATAATGACTTCCCTTTCTGTGCTGGTTTTTGTTAAGGTTTGGGGCTGCGGAGCACAGGAAGGATTAGCGGATCTGAATTGGAGATTAACAGCTGTGCGCGTGTGCCAGTGCGATGGCGATGGAGGTCGGGGGAGGCAGAATGGATCACAGGCCCCGATAAAAGCACTCACTCCTGGCATAACCCCCCCCGATCCCCCCGCCACCCACTACCTTTATGAGGAAGGGGTTCAGAGTCTTTCTTATGCGACCGTTTCAGTTTCTGTCTGCATCTGAAATGCATAAAAATAAATATTTATATTGGGAAGAAACGACCTTGCTTTTGTTTATGAGGCCAGTTCAGTTTCCAAGCAAAACAAAAACAGCGGCAATCCTGAGCTGCTGTCACCAGCCTGTGGGACTGTGATCTCCGGACTTCGGGACTATGGTCACTTGACTCTGGCACTGTGGTCAGTCTGCACCTCCGTGGTCATTGGCTCTGCTGAATTCCCGCTATGCCAGCAGTAGAGGGCGCCACTCCATCCTGACGCATGTGAAAGATGCCATTACTAGATGGCTGCATGTATAAAAGGGAGTGACCCGGTCACGTCGACCCTTCACCTCACCATCCAGGCTCCCCCCCCGCTCACTGTGCCCTTGCTAGAGAGACACTTTGGCCCTGCCATAATGTCGGTACCTCCCTTGCCCCTCAGACATTTAATTGGTTCTGCTCTCAGAATCAATGTGCTGTTCTTCCCCCCCAGACAGGAGTGTGTATCAGCAGCTTTTTCCTCCCACTCTCTTGTTGTGCTTTTTCCTTCCCTGCCTTGTTTTTGCAGCTATTAGCCCTGGGAGAAACCGCGGGCCCCCACCTCAATGGCGCGCCATCTCCCTCGGCCTACCGCGGATCCGCGTACGAGTATGGTGGGCCCAGCGCGGGGACAGGGGCTTCGCTGTACGGGTTTCTCTGTCCGCCGCTGAGACCCAGGAGTGAGATACGTTTATGTAATGCTGCCTGTGCTCTCTGCGCCGAATGCTGGCGTGTGTATTCATATAGACACGCACACATACCTACGGACCTCCGCCACTCCATTGTTGGGTTCTCGGTTGTTCGGAGCGTGAGCACAGCAGAGGGAATAACACAGAATTAAAAAGAAAGTGGGCCACGGGGTTGAATCCGTCTTTGTCGGAGGGATGGGGAGCTTGATCTGTACTGAACAGAACCCTGATGCATGGTCTAGTTTTCCCTCCTCGCTGAGCAGAGGGGTGGCGGGAGAGGGCACGCCGTCCGTCGCATGTCTGCCTCGGACTTCACAGAGGACTGCTGGGAGGTGGGGCGGGACAGGACGGCAGCAGCGGCGGCAGGAAGTGAGGTCACACCACGCTGCGGAGCACAGACTCACAGGGGTCTTAATGATTATTACTTAGAAAGCTCTGCACTGGCCATATGCTGCAGAGAAAGTGCCTGTAAAACATCGCCTTAGGACAGTCCATTGTAGAAGTGACAAGAAACTGACACGGTTTTGTTTGTCAAAATGTTTCACTCGAAATTCTTCTTTTGGCTTCTGGGGCGACAGTTTTTAAGCAGATCTGGGGAAAATGGGCGGCACCCCCCCCCCCCGTTTACCACCAGCACCACCTCCAGGGCAAAGCAGCCTGACAGGCAGTAGTGGCAGCGGGCGGGAGGCAAAATGAGCAGTAAGCATAAACACGGCTAACGAGCTGAATTCGCAAGTCGACTCTGGCGCAGAGGGTCCCCAGCTCGGGTGGTCCCGGATGCTCCCGCCTCCTGATTGGATGACGTTGATCGGGAACGGCCTGATGCCTTCGCCTTTGAGCTGTAATGAAAAAGGCAGAATTAAGCGGCGCGCCCCTACAGCCCCCCCACCGGCACTCTCAGTAATTGCGTGCCCGTGGTGAGGATGAACGGGGAGGAAGGAGAGAGAGCCCGATGTCAAACTGGACCAGACGACCAGCTCAGGCTCAGTTCTGCTGGGGGATCCTGGGGAGGGCGCTTGTTTGATCTTCATGGTCAGCTTATTTTCTCTAAGTACTTCATTTCCCTCGCTTTTGGGGGGGAGGTGTTGTTGACGTAATTAAGTTTTTTGTTGAGACCCCACCATACGTGTGCTAAGGGACCTAACCTCGCCCCCCCCCCCCCCATCCTGACACCTCCCACAGGAATCTCACTCTCTGCACCTTTTCCCTGCTTCATCGTTGCTGATACCTTTGTCTTTTCTCCACCACCCCTCTATTTATATATATATATATATATATATATATTACATTTTTGCATTACGTAATACTGTGTATTGCGCTGCGGTAATTTAATTGTAAAAGTCACGATGGGAGATAAACTTTATGGATGCAGGGATGTGACGGTGACCTTGCTTGGTGCCGATACCAAAACTCATCTCAGATATTTTATCCCGAGCCTCAGAACTCCCACCAAAAAGAAAAACAGTGGCTGTTTATTTCCCGCACCATAAAACTTTTATATATATATATATTTTATATATATAGATATATATATGTGAAGTGTTCAGTGCCCGAAACTATAGGGTCTGCGCACAGAAAATATGAAACACTGCAAAGCCTCATTTCAAAATAGTTCGGACTGCCTCTGGAGTCCCAGCTTGATATGCATCGAATTTTTATTACAAAAAAAAAAAAACAACGTTGTGGTGGCTCGTCACAGCCAGATTAGTGGGATATTCATTCTGGGGAGATGCATGGGGGTGGGGGGTGCATCCACATGCCACGGCCCGCACCCATTTTCGACAGAATTGGCTTCTGTACTGTAGCGGAGCTTGACAGGAAAATAAATTTGGCTGAGAATTTAGCCTGAGGCCCCTGAGCCAAACATCTAAAAGATCTACACGGCCGTCCCAAGGCTATGAGGGGGTGGCGGTAACCATTAGTAATCACCCGCCTCGCCTGTAAATCAGCTCGTTTCCACGCACTAGCCATTTTGATGTCTTCTTCAGCGGTCATACTGACTGAATCTGCACGTATTGGATCTCACTCAATCCTTAATCTGTGGCTGTTGGTGTCCAGCATGCATCACATCTAGTAAACAGCAGTTAAACAATTATTAACAATAAGATAAAAAGTTTTTTATGCATTGGGGGAAATTATGTAAGTGTTATCAGCTAATGTGTGATAATAATCAGCTGATGTGTTTGCCTGGAATCCAGTGCCGAGGAAAGGAGCAAGCCTGTCCAGTAGGGGGCGGTGTGGAGGCTTCCTCTCCCCCATGCTGGGTGACCACCCAGTTATAAAAGGCCGCCTTGCAAAGCCATAGGGGCCATAAAGGCAGGCGGCGGGGGGAGAGGAGGGATCATCACGCGCAATTTATAAACCATTAAGCGCCATAAACCGGCAATCTCATTCACAGAGCCCTGCATTTGGCAATGAGTTCGGGTGCTGCTCCTGGGTGGGGGAGGGGGGCAATTTGAGGGATGAGCTGAAGGCACCCCAGCGGTTGTAGTATCTGGCTCAGGGTCACCTTTGTCCCGCAGAAGCGGGGAGGCAGAGAGAATCTGGGAATTGCGAATCTTTGATGATTAGTTTGTGCAGCTCATATTATTTCTGTTACGTCTATATATATATATTGCTGTTATCATTGTTATGCGCTGAGACACTCGGCAGATGGTTTTTATTCAAAGCCGCTTACGTGCTTTTCTGTTTTTAACTTTTTTCCTCATTGCACAGCCGGGAGTTTGCGGAAATGAATTTAAGCACCTTCCTCAAGGGCACAGTAGCGGTGGATGTGCCTAAGCGGGACTCAAACCAGCGGGTTCCTGGTAACGAGCCCGTCCCCTTAACCGCACCGCGACCCACGCCGTATTTCCGAGGAGGCCGTGCTCCCGTACCCTGCCCCGAACGCTTCCCTTTCCCGAGTTGGGGGGGGCTATACCCCTTAGCTCGCGTCCGTCAGTTCTGGAGCCAGCCCCAGGCGGGCGCCGGTCCAGCCCGGGGACTCCTGCACCTCGGCGGTGGGCATTAAGGCGGAGTCACTGAGATCCCCATTTTCAGCAGCCGCGCATATGGCCGGCTTCCCAGGGGGCACAGAGCGGAAGGCCGAGGCCAGCTTTCATATAGCTGCAAAATGTCAGGAATCAGACAAACGCGAGCGAGGTTTTCTCCACCTGAGACAGGACGGCGTCCATAAGGAGGGGAACCTTCCTGAACATGATATACAGTACAGCAGTGTTTCCCAACCCGGTGCTCGGGGTCCCCCTGACATTCCACAGTTTTGCTCCCTCCCAGCTCCCAGCACACCTTGGACCAAACAAATAAGCAATCAAGAACATTGTGTACTTGGCACAAGTATGTTGGGAGCTAGGGGAGCAGCCAAAATGTGGACTGGCTGGGGGTCCCACAGGACAGGGTTCAGAGACATTACCGTACAGAGTCACAGTTAGCCTGAAACCTATTCCAGGAAACAAGGGCACAAGGAAACTCTGGAAGGGATTCCAGTTCATTGCAGAGTGCAAAACACAAAGTCAGAAATTTACAGTTACCTGATGGCATGCTTTAGGTGTTTCGGAGGACTGCCTGCAGGTGTTCCCTGTGAACAAGGGGAGCCACCAAGTACACAGTGCTAGGGGGGGACTCAAACCAACAACCCATGAAATTAAATGATGCTGTATTTATTATGTGGACAAGCATGAGCACAGGTACATTGGAATGCTTCTTTGCACATAACCCATCTCCTCTCAGTTTTGGGTAGTTACTGAACTTGCTTAATGGCGCAACGGCAGTTCTGCTGAATACAGGATCTGAACAGGCGACCTTCTGATCACAGGCACAGAGCCCTAAAGCGCTGAGCCTCACATTGCCACACACGAGCTGCGATGCTAGTGCTTCGATTTGTTAAATGACCTGGAAAAGAGCTCGATTCCAGACCTGTTGCCAAGTTCAAGACGACACATACGGATAGAGACAGACACAGATATGTGTCTAGGTTGTGGAGGGCCTGTCGAGAAGATCGGGTGGGCAGGGCAGACCTCAATACGCGTGGATCTAAGTACAGTGTGAAGACCAGATGCAAGGTGACGGGGGTCAATGACTGTGGTAGCTAGGGCGTCAGAGCGGAGCCCCGGGCCTTAGCTGGCAATATCACGACTACAAGACGGTCAATACGCTCAAAATTGAGCCCTCA
Source organism: Petrocephalus zakoni (assembly GCA_026774425.1). NCBI lineage: Eukaryota > Metazoa > Chordata > Actinopteri > Osteoglossiformes > Mormyridae > Petrocephalus > Petrocephalus zakoni. The sequence goes on from JAODKN010000063.1 coordinate 13,287,147, forward strand.
TTGAGGAAGCCAAAACGGGAAAAGAAATCAATAATCTTAAAAAGGTTACATGTCAAACTATTAAACACGATATCGATCCCCTCGAAAATCTTTATCCACAGATATCTAAATAGTATTACTTTTTTTCCCATCCCCAAGAAAAGTACAGAAGAAGAAAATCTTTCTCTTTATTTTTATTGAATATTACAAAGGAGAACAGTTTTCAAAAATATCCTCTTTAAAGTTTCAATCAACGATGCCAAAATGTCACGATGTTTATAGAGAAAGTTCTCAAGATCTGACAGGCTTATAAAAATAGCTCAATTCGGCAAACCACCCGGATCTTCTACCTTAAACATATTTATCTTTTTCTGTGTTTCTGTCAAGCCAGAGAAATAAAGGCAAACTATTAGCCAGCTATTGTAACTTGAGAAGCCTTAATGGCCAGAAGGCCCAGCTACTGCAAAGACAGCAAAATGCTTGCAGAGGTGTGGATCTCCTGGTAGTTACAGCTGATATGTGAAGCCTCACACCTCCAGGGCTGAGAATTTGTATGTCCCTCCATGTTTGTGTCCATTTCCTCTGGGTACTGCAGTTTCCTCTCCCAGACCTGAGAGATATGGGAGGATGAATTGCTGTCTCTGAATTGTCCTTACTGTGTGAGGGCTGGCCTCTTCTGCAGGGTGTCTCCTGCCTCTGGGACAGACTCCAGGCTCACCGCACCTCTGTACCGGATAAGTGCTCGGAAGATGGATGTTTTTAGTTGTTTCTTTCGTACATTTTTTTTGCTGCGTCTGAAGGTCACAGCTTCTTGAAGTTTACTTGTTTTGTTGCTGTTCTTCCAGGAAACGAAAAAAAACAAAAACCGTTTTGACACGAATTGTACATCAACCTCCAGTTGGACCATGGGAATGGATGGGAATTAAGCCCAGTACACATGTCTCACTGGGAAACTGGGATTGGTCACTCCAGTAAAACTAGAGGTGCCTCCAGCCATGTATTCTCAGATAGTGTCCTGCAGGTGAAGAGAGAGAAGGCACCACGGGAGAGTGGGATTGGGGGGTGTCCGCGGGGGG
>JAODKN010000063.1:13293864-13304483 GCA_026774425.1 Petrocephalus zakoni
CCCCCCCCCCCCCCCCCCCCCCCCCCCCCCCCCCCCCCCCCCCCCCCCCCCCCCCCCCCCCCCCCCCCCCCTGCATTAGAGATGCAGAAGGCATAGATAAGACACTGACAAGGACTGCGGCGTTTAACGACTTAATTAACAGCAGCGGCTGTGTCGTCGCGTGGGTGAAGATCATCCCCCCGGTACAAAATCCATGTACCGTGCTTTACCCCCCCGGCCTCACCCAAAACGTGAATAAAACCAGCTTCCTGGTGGCCCGGGGGTGTTACACGGCTTCGCTGGGGGGAGGGCGCTGACACACTTCTCGTATACCCAAGTGGGCCACTGTTCAATTTAATCTCGGGCAGTATAAATGGGTAAGATGTGAATTGCATCTGAGGCAGCGATCATTAATGTTGAGCATTATGTAATTAATTAAACTACACTGAAATGATTAAGCAGGAAAACAGGGGCCTGGCGAGTTTCCTGCGAGGTACTGCTGCTTGTCAGATAAATCAGACAATGCAGCTGAAACATTATTTTTTTAGTGTTTTCCTGGTCCTCTCCTCTATCACGTTCTGCCGATCTGAAACGATCTTTATTTAAATTTATGGCACGTTGAATTTTGCGGGGAACACGCTCCGTCAAAGCCGGCGGCCACTGGACCAGCAGGAAGGAGACTCTCAATGAACTGAGACATTTTCTTTTTCTTTTTCTCAATGAGTCTTGTGTGTCTCCTCATTAAACTTTGTTTACAGCGCACAGAAGAAGCTTTACGACAGTGTTTATCGATTTACAAATGAATGGGGGTTGATGCGATTATTTTGGCAAATTAAGTCCGGGAACTGAATTTTTACCACCTGACCTTACTCCGCCCTTTTGCCCCCCTCTGTGAAAAGGTGGGCTGTTTCATAATGTGTCTAAAATGTGACAGGCAGACACACCATATGGCCAGAGTGTGTAGATCTATACTAGATTGCGTCACTGTTAAGCCTCTGTGGGATGCGCACTTGTACCTCCATGAGAGGCCGAGTCAGACATTAAGGGGTGTTTGGCTCACTGGACCTGTGGGACAATGATATTTCTACATCTCGCCTACAAGCTGATCAAGGAGCGATATTGACAGTAGCTCCCACCCCAAACACCCAACAGAAGCAAGGCCTAAGCTGGACTAACCCCTGAATTAGACGTCTTTTCTCTGCAGAGATTTGGGACCCAGGGTGCTGTGTTTGGCGCGTCCCTCTTGGTGCCCTCCCTCTGGATCCTTCCTTCGCTCCTCCCGATAGCAAATGGGACAGCGACCAAGGGGTCTGTACTACAAGCAGCAGATTTAAGGATTACCATTAATTAGATGTCAGGGACAGAAAAGGGGCTTTGCCTGTCTTGGCAATGATACAATATCTTTTAATCTGCTGGGTTCCCGGATAAAAGAAAATCAGTCGATTGACAGGGGAAAAAAGCAGGGAATGAATACGAAAGAGGCGCAGGAGGTGGCCGAGAAGGAGGAGCGCAAGGGCTGGATGAAAGAGGTAGGAGAAGAAAGAGAAGAGGTGGATTTGGGATTTGCGCTATATGTCCCGCCTAAGCGGAGCCATTTCTATGGAAACGGGAAAGAGTGAGGAATGGAGGACCTAAGCAGCCACAAAGGAGGGGGCAGGAATGGAGTGACATGGAGCCAGGGATAATGGGGGGGGGGGAAGTGACAGAAGTAGAAGACAAGAGAGGTGAAGTGGAAGGTCAGAGTGGGGAACAAAAGCATCTATGTTGTGCATGTCATGGGAGCAAATTGGGACAAGTATGCACAGCTGGCAGGCAGAATGTAGGGGATGGGCTGGGAAATGAGAGGGAGTCAGCACCCCAACAAACAGCATATCAACATGTTAAAACATGTTAGCTGTATGTTACATGCTGGCCTGGGGTGTATAAAGGGGTGGAGCTGAAACTGGCTGCAGCTGAAAGCTGATTGGTCGCTGGAGTGCTCCCTTGCTTGTCACTCAGCGATTTAAAACATATCACTGGTTAATGATAACTTTGGTCCCTCTGTATGAATTATGGCCTCTCTTATGCACCTACCCCCCCCCACCCATTTAAAAGATCCTTGACATTGGAGTTAACATTGATGCTAACACATTGCGAACAACTTAAATTCAGTAGATGATGAGAAGAACACGCCGCTCTACCAAAGATGCCTCTCTCACCCGCTACACAAGAAGTGTGATGCTTAAAAACAAACAAACAAACAAACAAACAAACAATTTCAGCTATGTTTTAACCATTTTTATTTTTGACCCTTCCACTAAGGACATCAGACTGGGGTTTTGTTCCTCATAATGTTCTCAGGGACCCCTGAAAGAAAAAAATAACTATCAGTCAATCCACTTCAGCTAATTAATCCGGTTTTCCGGAACATTTCGAGGAAGCTGCCTTCAGCAGAGCGAGGCGTAACGTGGTAAATTCTACAGGGCGAACATCATCATCATCTGCGTCTCCCAGAATAGAAACGGAGTTACCATGGAGGCCTGGCGTTTCTTGACTTGGTAATATTTCCGTTCATTCTGGGTGTTGTGGAAGAGAAACATTAGGAAAGCTCAGCTGTCTTTTTTTTTGGGGGGGGGTGGCGGCGCTCCCAACAGCCTCGGCCTGTGGCCATCCCAAGTAGACCCTATCAATAGATGTAAATTTGGCCCCGATAAATCCCTTACAATATCTGTTAAACTCCACCATCATATGCAGTGAGTTAATCAGTAACAAACATATCCCAAAACTGAGCTCTACTGTATGTTTAATTGATGGGATGCTCCTCTAAACAATTTTGGAATAACACTAGAAAAAATATTTTAAATATTATTCATTCATGCGTCTTCTATATTGCTTGTCGTATGCAGGGTCATGGGGGTCCGGAGCCTGGAACCAACTTGAATAAGGCAGGGGATAACCCCGGACTGGGCAGCAAGCCATTACAGGGCACTGTTTTAAATACCAATATTTACATAATCAATCCATGTTGGTGTAAAGTAAATGTGTTTTCTACGTTTGTAGGCACAGTAAAAAGGAGACGTGGCCAAATTAGATAACATTTAAGGAAATTAATTCACACAATTAATTTCAGACAGGAAAATTCGCAGCCTTGCAGAAGCAGCCACCCTGAAGAGCAGCACTGAGTTAGGTTATCGAATTAACATATAGCGCTTATTCGAGGGAAACTGGCACCAGTTCATATATTTTTGCACATGATGTTAAAAAAAAAAACAAACACACTTCCATGTTCCTGAACTCTGCTCTCTCAGGCGGATCAAAAATCATCCTGCTAGTGGAAGGAGATATGAATAAAGCCCGTGAGATGGAGGCTCTTTGAAGTTATTGACGAATGAAGCTGTGAAACACGGGAGAGCACCTCAGCTAGGACCTGTGAGGAACGGCTCAGATTAAATTTTTCGTTTCTGGAAAAGGAGAAAAGAAATCAGAGAAGGGTGGAAAAAAGGTTTGATATTCCCGGCACTGGGGTGTTTACGTGCGTAACGCTGGAGTGTCTAACAGACTTTCACATTAGCTTATGCCGTTTTGGCAAGATTTTAAAGGGTATGTCTGGGTTCCGTTTTTGACTCAGGAGTTACCATCTGAGAATTCCCCTCTGTGTTTTGCTTTAGCATTCATTGAGTGTATTTCACAGGCAGAAATTAAGCTACTTTGCTTCTTCCTTTTAGCTGAAAATCCATCCATCCATCCATCCATCCATCCTTCCATATTCCCTACCCACTAATCCAGTACAGTAGTGGTTCCCAATCTTTTGAAGACTGTGGACTGGCTTAATTTGTGCAAAAGAATTCATGGACCGATAAAACATTGAGACGGGGTTAACAGGACATGTTTAATAAGATGTAATAAGTTTAGAGTTTCCTTTTTACCAGATGTGAAAGTCAGGGCTTTAACAAAAGGTCTGGCTTAAAAATATATAGACTGTCTTTGGAGACTAAGCAACCCCCCCACCTAACCCTCAGTGCATACAGGACTGCGTCGGCGCTGGTCCCTGAACCGGGGGCTGGGAGTCCCGGCAGTACAGAGATGAGGAGAGACTGGAGCCTATCCCAGGAAGGTCAGAGCAAGGAGACCCCTTGTTGGAGTGTCAGTTTGCTACACAAAATGACTGGGTTATCTTCATATAATTATTAATGGTTTAAAAAACATGAGTCTATTAATTAATTAGTAAATAAATCCCATGTGCTGTTAACTTAGGCCTTTGTTAGGGTTAGGGTTAAGACAGCTGGCTACCTTCTTCCCAGAAACGGAACTATTCTCTCCTTAATGTCCACTGTCATTGTCTTTCTGCCTTTTTGCCTGTGCTCCAGATCTGCCTATATTGTTCACAGTGTAAATTAAGCACGCCTTCTTTCACTGAATTATATTTTTTATCATACTATTTATTTTTTATTCTAATCATTTTTATTTTACTGCATGCATTTTTGTTCTTAGAATACAAAATTCACAAAAGCAGTTTAACCCTCAATAATTATTAATTACACCATGCAACAAATATATTTTTGTTTAAATTCTTGGCTAGTAAGTATTATTTCCTAATTGTGTATGCCTCAGAAATATGGAAATATGGCTGTTTTTCCGCACAGACGTTGCTTTTGTGACCAGAACAGTAATATTTTGAAATTTACTTACTTTCCGGAACATTCCAGATAGATTAAGTGCTGCGTAACCTTGGAATAACTTCTAGAACGTGGGAACATGCTCAGAGGAGCAAGGCGAGCACTTCCATTAGGATACAGTGGACTTTGGACGCTGCTACCCAGGACAGTCTAACGAGAACGTGACGGGAGATGCCATTTGGGGACCGATTTCTGTAGCTGATTTACATTATCATCCTAAATCTAAAACTACTCACTTCAAAACCTTTTGTCTTTATATAACTTTACTATAAATGCATGTAAATGCAACCCCAAGGGCAGGCAGATGGCGTAATGGTTAGGGACACAACCAAGCAGTTGAAAGATTGCCGGTTCAAGTCCCTGACCCCAAGTACCACTGAGGCACCCTGAGCAAGGCACTGTCCCCAGGCTCGCGTAGCTGCCCCCTGCTGTGTCACGATGGCACATGGGTTAAATGCAGAGGACACATTTCATTGCTGTGTGGTGTGTCAACAATGATAATGAATCATTTACATTTTTTTTTATTTTTGTTTTCTGACTTTATGTAAATGATTGGAAATAGGTACATTTCAAAATGTCATTGTCCTGGTCACAAAAGCAAAGTTTGTGTTTCAAGCGATATGATAAATCATGAACCACATGAACTACTTTGGAAGTGTCTATGCCCTCCGAGTGCTGCTCAGGGCTGAGGGATTAGGCCATCACTGTCAGCTTGCTGATAAGTGACCAGTCAGGATCTGATAGGAGATTTTTTTAGAATGTTGATGACCTCTGACCCTTCCTCTGGCAAATCAGATGTCTGAGATTGCCTGCGTGTTACCAGGTGATTTCCCTCACTAATCTGAAAGCTGAGGTTGTCATTTGGCTGCTCCTGTTATCTGCAGCTCTGGACATAATGGACTCATCCTAAACTGCCCTCTACATTCTTAAGTGCTTCCTTGTACTACTGCAAATATTACCTACAGAGAGGATTACAAGCTTCTTGAGCGTCAATGAAATATAATGCACATAATGCCTCGAAACAATATCCATCATTAAAAATGGATCAGCAATAACACGCAGCCTAATTAAACAACATTATATATCTAGTATTCTTGAAATATCATATATGATCATTGAAAAATTACAGAATATCCATTGTCTATAACTGCTTTTCCAGTCCAGGGTCAAGGTCAGCACTGAGCCACTCCCAAGAAGCACATGGCACCAGGCAGAGGACAGCTTTGACAGGATGGTAGTCATAGCATACTAAAACTGTCATTTATAACCACTCATAATCACAATTTAAGTCTCATGGGAGTTTTACTTATGCAAGTGTTCTGAGGGCAGAATGAAAAATGATTGGTTCAGTGAGATAACCAATCAGATCGGATGTTTTGGCCCCACCTCCACTAGGTGCTTGGCCCCCCCTCTTCTCCAGTCTGATTGGGTAATCTCTCTGAACCAGTAATTTTTTGGTCTGCCCTCAGGATATATTTGTGTAAAAAAAAACTCCCTCAAGCCCATTTAAGCCATTTTATTTGTGATTACAGTAAATGTGTTGCTATATTTAGATATCGTGTTACACTACCATTACTGATCGAATGAGATGCAGGCCTTATTTTTAAGACGTCCTCAAGCATATAGTCATAAGAGTCAGCGCTGAGGTTTGCGTCTTTGATGTCCATGCATGCCGCAGTACTGCTGCCGCAGTTGCCACTCACTTGTAAATTAGTGGTGTCCTGCCACGGTCCACAGCGCCAGCCACAGGATCTTGCAAAGCGAAACTCCTCTGGCATCCTGGGAAGAGGAAGGACAGGTGTGAAGGAGTAGGGTCCTCCAGGACCCGGCTCGCCCGAGACTCTAATTATGTTTGGGAGCAGGAGAATTCCAGGCATTTTACATGGGTGGGGGGGGGGGCAGGTTGTAATTTAGTGCGGTGTGCGTCGCTCCATGCAATCGACCCTGTGCAATCGGTCCCATGTGATCGGCCCCGGGTGCGATCTGGGACTTTAATAGACAAACGGGCTCAAAGCACGCATTAGTGCTTTTTTGATAAAAATGTGAAATATCATTAAAGGCTCTATGTTGCTCTCTGGAGGCCCTGGGTTGAAGAGAATCTCCTGTACCAAATACCCCATCCCCCCTCAACTCCCCGTGTCCTCATCTACGCAGTGCACCTCCTCAAGTTCGGCCAACGCAAACGCACACATACAACCAGCCGCGGGTGCGCGGGCGCGCGGGCAAGCGCGACCCGAGACGTTCACATTGAAGGCCCGGGCATACATTTGCCATTACTCAAACATTCTGCGAAAGGAATAAAGTGCATTTGGAAGTTTAAAGACCGGGACACAGGGGTTTATCGTAATGATGAGGCTGTTTATCAGTCATTTTTACCACGGGGAACAAGGACATTTATGGAAGCTAGTGAAATGACAAGGGTTAGCATTAGCATTGGGCCCCCAGCCAATGCGCAGAGGCCCAAGTCCTTCATGCATTCGTATGTAATGATTATCATAAAAAGAGATGCTGCTCCATCTCTCCACTTTCACTTCGCGTTTCTCCTTTTCATTCTTCTGTTTCATTAGATCAATCAGCACTACAAATTAATAATGAAAATGAAACTGCTCGATTATTTATTTGTCCCTGATTTAGCCCCTTAATTGAAGCTTCATTTAAGGCCCACAGAACAGTCTTTTTCAGGATAAGCTGTCCGAAAGCCCTCACTGTCTCTGGCAACCAACACAGAAGTTAATCTAAACTCAATTTTTGCAAAAAACAACACTGAATAATTAATTCACCAAATCAGTTAGCACCTGGGCATGTATATAGTGATGTGTATCTTTGCACATTTAAATCGTGCAATTAAATTTATAGCACCATGTCAATAGACTCCAGTAAATGCAGGGAGAAATATGGTAATAAAACTGTAATTTACATATCAAGTTATCAAGAGGCTAATAATGAAATCATTTCTGCATTAATATATTCACGAGTATGGGCCATCCCTGCCACCACCTTCCTTTAAAGGGTCATGCAATCCGTCTTCTGAAAGATGAGATTCCTCACCCTTATAATGCCATTGTTTTTAAAACTCAGCATTAAATAAAAATGCCCAGCAGTTCACCTGAGCTTGATCCTATAATCTCAGCATAGAAAGCAGTGGCCCACTTTCAAGGTTTATGAGCCAAAATGAAGGTATAAGGGTGTCATCACTGAAAGGATGCTTACCTCCATTCACACACACACACACACACACACTGACAGTAGAAACTGAAATCTAAATTCCCAGGCAGAGATGAAACTTCACATTTTTTCTTACCTTCCTGCTTTCCTCCCTCTCTCTCCCTCTCTCTCCCTCTCTCCCTCTCTCTCTCTCCCTCCCTCTCTCTCCCTCTCTCCCTCTCTCCCTCTCCCTCTCTCCCTCTCTCCCTCTCTCTCTCTCTCTCCCTCTCTCTCTCTCTTTCTCCCCCCCCCCCTCTCTCTCTCTCGCCTTGGCCACAGAGACACTATTGCCAGTTTGAGGATTCTTAACAAGGCGGGATGTTTTCAGTTTATTCTTACTGTGAAAGCGCCATAAATCTTGAGCGTTTTACAGTCCACTGCCCAGTATTGACCGTGATTGGGGGGATAGAACTGATGGTTGGAGGGTGTGTGTGTATGTGTGTGTGTGTCCACACCCGCGGACAAAAAAGTATGGTGAAAAATCGATCAATGACATATTCTAAAATAAATCTTAAAAACTGGAATAAACAAGACTTTGCAATTTAATTGCCTGCTTTGTGCAAAGTCAGCCAGACTGGACCATACACACGAGTGCGTGTGTGTGTACAACACGTGTAAATATATGAGGCAGAATGGGACGATTTGGAATGGCAAGGTGAGGTGTGAAGATGAGGGAAATGGGAAATCAATATCCTTCAAAAAGGTGTGTGAGAAACAGAGTAATGAGGACCTGGGAGGGTCCGGTGAGAGAGAAATAGACAGAGGAAGGAGAGAACGAGGGAGGGGGAGAGAGTACACCTTCGCTCATCACATTTAATTGGAAGCAGGAATCACAAAAGACTCACCTTTCGAACCAATCCAAAAACCTGACCCACCTTCTTGATATCAAGTCAATTCTCCCAAAACATCGCTCTCTGAGCTGGCCTTGCCACACCTCCAGGCCAGAACCAGCTCCCGTCCTGAATCTCCGTCATGGAGAAGCTCTTCACAACAGTCAAAAGAATATTATTATGCATGTTAATTGATGTTTGTGCATAATTCCTCCCAGAATGTCTTCCTTTTCATTATCAGAGGATTGGAAGTATTTGGGATCATTGTAGCACCTGATCCTGGTCCCTGCTGGAGCTCCTTCCCAGGAGGTACTTTACCTGGCTTGGCATGCAATCCCAGTCGTGCCATTCCTCCTTCTTGGCACTCTGGACTGCTTCTTACTGCTGTGGCTGCGGCATGTGGTGAACGATTTAGGTTTTGCAACACAGCAAATGAATTTTTACTCTATTGATTGCGGCAGTCAGACTGTCCATGGATTGTGTGCTGAATAAACTCCATCTAGCTTCATTACTTGTGAATTGTTTGCTAACTGAACCTGTGCTGTCGAATCCATGCCGTTGCTCAAACTCTTTTCATTCCCGTTTCAGCCATTTAAGCCCATTTCGATTTTCTAACATACATAAATCCCAGAATGGCCGCCTCTCAACTGCTGCCCACTTTTTCAACCATCATGTTCTTTTCTGGCTGCGGAAAGTTTGAATGGGAAGTTTGTGATCTTTAGCTTTTTAGTAATATAGTTATAGCGATAAAAATTTGTATGGTGGGGGTGGGCTGATAGGTAGGGTTTAAATATATATACAGTATATATATATATATATATATATAGCCTGACAGAGCCCTGACCTGTCTCCTTATGTCCAACTTGCACCTTGCCAGAGCCCAGCTCTGTCTCCTTATGTCCAAATTATACCTTGCTGATGCCTAGCACCGGCTCCTTATGTCCAACTTGCACCTTGCCAGAGCCTAGCTCCGCCTCCTTCTACCTTTTTTTGTCCCAGAATTTACAAAAAAACAAAAAAAAATTCTAAGTAAACGGTTTAATACTAGGTTAGCTTTGTGCTAAAACATCAGTTTAATGTTAATTTTCATTAGTAGCTCTGACCAGACATTCATTCCTTGAGTGGATGAGAAATTAATACATGGCACCTTTATTTCTGTTCTGTGTTTTTTGTATTTTGACTTATTTCTCTTACTATACTGCTGTCGAAACTTCACTTACAGCTAGACGGTAAGATGTGCGTAAGAAGCAATAAGTGAATAACTGTCACGTCGGTACGGGGAGGAACCACCCAAATGCAGGCTGTCATGTGAAACCCCTCACAGGGCGTTTATTGCAGGCACGGAGAACAAATGGGGAACAGGGCAACACCACGGGCAGTATCAACAATGACCGGACAGGGAGCACAAGACTGAGACAAACTTATATAGGGAGCCAATCAAGGAACAAACACTAGGCGTATGGTGATTGGTTAAACAAGGGGGTAGATTACACGAGGACAAGGCTAACAAGACAACAACAACTCAGGTGTGGCTAATTAAGAGCCAGCAGTGCAGGGACGGGCCTGAAGAAGGGTCCCTGGGATCCCAGGACACTGAGGCCCAGGGGAGCCCAAGGGGGCAGCTGAGCAGGACTCCAAACAGTAGGCCCCCTCCGGGACCATAGTTCCAGGCTTGGAGGGCCCAAAGGGCCCGGTGGTACCAGGGACAGAGGGCATCACCATGGCCACAGGGACAGCAGGACCAGGGGGTGCCACGGGAACAGCAGCACCTGGAGGGCGAGAGCAGGAAACGGGACCAGACCTGGGACGTGGCAGACCACTGTGTGATAGATACAATACCCCTATGTTAAGTTATAGATACAATACCCCTATGAAATGTGATAGATACAATACCCCTATGAAATGTGATAGATACAATACCCCTATGTAATGTTATAGATACAATACCCCT
>JAODKN010000063.1:13314372-13328171 GCA_026774425.1 Petrocephalus zakoni
CCCCCCCGGTGGCCAAAATTCATCATGGGGAACCACCACCATCTCCACCCCCCCCCAAAAAAAAGTGCAGAGCCAATTTTTCCATTCAAGTCCAGCCCAGATGGACATAAACACAGTGTACTGAGACAGGGAGAACCACCCATCACACCTCCCTAAGGAGACACCTCTGTGCCTCCTCTGTGCCTCCTCTGTGGCTCCTCCGTGTCACTAAGAAGATTAAGGATGATTCCAAAGCCATCAGGAATGGCAGCATTAAGGATCTTGGGATAAGGACACCAGGGGCACCCCCCCCACCCCACACTCAGTCACACCCCAGTCTGCGGACAGTCCCAGTTTGTCACCCTCCAGTTACTGCTTCCAAGCCATGAGGCAGTAAGCCAGCGCACCTAGGAATCCCCGCGATGAAGCCATCATGGAACATTCCAGGGCCGCACATCTGTCAAAACATCCGTGCTGATTTACCCGATGGCTGTTGTCTAGTTATTATGAATAAATGCATTATCACTGTAACAGTAATTAAAATGGAAACTGGCAGACTCTGCCTGTGATCTGTAACTGCCAGAAACATATCTGTGAATCGGTGGCTGTGTTCGAGCTGCAGAGACCAATTTGTCCTGCCGACAGTTAGAATAAAGCCTGGCTTTCCTGCACTGACGTCCCTTCAGGTTAATTACAATGATGGGGAAAAAAAACGCAAATTAACTCAGGTTGTTGGCCGTATAGTTATTAAAAAAACTGCTTAATAAATCAAAGATGATTTTAGAACTACAAACCTTGCAACAAGCAGAGTGCCTTTCATTTGCCAAATAACGCTAATTACTGACATAATTCAGATTTTAGACTCTCAAGGGCGCTAAAGTTTATGATTTTCCTTTTTCTCCACAGCCACTTTAGGCGGATTAAAGACGTTCAGCAGGAAGGAATTAACGCTCCAGGAATGTTTTCCACTAATTTTCTCTCATCACTTACCAAGTACAGGGTCAGGGCGAGCCTGCTATCTAACCCAGGCAAGGACGTGAAGCACGGGACACCCTGGATGGGATTGCCTGGTCCATCATGGGTCATACACTCACAGTCACATACTGAGCAATGTGGAGCCTCCGGTTCAAATAACTGCAGGTTTTGTGACCGTGGGAGGAAACATGGGGAGAACATGCAGACGCACGCAGAGCCGGGGGCGGATCAGTCAAACCCGCGACCCTGCCAGCCACAAGGCTGTACTCCTAGCCACTGAATCCACCTCCCCACCTACTTCAAAGCTGTACATTTATACAGAGACCAGAGATCCTGATATATCGCAGGCGTGATTCCTAACACCACCTACTCAGAAGTTTCACGCTATTCATAGACATGTCAGAATTTCTCTGCAAATGGGAGTCAATAAGTATTGGGTAATGTGGATCAATAGCTTTGTAAGCATTACAAAGCAGCGCCCTAAACAGGCAGCAGGCATTTCAACATTAACATGGGAAAGACATAGGAAAAAACATTAAAAAATAACAATTTTCAAGGCTTTAGCTGTACGGTTTGGCATGATGGTGAAAACAGCACAAGATGGGGCTGTGCTGTACCTGTCATCAGAAGGTCGCTGGCTCAAATCCCAGAGCCAAGCAGAGTGATGTCACCGCTGGGCCACTAAGCAGGGATCTTAACCCCCAGTTGCTCCAGGGATCGCCTGAGCTGCCTGTCTCAAAAATGTATGTCGCTTTGGGTAGAAGTGTCTGCTAAATAAACTCAAAAAAATCTTCATCAGTGCAGTGTAGATATTATTAAAAACAGTGGGATTGTGAAGATAGTATGTTTCCTATAGCTTTAATGCATCCAGTGGCTGGTAAGAATAAAATTACCTGCATTTGACTTACATTCTTACCTTCTGGAGGCTGTCAACACCCACGAGGAGGTCTGTGATAAGCTGAGGTCCTGCTCGGTGAAGCTCCCAAAAGCACCCCCCGGCTCTCCTGCCTCTCTGTCCCACCATGGCCGCCTGAGAACCCCCCCCCAGGGATGAGACTGGCCCCCTTCGCAGCACGAAATTACCGGCAATTTCCATTCTCCTTCATTAAAGCCGGTCGACATTTAGCTCATTCGTTTTATGAATATACCCTTTTGTTATGTCAGGAAGGATTTACACAATAATAAAAAAAGATGACAAAGGAGCTTATAGCTTTGTGTGCGTACAGTCATTCTTTTGCAAAAGCTCTTCAATTGCATACTTGTTCATCAAAGTTGGAGACTTTGAATAATCACCCAACGCATCTGTTGACACGCAAATTTTCCATTAATAAGCTATTAACTTATGGCATCAAGCTGTCACAGCTGAATGAGCTGTAATTCTTGGTGAAAGCCAGTGCCGGCAAAGCAGACGATGCTCTGTGGCCGCCTTGCAGAGCTCCCATTTATCGTGGCCAAAACCGAGGACCTTCGCCTCTCACTGACGACAACAGGCCACACACTTCCACGGCACCTATGAAGCTTTTCCGTCAAGAAGCGTCATTACATTGACACTTAAAGATGGTAAAGATGTGTAATGGATCACACTCCCGAGAAAAATATATATTTATTGAAAACAACTGTTTATTCCAGAAAAACAGTCTTCCTGTCATCGGTGAACTTGAGCTATGTCCCCAAGCAGAGTCGTAAACCTCCCCTCCTGCCCCCCCCGAGACATCTGCTCCCTCAGAGGACAGCAGTAGACACATGGCTGTCAGCCTTAATGACACCCACGGTCCAACCCACGGCACATGTCTCTGCAGCAGGATGTCTCAATGCTTCCTGTCATAACCACTAATGACAGAGACTGCTGCGAATTAGCTGCTCTCTCTGCAATTAAAGCCTGTTCTTTCAAGTTTAGCTTCTGGAAAATAATCAAAACACGAAGCTAGCCTATTATTCACAGAGCCTTTAAGGAACACCGCAAGAAATATCAGATAATAAGCAGTATTAGGAAAGGTACACTGGAGAATTATTTAGGATCATTCGACACCGAACCACAAAATCTGTCTGAAAGAAATTTACATTTGGAGAGAAAGTTTTTTTAAACTAATGACAAAGTTTATGGGGAATTCGTATGAATTATTTTCTGTGAGAAAGGACACCCGAAACTTTTTTTTTGTTTTTTTTATTGATGGCACTGGTGGTGTTAGGGTTAGGCTTAGCACGCCAGTGGGTGTCTAGAGATTTTGATGCAGATTGTTTAGTTAATATGGCAGTTTTTTATTGGAAATTTTTCTTTAAAAAGCTTTTGAGGGCCCCTCGTAGGCAGCGACCCTTGTACCCACCGTGTCATCATTTATCTGTAATTAAATATCCATCTCTTCATCCCTACTACGTAAGTGGCACTTTGGCCTCGCCTCCCAGGGCTATAGGCCCAATTGCTACCATATAACATTGCTACGTATAGTATATAGGAGTACAGGTAAAAGTTACACACAAACAGCCCTTAAATTATATAGTTAGCCCCCAGCTTGAGGGCCTTGAGTGGATGCACCAGATTTCCTTTTCCGATGGATTGATTAACCTATTAATCCATTCAGCAGGATCCTAATAGCCTTTTCTATGGCATCTCCCAGCGGTGAGAGGGAATCAATCCTCTGATAATCTCGAACAGGATGCCATTGACAACATGTCCGCCCGGGGTCTTGAGCCTTCCAGCATGGGGATGAGGGAGAATCGACATGAAGTACTGCTATCGCTGGGGTAAGGCCACCAGGAGCCTCTGAGATGAGCAGTCCAATCGCAGAAGAAAGTGGGGAGGTGTCCCAGAAGGAGAGTTAGGGTATTTACTTCACTCGGTACTGAGGGGCTCTCCATCTGAGAGATCAGATACCCGGACGCGTCCCCAAGACCATGAAAGCACCGCGATTGACAGAATGAGTCAGACTGCAGCTGCAAATAAAGATGTTGACTTTTTTTTCCGCTAAAGATGCTCTTTCACAGGCAGTGGAGGGAAGCTGATCCCGTTCAAGCAATGCTAGCACTCTCGTGCTTAAGGGGCGGATTGATCCCGATCATTCTCATTAAAACATAAGCTGCAGATTTCCTCAAGGCTTTGGCTCCCGGACCCCGGACAGTGGTCAGTCGCTGCAGGCTGTATTTTTTTTGACATGGAGGATTACTTTTACAATTTGTACAGTTGCATCAATCGTAATTGTAGGCCCACAGTATGGAGTCCGTGGAGTTCCCACCAACAGCATCTCAGTCCACTCCAGGAATGAGTTTTTGATTTGTTTCCAAGCCTCAGTGTCGAAATTCGTGGCAAAATGTCACGAAGTGACATGCACACGCGTGTGCTACAAGCCTGCATTCACAGATGTACTTTCGCATATATCAGGGGGGTGAAGGGTACCTGTCTGTTTTGCAGTGAAATGAAAATGTATAACCTGTCTTCACTGCCATGTCTTCTTTATTGCTCCAGTACGGCCCCCTGCTTAATATGACACAGAGCTTCAAATATGGACCCATCGCTCATCACCCCGCCCCCAACCTGAGCGCACACGCACACACTCGCAGTCACACACGCAGTCTCACACATCCGACTCCTTCTTCCAGCATCAATCAGCGGGACCATCTCCCTCTCCTCCTTTTCTCCACTTTTAAGATGGTACCTCGAGGACCTTGACTTGGTTCCGCATTCCTCATCCCCCAAAGGGTCTCACTGCACCCTAGAGAATATAGTTAATCTCCTTAATCGTTCAGGCTGGATTACCGAAATAGAATAAAATAGTTGCCTGCTTCCTGCTGAGCCTAAACGGTCCGCGCCGGCTTCTATACAAAAGGACGTGCGGCGCAAATCAGGTACGAAAGCTACGCTGAGTTCTTTCAGCTAGAAAAACAAGCGGTGGTCCGGACTGGCTGTCCACACCGTGTCAGCGTGAGAATGTGAGGCGGCAAAGGTAAAAATATCACGGGAGGCCAAAACGCCACAAGGCAGCGGCACGGCTGGGGACAGGGGGACAAGAGGAGGGGAGCTTTTGGAAGGAGTTAGACCAAGGTGGTGACGGAAGTGGGAGAGCACAGAACAAAGGGTTGGGGTGAAGGAGGAGTGACACAGACGGCGAGCGGGAGCCTGCGTCGCTCGGAGGGGCCGTCCGTCTCGGGATGTGAGGAAGGCGCCGGGGGAAAGGTGGAGTGGGAGGAGAGAGAGGGACGTTGGAGAGACGGAAAGGACGATATCGCTCCCCATCACTGTGATTGAGAACAGCCGCGAGCCAGCTCTTTAATTTAGTCCACATTAACGTCAAGGGCCTTCAATATCCAATCGTTTGTCCTGCAGTCATTGGAGCTAATCAAAGCTAATAAGGCTCACGGGACGTGTGAGGGGTCTGGCCAGGTGCGCACGTGTGCGGACATGTCCGGCTGCCTGTTTGGGTCAGAATGTACGACAGAACAAGCACCCAGCCACTTGTACCGATGCAGGGATGGGCGCCAGGGCCGAATCAGAATCAGAATCAACTTTATTCAACAATCCCAGCCCGAGTGCAAGGAATTTGTTTTGGTATAACTGGTCACATTAAAACAAATGGAGGAAATTACAAAAATAACAGAGAATTAATGTAGAGTATACACAAGTCTAGTCATTTGTGTGTGTGTATCTTACCATCTAAATAAATGTGGCCAAATCTATACTGCAGTGATTGTGAAATACCTGGAAAAGGCTGTGTACATGTGGACATGTATGTGCTGTATCCTGTCACTTCCTCACTCTGTGACCATAGCAACGCAGACCCTGATAATGGCTGTGATAATTACCAGCATGTCTAACCTGTCTGTGCCGGCGTCTTGGGGCTGCAGGTGAGGGTGCAAAAAAGAGAAAACGGTATCTCTCTCACGCTCTGTCGCTCGCTCGCACGCACACACACACCAGCAGAAGGCTCATGGCCAAAACCCTTTTTCTTCAACAAGGCCGTCGTGGAGAAATACATAAAAATGTATTCGTGATTTGCGTCGTTTATTTATTTAATGATTGATGAACAAAGCCTTTATGAACAATGTCCTCTCCACATTTCTGGAATGTTCCGGACGGCCATGTTTGACTTTCAGCCAATCCTGAGAGGCGGGACGGGAAAGGTGATTGAAATTCATTGTTCTCGCAACGTGCGTAATTTGTTACGGCATCAGAAAGGTTCTTGTCAATACTGACAGGCCAGACTGATCCATAGGAGTCTGCAGAGAATGGGCAAGGCTGTGGGATTTGGAGTCTGTTTGGAGTCTGTTACACCAGGCCTCTTGGAGGTTCTTGGAGGCTCTTGGAGGCTAGAAGACCAGAATCGGATGAGAGTGATAAAAAAACTAAGCAGGAAGACGGAGAACCTCAGCCATCGCATTTCTCTCTCCTGGTGCAGCAAACACCACCTTTGTTGGTGAAGGCACTCTCTCTAGGCTGTCCCCATCATCGGGTCCCGGGACAGGCTCCAGGGACACTACTATTCTCTATAGTCCCTCAATTATAGAAAAGTTCTGAATTTCAAAAATTCAAGCTATGTGTAATTAATGTAAGAGTACTCGCCTTTGATTTTAGGTAACAGGCATGTCACTCTGACATCTGAAGTCTGAAGCTTCAAATACAACATCAAACAGGTGGAAACAGGCCCAGTTCCCATGCAAATGGAAAGGGGTTAGCATCTGAATTTCTTGTGTTTCTCTGCAGGTCTGTTCCAGCTCCCCCCTTAAGTCCCCGGCCCAGCCTGGCCGCAATTAAGACTGCAATTAAGGCAGAGTATTCTGGCTCCGGCGTGCTGAGCTCAGCAAACAGCGCAGTCTGCGAATCACCGCGGGAGGTGGGGCTGCGGCGTGCGGCGACACGGGCGCACTTATGCGGCGTGGACGCACGCCCGCACACGTATCTGCATGCGGGGGTCTATCCATCACCAGGTGGCGGGAGGGGGCCCGGTCCCGCCGGGCCCAGTTCATCATGCCTGTAATTTAAGGCATCCCGCCGTAAAGCGGTAATTAAGGCAGACGGGGGGGATTTTCACATTAAGGTAATCCGAAATCGCTGACGGGTCGCCGAATTGACTGGGCCACAGAAAAATGGCTGTAAAAAGATTACTGGAACAATCCTTTATCCTTTATCTCTGAGGCGCACACAGAGAATGGGGGGTGCGGGGGGTTTGTTTAATATGAACAAAGCAATTATTCTGTCCATCTGGGGGAGTCTGATTGGGAAAAAAATTAAGATATTTGATGGGATGGACGAGCAGTTATCAAAAGGGAAATGACCACCCCCCGTCCCTCCAGGGCAAATCCCATGTGGGACACAAGGCGAGGTTGAAGGGGGCTTGGCTTTCTCCTAAGGCACCCCCCCCCCAATTTAGAGCACCTTCCCGCTCACCTGACTGAGCAGGAACTGATTCAGGGGGTGAGATGTTGTCCAGCAGTGCACCTGCTTAGCCTAAATCCCCCCGCCACCCTCCAGGACTCCCCCCGCTGCAGGAGCAGACACCCATTAGGGTTACACTCGCCCGTTCGTTCGCTCCCTTTTGTTCGATTGTCTGTTTGCAAAAATGTGAGCATTTCCTCTATTAGCGCAGCCACAGGTCTGCATGTGCCCAGGAGCCCCGGGGCGTGCCAGCGCTTTCCTGGCTGCAGGACGCAAATCCACAGTTAACGTTCAAATTAATATCTTATTTAATACGAGGTGGGTGAACGGCGAGCGCGCGACTATGTCCGACTATGGTGTTCTCAAATTTCACATTTTCGACACGCAGTGTCATTCCTACTGCTGTGGGATAAATTAAATACATTTCCTAATTGCATGCCTCCAATTTAGATGCAAAACAACTTGCTCTTCAGTGGGAAGTTATTTTAGCCAAATCCGTCGAACATCTTTGAAAGAGTGTCAGACTTTTTTTTTTTTTGCAGATTTTAATGATCTAGTTTCGTCCTCACAAAAATTCTCATTGACTTTCAATAAATTAGTGCAGGATCTAATTTTATTGACTTAATACTAATATGTTTCATAAATCTATAATGTATATATACGTAATAATGATTAGAAAAGTCATAAAAATAGGTCAATCAATCAGAAAATGTACATATATAACGGATGTTAAAATAGTCCCCCACACTGTTCTCCAATGGACAGGCAGCCAGGCACACACACACACACACACACACACATTTGTATTCGTGTCAAATTTGTGGGGACCATCCATACATTTATATGGACATAACCCTAATCCCAAGTATGACAACCCTAACCATAGCCAGCCCTAACCTTAGCCATATACAACCATATGTAACAAAATAGGAGACTTTTGGCATTTTATGTTTTTTGATTGCGGTCACAATTTTTTATAAAACAGAGTTACCCTTTGAGGGGACCGAAAAAAATTGGTTCCCCCAAAATGTAATATACTGTATACAACCCCCACCCCCCCATACACACACACACACACACACACACACACACATGCCGCCCAGCTTCGCCGGCCCGCACCGATCTCCTCCCCCGGTCCGTAGCACAGGACCGGCTCCCGCTGGCTGCCTGCGCCCTGACAGCTCCCGGCTCATTAGAAGCCTCACCGGTAATTGCAAGCGACGCGTTTTCTCCTTTTCCGTCACACGTCAGGCCGCGTCTGCCGGTACCGACACCGACACCGACACCCTCCCCGGGCCTCCGGGTGCGCTCAGCTCCGGCACATTTCACAAGGAATTAAAAGGCAGACCATTATCTACGGGGCGCGGCGTTACCGGCGTCTCTTTCGCCCGAAGTTCCTCGGAAAATATCCCCCCCGCCCCATTTCCGTGGCGCTGTGACCCCTAATTAGCGGATTTTCCCCTTTTATTTGGGGACGGCATGCCAAGCCTTCAGACTCGGGCTTTAAGGGTCCCCCCCCCAGGTGCTATTTCTGCCATTGATTACGGAAAGTTAATGTCACGTCTCCTTTTTTTTTGTTTTATTTTCATTTCATGCATTTGCTTCTCTCTGCCTTTGACATTCAGGAGTTAGTTATTTTAGAAGTAGGATTTTCATAACAGCTGCAATTCCCAAGCCGGGAAGTTATAATGCTGACACATAAAACGAGGTCGCGCGGTAGTAATTACAATTTAGTCATGACATTAGTTCGTCATTTGCAAAAAAAAAAAATTGTTTCTGCGGGTGTTGTGTTGCCTTATATGACTGTGGCGTTGTAATATAAATTAAAACTCTAAATTTGACTGCTATGAACACGCCGCGACAGTAAGTTTAAATGAAAAACAGCGTTAATTAGCGGCACCGAGATAGATCAAAATTGTTCCACTAACACTTAATTTAAATCGCTTTTAATTATTTCTCGTTCCTGTTTGAGTTGCTGAACTGACAGGATGATTTGTTTGGGTAGCGAAACAAAATTCGCAATCAAAGAAATGATAACGAAGTCGAAAGTTTCGTGTTTTATTTTCCCCCGGTTCTGACATTCTGTCTTGAAAACGTTTCTGACAAGACTCAGTGGTTAGGAGCTCCTCTGGGTTTTTTATGCCTTCTTTTCAATTAAATTCTCATTACGGCGGCGTTACAACGTGATCCACCTCCTTACCCAAATAATAGCCCAAGGCCCCTAGTAAATAACATTGCAGGCAATGTAATCACTTAAGGGACTCCATTGCTGGAGGTCAAACGGGTGTGCCAGATCTGGGAATCGCCATAAAATGGATGATGGCGGCAGGTCTTTGCTCAGGATATTGGCAAGAAGGTAAATATACTGTATTACATATGGCTGGTTACAAACGTTGAATATGAGTATGTTTCTGACAGCTGTGTTCGGGCTGCAGAGGTGCTTACTGGCCAGGATGACATGATGGCAGCTTCTGCAGTGTTCCTTTGGTCCGGGGTCTGGTGTAGCTGTGTGATGCTGTTTTTCAGCTCTCGGGGGTTATTATTTTTTACCAACTTGAGATCTTAGTCAATACTACAAATGATACTCGAGTATTCTTCGAAGAAGTGCGTTGCCAGTGTCTGGGAAACGCGTGGCAGAGTGGCTCTGTGTCCGCAGTCCGCAGTCAGAGTCGTCCTGGCCGTGAATGTGCGTGGAGTTACACGCCCTCCCTGTGTTTAATGGCTTTTCTCCACGTCCTGTGGTTTCCTTCCGTGGTCCAAGGACGTGTGTGTGCCGACTCCAGGCTCATTGTGACCCCGCACCGGGTTGGGGAAAAAAAGCATCTGGTGCATCCAACTGTTAGATTCATTAATGAGTCTCCTGTTCATTTGCTCTGCGATTGACTTTCAGTCCAGTGATTCTGGAATGTAGTGCTTTGAGAAAGAGAAATTTAGTTTTGGTATTAAATTCCAGAGGAATTAATTTGTTTTTCTGTGTATAATCATGGGCCTTCTCTTTTTAACCCTTATCTGATACTTTTGAGAGTTTAAAATGTGTGGAATAAGTGTTTGATGTAAAAGGGTTAGGGTTTGTGTAAAAGTTATGCCAGAAAGCCAGGCAGCTCGGCTGGTTGGAGATCGCGCTCTGGTGTTGAGAGACCTGGGTTCAAGCACATGTCGATTTCTTGGGGCGCTTTCTGTTGTGCTGTGGTATTGGATGGTCATTGGTTCAGATCTCAAGAGTCAAGTGAGGGATTTGACCATTATGCTATTAATCCCAAATTGCTCTTGGGATTGTCTGACTCTGCTTTCTCAAAAAAAAAAAAGATTGTGTTAAAAAAATCTGTTAAATAAATAAAACCATATACATCTGAAGAGGTGTGTGTGTGTGTGTCTGTGTGTGGTGGGAACTTCACTCAGGAGAAAGGTCTTCTGTATTCTGAAATAACACACCCTGGCAGTCCTGGGCAGCTTTGTGCAGATCAATGATATTGTTTCTGCTTCGCTTTGGGGCATTAAGCACCTTCCTGTGTCCCACACAACTGTACCCCCTGCTGAACAATGGGCGTCGCAGGTACCATAAGGACCCACCTGTTGCCTCCTGCTCCAAGCCTTCATTACTCCTTGCTGTGATCTGCAGTAGTGGTGCTGGTGGGGGTGGGAGGGGTAATAGCCATATGTGGTAATGATTTTTAACTGTAACAAAAGACTGACTGGGGGCAGGTCCAAAACCCACAGCAGCAAGCTACTCAGATCAATTATGAAAATCCATTCACATAAGAGCATTAGTGTTCCGACATGGATACCCATTTTTTCTTGGTGAGGAGATGCATTATTACTCGTGCAACCAATGGTCCTGCAATGTGATGTCACTATTTTGTGGGTATGTGGGGGCAGAGGGCAGGTGAGATATGCTTGTAGTGTGACAGGTTTATAGTCCATCATAGTTATGATTGTACTGTATTTTTTCCTGTAGAGGAGTATCTGGGTTCAGTAGAACTGTTAACGTTAGAACTGTGTATGCAGGTTTTCGGGATAACCTTTAGATCAGCTGTTCAAACCCTGGTGTGAGGACTCTTCAGGCAATCAGTCCTCTAATCAGTAACCTAATCAGGGAGTTGTGGCAAAACCTGCATACACAACAGCACTTTCTGCCCACCCCTGCAGGTTGTTCCACAAAGCAGGATTTCTTGCTTAGCTGGATAACTTGTCGGGTTTAAGGTAGTCTGAGCTAAATGGACTTTATCCTTATTTACTTACATTTAGCTCAGACTACCTTAAATGCGATAAGTTATCCAGTTAAGTAAGAAATCCTGCTTCATGGGTCACCCCTTCGGTTTACAAACACATGGTACATCGGTTGATCCATCCATTCATCCATCCATGCAAACATCTTCCAACCAATTTTCCTGGTGATGGTTGCGTTGGTGTCTGAAGCTCTTCCCAGGCAGCATAGCACACAAATCTGAGATACACCCTGGATAGGATGCCAGTAATACAATTTTTTAGTCATCCAAGTATATTTTTTTAACTGTTATTGTATATTTAAATTATCCATGGGTATTACTCAGCGGGATTAGTTTGATTACCTTTAACAATGTGCCATCGCATTTTTCTCAACTGCATAGAATTTATAAATTTAATTAATTTGAATGAAATAAGTGGCCCTGATTAGTTTACTGCAGAAACGAGTGAGTTGAGGCTGTGAGGGATTAGTAAACCAATAAAGAGGCATTACTGTGAATGTTAACGTCTGCATTAAGGAGGGAGACGGGTCTTTAGGACAATCTGCTGGGAATTATGACTGATGTCTCCATAACCATAGCAACTATGGAGACGCAGCAGATTGCTCTGAAAAATTTTCACTTTGCCCGTTTACATGAGTCGAAGACATTTCCTGAAACCCAGGTATGGCGGAAAGGTCACTTCCGTTTTAATAATGGAAGGAATTATCTAGCCTTAACGTCATCCGAACAAAATTAAGTCCAATATGTCAATGATTTTTTTTAAGTTTTTAATATCTGATTTTGTGTCACTATTCATTTGTAATTGCTTATTTTGAATCCCTTTACCCACGCTAGTCATTAACAATTATTTTCACTAAGATTTTTCCACTAGAGGCCCAGACACATTATATTAGTATAGATTTATGCATAAATGCATAAATGAATTCAGTTCCAGACACATTAATTATCTATATCATATTTCTAGTAACTAATTTATTTAATTAATGTAATCCATAGGCTGTTTTTAGAGATGGTCATATACAGTGGTCTCAATTTGGGAGGAGAAACAGGCAGAAAACAGCAGCAGACTGGTGTCCATATAGTTTTTGGGACCACTGTAGCGCACTTCTGAGGAGCAACTGAGAAGAGAAGAGAGAAACAAAAAAAGCAACTGGGATCCATGGATTTTTTAACCAAACGAGTACATTTAAGGTGCAGTGGTACCAGAAAGGATTTGGACACCGCAGTCTAGCTGCTGTTTCTCGCCTGCTTTTCTCCATTCTGCCTGTAATCAGCCTGTCCAGTCTGCTGGTGCGCTGCCTTGCTGCTTTCGGTTCACACTCAAGTCCTTCATCTTTACTTTGTTTTTTTTTAACAATACAGCCAACAGTGGAAGATGGGAGATTAAGCTTTTTGCTGATTGGTTGAACAGAGTTTGTACAAACCAGGACCAGTCAATCATATTGGTGTATCAGAGGCAGCTGCCTAGGGCATCAACTTCTGAGGGGGCACCACCTTGCCAGTCAGTTTCACTTTGCCTCAGATGGGGGGGGGGGGGGGCAGAGGCAGTTATGCTCGCCTGGAGGGATACATTGGTTAGGACCGGCCTTGGTGCAAATAATTGATGCTGGACCTTTTCTCAGAGTCAACATAACTTTTCTTAACAATTTTTACATTTTCTTTCTAAGAACTGTCCAAGATAATCTAGGTGTTGTGCCTATAGGTGCAGTTCATCAGCACAATATCCATGAACATGTTCCAATGAGACTGAGAAGCAAAATAGAGTTGTGCCCAAATACTTTATTGCTTTAAAATTTACATCCTAGCCAATATCTTTTGTTAAATGCTTTGCTTGCAAAGTATGCATAAGGAGTCTATCAGTAACATAAATTCAGTTCTGTTTGACATTTTGTTATGTAACTCAATAAAATTCTGCCATTTTTAAGCATGGCTTAAGTGTCCAAACAGTTTCTGGTGCCCATTGTACATATAGAGAAGCCGTATCCTGTCCTTATATGAGGGTGTGCTGCATGAGGCATAAATTGTGGGGCGGTCCCATAATCCTGGCTCTCAGCGACACGGCTGTGCCCAGTGCCCCGGTACCCGAAGCGACATCACAGCAGCTACCCTTCGGCCAGGTCCGTCCCAAAGCTGCATCTCGCAGGATGACCACAGGCCATGTAGCCCGAGGGGGGCAGCGGGTATGGAGAGGGGAAGATGAAGGGAAGAGGGTCATATCAGAGGGATGGTGAGGTGGGTGGACATGAAGGGGGTGC
>JAODKN010000063.1:13346154-13367454 GCA_026774425.1 Petrocephalus zakoni
TTTATCTGACACTTTTAATAAAAGTCACGAAAAATAGAGGGAGGGGTTTCACACCCAGCACCTTTGTGTTGTTAGCGTGAAGCTCTGCTTGTTGAGCTTTAAGGAGTTGCTATTGCAATATCCGTTTTGCTCACGAGTAGAGGGAATGTGAGTGGCTGTAGCATCGTGCACACACGCACCCGGACGGCTTGATGGGTGTCCCCTTCATTTTCACTAAACGCTAACAGCAAGCCAACTGTGGCCCGCTGATTTACAGAGTCTGTCGCTGAAATGATCATTCAGGGTAAACGTTGTTAGGAGTGCATGTACCTCCGAGAGAAATCGTACGCGGTGACACTTTTTCTCCCATTAGGATGATGGCTTACGGCTCGCGTTGATTAAATTGGAGCCGTTGATCAGCCGCGTCTCCTTTATATCGGACGGGGTGCGATTCAGGACTCTCATCCTCGGATTCAGACGTTTAAATCCCAGTGCGCTATGGCCTCGACGGTTTTCGTGAGGATAGGGAAGCTGACTCCGTATTTTGTATCTTGAGGCGATTTCACACACGTGGCATGCTTCATCATTTTCTCAGAAGTGTGCTAAAAATTTGAATAAAGGCAGTTACACATATCAGGTGCCAGTCCTGATTGCTTTCTCAATTCAGAAGAGCATTTGTCCAAGATATGGGCCCCTTCGCGTCGCAGTTTACCTGTTAATGATGGAGAACAAAGGAATATCTTTACGTGAGCCACACATAGTATATGGTGGCGATAAAGCGATACCTTTGAGATTTCGTCCCGTCAGCGAGTATTTGAAATTGCTTGCTTAATTTCGTTTAATTGCTTAGTAAATGAGTCCGCCAGCTTGGGAAATATTAAACTGAGGCTAGTTTTAACGTCTCAGAACTCTGACGGTGCTGGATTCTCAGGAAGCGCAGCGCGGTAAGAAAAACCTTCCGCAAGTGACCAGTAAACAATGGGCCATTAACTTGAAATTAGGCGTCGTTTTCTTCTCTGTATTCTTTCGTCCTTCGATGAGATACCAGACTAAAAATACACACAAAATCCCCAAGCAGCAGGCCTTTGAATGTATGTCTTAATACATCCAGATTATATGGCAGACTGCGGCGATATGGATCCCTTTTCATGGATGACCTCACTTCCTGTCTACATCCAGTCGTACGAGAAAGAAGCACACATTCATACACCCACCGATAAATGGACAGATAATTATGCACATCATTATTTGTGTGGAAGCGCGACTTTTAATTATCACCATGAAAGTCTGATTTATCATTGTATTTAGACTTCGTCGTTTTTAAGGTCTAAGATAAAAAAGACTAATTTGTATTCATAACCCGAATTGTAAAACAACCAAACATAATTTCTAATTGCTAATATCATGCGTTCATGCCATTTTGCAGCGTTAGGAAGCAGCCTTTATCTGAACAAATTTTATCTCCCAAATTCAGTACAAGCTAGCTTACTACCACTCTGCATATCAGGCCTAATGTAAACATAAATGGGTGTGAATATGAATTTAGTCACGGCAGCAGATATGAGCGTGGGGAGCGACATGGGGCAGCCATGTCGGCACCGGAGCTCCTCTGCCGCCCCAGAACTTCACCAAGCCCGAGATTTAAAAATGGCTGGAAACCTGGTCTCCAAATAAGAGGAACTGGGCCTCGCCAAACAGAGGCACAGTGCATTAATCCTCGCTCTCAGTCCATACAGCCCACCCTCCATCTGTTTGCAGCCCCTTCGAATGAAATCGTGCTCCTCTCCGCTCTGGTTAATAATATGCACAATACTATCTGTATCCGTTCCAGCTATTGTTCTCACATTCCAAAAACGTACCGTATCTGGCCGTTTCAAAGACTGGCTTTTGTAAGTTGCTTCTATTGCTTTCAGATTAATTAATCGGATCAAATAATATATTATCACTAGGGTCAAGGGCATACATAAACAATAACAAAAGGGAAGTTGAGTCACAGAATCAGCAATCGCACGATAGACAATTTGATGAGAGACTACACCTTTTAATTTTTGTGAGTAGACACATTTGTCTTGCAGCAGTCCTTTCCCAAAGGATATAGGGTCAAGCCATGTCAAATGAGGCCGTATTCAATTAACAACTTAATTAAATGTAATTTTTAATAGCTTAGTGGAATACACAGGGGAATCCCAAGGTCAGGGCTGAGAAATACAGCATATAGTTTAATATATTGCTGTTTGTGGCTTTAAATCAAATATTTCTTGTATTCAAATCCTTGCTTTTTAAAGATTTTGTTTTTCTGTCTTCCTCCGGTTGCTTTTTTTTAACTATGCCTGCACAAATAACTTTGGAAGGAGCTCTGCATTGGCACTGTGTGGTGTGAAGAGAAGTTCAGTTGTGTAACTTTACAGTTATGGGTAAACAAGCCAGTTCAGGGGGCAGAAGACCTTCTATTGAATAAAATTGGAAGTGCGTATAAAAAAACATCTTTGATCAAAATTGTGATTGACATACCAAGGATATGGTGGCTTCACTGCCCGACGAGGCCTCGCTGCGCTAACTTTGAATCTATCCACCTGAAGCCTGAAGATCTGTTTTTGTCACCGGGAAGCCTTGAAACTGGATAACACAAATAGTTTTCAAATTTTCTCTTGATTTATTTGAGTGTTAGCATCCATCCATCCATGCTTCTATCCATCATGACCACTTCAGTGGTGCATGGACACTGTGAGCCAGCACCCCATCTCAGGAAGCACAGGACACCCTGGCTGGGATGCCAGTCCATCACAGGACACACATTCACTCACAATCACACTCACAATCAGATGCACAGTCACACACCACTGCCAGTTTGGAAATACCATCTTACTGAAATGCCGGTCTTTGGACTTGGGTTAGCAATCAGGGCCCCTGAAGTGAACCTGCAGCAGCACAGAGAGAACATGTAGACCGCTTGCACTCGTACAAACACACGCACACACACACGCACACACACACACACACACACACACACACACAAAATGATGGACTCCTTATAAGAAGCAAGGTATGAAAATTAGGCCCCCAAGGGAGTATTGTCAGCGTAACATCATTAGCGTTGAGTGAATATTTTTTTGGATGCTTGAAAATGTACTTTTACTGAGAATCAGCTCCCTGCTTTAGAAGAAGAAATCACAAGCTGAACCGATTTGGGTGCTGTTTGGAGGAAATGATATAAAGGAAAACATGGGACGCTGTATCCTGTATGAAAGAGTCGTTTGAATGACAGCTGTTCAGGGAGCACTTGGGCTAATATTTCAGCGAAACCAACATTACTGTCATATCCCAACTGACATCTCAAGATCTAATGTTCAGCTGGGGTTGCCGTGGCAGCGGGCTGATGTTGAAGTTCGTTTTTATACGTATCAGTGATTCTATTACTGTCACAAGATTGATAAAAAAATATATACCAATAGAAGACACACACACATCTATATATAAACCTGATGCCCATGACTTTCATGGTGTTTAGTTTTAGAATAGTGTATGAGGTCATTTTTTGCATAACAGGAATGACGCTATTCTCAAACTGAAGCCAAACTTTAACTGGTCTTGTATTTCTATTAAAGGAAAATGTTCCCATAAAGTCACGATAATTTTGAGACTCAAGAAGTGTGTAATTCTATTGTAAAGCCTTTGTAAACTTCACATTGTTCTACTTCTAGTGTTCTGGTGGCCTGGTAGATAATGCTGGTACCTCACACCTGCGGGATTGTGGGTCTGAATCCTGGAGGCGCTGTGTGTGTGTGCAGTTTGCACATTATGTGTGTGTGCAGTTTGCGCATTCTGTGTGTGTGCAGTTTGCACATTCTCCCTTTGGGGCTCCGCCCACTGATCTGGCTTCCTTCTACAGTCTAAAGACGTACAGTTTAGGTGCATTGGTGTCTCTAAATGTCCTGTAAAAGTGTGTGTGTGTGGGGCCTGCGGTGCACTGGCAGCCCATTTAGGTTGTCCCCGGCCTCATGCCACACCGACAGAGCTGAGTACTTTGATCTGGCAAAAGGGACCTTGATTATTTAGCTTTTATCTTCTGTTTGTCCAGACGAGATTTTGACCAGACCACGAACAAACTCTTGTTCTGTTTTGCTGCAAAATGTTATCTTAGATGTCTCCCTCTTGGGAAAAAGCTTGAGTTGACCTTACTTTATCGGGTACTGCGTGATGCTCTGTGTATGAAAAGGTATTTGGAGCCCTGTGTAGTTCTGATGTTACATCTTCACGGTGTCTGACTCCTGGAGAGAGGGCCATGGTTGCATTGAATGTTCTGACTCTCTTTTCTTGTGTGTGTAACCTCCAAATAATCTTCCTTTATTTCCTCTGCTCTTCCTTCCATTACCCCCCCCCCCTCCTCGGCTAGTTACAGTACTTTTCCTCGCTATTTCTCCAATTTGTGGTCTGTACCCTGCTGGGGGGGGGGGACTACTTAGTTATATTACAAAGTGGCTGGAATTGGCGTGGGCGCGATTCCCCCCCGCCAAAACCATCGAGTTCCGGCCCAAGCCTGTGGCCTGTGGTCTGAAGCTAGATCTCTTTAATTCTGCTTCAGGGATCTTTTTCAAAAGAGTTGGGATTGCGAGACCTGCAAACCCGTGACCGCTGGGTGAACCCGGGCGGCCGGCTGTCCGGGCCCCGTGCACCAGCAAACATGTGCTGTGGCCCCGCCCACTTCCAGCTCCCATTCCCGCCGCCCTGATTGTTGACTCTGCTCCTTTGGGACATTGTTTGATGTTATTGTGTCTGTTTGTTTCGTTGGGTTCGCTGGCCATTATTATTTTATTTTCGTGGCTGAGTTCTTGGATTAATCTGAACCCCCGATGACAGGCCTCTTCTCAAAGAGGGATGCTTTGTGAAAAGCGCATTTTGCTGTCTTCTGGTCAAGTTGGTCCCCAGGCTGCCCACAGTCCCCACTACACAAGTCTTGCCCTTTCCTGTGCAGCTGCTGCGTCTCCGAGAGCCCTGACCCCTCTGTGGGACACTGAATGCGCCCATTCACAGCTTACTGTGCCATCCTAGGGGCTTGTGTCTAATCCATGCTTAGGCCAGAGAACCGTCGTTCCAGTCTCACATGGGATTTCTTTTGATATTTTGAAGAGAAGAAGCAGATTTTCCATCCATGTCTCCCTGACTAGCACAACTCTTTCACAGACACTAGACAGGCCCCACGTATGAAGGATGTCACTGTTGTATGGGAGAATTAAGACTGAGACATTTCATGTCGCAAGCCTTCCAGAGTCATCTAGTTCTAACAATGCCACCCAAGACTGAGGTCTCTGTGACTAGAAGGGTAGTGACAGCAAGCGATGTACAACAGGACGTTACTGGACCATGACATGCCTGTATCAGCTGTAGAATATTTGGAAACTGTAAGCCTCTAAATGGGATAATCTCTGACAAAGAAGGCAGGCAGTTTCATGCTTCTTGCTAGTGAAGGTTTACGCCACCCTGCAGCTTAGGGAGGGCCCGTTATGGGAGGCAGGGCATGCTGAGGTAGGCAGACTTGGATTGATTGTATAACTATCCCTTTTTGAGCTGAAGTGTGGCCCTCGATTGTTTGAGTTTTGAGTGGCTTTGAGGTATAGAGTCACCTGGCGTTGTTATCCGTCTGCATTGGGAAGTCTGGGTTATTAGTTAAATGGAGCAGGTCCGTTATGGCACGGAGACCAAGAAGCTACCAAAATCACCAGAGACCGGGTGCCGCTGTTGGTGGCGTTTCCTGGTTTCCTGCGCTATCGATCGTTATCACACATTTGCGAACTACCGGTCCGAATCCGCGGACGGAATGGCGGAAAGCAGCACGGGCTGAGTCAGAAATCATTGATAAAGGGTGGAAAACGCATCGCCAGAGGACAGGGAAGGGACAGAAAAAAATAAGAAAACGAACACCAGCTCCATAAGACCTTGCGCTATTCCTGGTCCGCAGAACGACAACGACGCGCGTCAGAACAGCAGGTGCCACTCCGGCTCAAACACTGTCATTTTTTTGTCCCCCTAAGAGTTGTTCTGAATGTTCTCACCCGCTGGCCGGTGATGCTGCAGCTATGGGCTTCCGTATGAGAAGGAAAATCGCCATCTTTTGCACCCAAGCAGAGCGACAACAATGTAGGACGGGGACCTGCCGTGTGAACAGCAGCGTGTTAAGATGCTTGCTACAAAAAAAAATGCTCATCAGCCTTCAGGAAAACAAGGATGCAGTGATGGGGGGGTTTTCTTTTGTGCATTTCCATTGTAATAGAAGCCCCCCCCCCCCACACACAAACACACACATTCACAGTCTCCTGCCCCTTCAGGCCCTAATTACAGGGTGAGTAAAACTTACAAATAAAACTGATTTGGAGTGACACAGGTCTGTTCTGTCACACACTCTGTCACAGTAGGAGTGCGTGGCACACGGTCAGCAGCGGGGTGGGACGGGAGGAGGGGCTCGACCCGATGGTCCCATCACATCACAGTTTGGGGTCAGGCTCCAGCCTCCTCCGGGGCACTCCATTCACAGCCTCACACATCTCTGTCAGAGGAGAGACCGGGGAGGAGAAAGGATGTGGGGACTGCACAGCGAGCAGGAGGGAGAGAGAGAGAGAGAGAGAGAGTGTAGGAGAAACAGCAGAGAGCTAGCAGGGTATGAAGAAGTAGGAAAAATATAAGTATGCGAGTGAAGGAAGAAGAGGAGAGAGGAAGCAAGCTAAGGGAGATAAAGGCTGACAGGATTCTGGGGGAGCAGCACACGGAGGGGGGGGGGGCGTGACTGACTTCACGCACTTTAAATAGTTCCAGCTCGAAATTGTTCCCCTGACACCTAAAGTAATGCACAGTGGTCATATTTCTGCTCGCTCTCCACTGCTCAGGGGTTTATTTTTATTCAATATCGTTACTGGGGAGCGGTATAAAGGGGCCGGCTTTCGGTTGGTTCCGGCCGCTCTGCTGCCCCCCGTCTGCGCCGGGGCCCAGCTTCCGTCTGCTGTCACCGCGGCCCGACACTCTCACGTGCCCAGCGCAGCCAAGGTGCCCCAGCCTGTAGCCTCTAATTCATCTCTCTGACCGTGTTTGCCTGAGACGCACCAAAAAGGAGGATTATAAATAGGAAATCCCAGAGAAGTATGTGATGAAATTGGCACAAATATCTAAAATAGCTCAGGTTCCAAACAGCTGTATTACAGACAGTCTCTTGGCGACTGAATATCTTCCCACAAACTCATAATTACAGGAGCTGTGAGAGGGTTGCATCTTGTATGTATTTTACTGTAGCAATGGAAGCGCCTTTGTGGTTTGACTGCAGCCTTTCTCATATTTGTTGTCGTTTTGTATTCCCAGGGATAAAGAATAAGCCATAGATTAAACTTGTCATTGGCGAAGCACTTGCCACATTCTGGGTGTAAATGCTGCCACCATGTGTCGGCGTTCTGTATTGCATCATAGTCAGGCAGCGCTGTCAATGCGGCTGGGACTAACTGACGTCCAAGTGGACATTATAATATGTACTAATCATCATACTTAATGAATAAGCACCTGTATGCCCATATGCATCACCAAGGGAAAACATACTTAAAAATACTGATGGCTTATTTGCCAATCTCCAATCTGAAAACCCCGCCATCAAAACCTCGACACTTCTCATGCATCTAATAGAAGGAGAGACAGGAGTTTATAGACACCAGCGCGTGGCTTATTCAAAGAAGTCCAGTCGCGGCAGCCCCCGCGAAGCCGCCACTGTGATGACTGTACGGATCAGTCGCTGTCCCACAGGAGATACTAGGGGGATCCTTAGCAGAACATCTCGCTTTTTTTTATTATCAACTCAGCAAATTATGTCTGTTGTTTTGAGTATTTGTCAGAGAAATGCCCCAGGAGAAATAAACTGTCGAGTTTTAAAATGCCATGAGTGAGTAATGTAAGAAATATTGAGACTGTAAGCAAAGAAATATAAAAGAAATTAAATAGAAAAGATATGAGTATCGCCAATGGATGCAAAGAAGGAAGCCTCTTAAAATAATCTAATTTGGGGACAGAGAGGTTCCCCCAAGACCCTGTAGAGATCAATTTTAGATGCCCGTGAGCCTTCTGGGAGATTCTCAGGGATGATTTCTCATGAGATGTGATTTAAAGAGGATAGTCTCATCCTTACATTGTAGTGATCTCGTTTTTTTATCTAAGAAATACAATGGTATGAACAAAACAGACACCTGTTCCTTTCGTCTGGGAATTGGTAAGTCAAATAATTGGGGAAATCAATAATACAGTATAGTATAGAGTTCGCTATTGTGAAAGTCTTTCTTTAGCGGTTGGTGCTTAATTTTTGACTACAATAACTAGTGAGCTGCTACATTGCTCTTATATTAGAGGTTTTCGCGTTTGAGCATGTATTGAGCTGGACTGAGCATCTCTTAATTAAGGTATTAATTAAATGTCACCTCCTAAAGAAAAGGCTAAGCTTCCTCCTTCAGTCTGCTCAGTCGCAAGTCGCCTGCTGTTAGTCTGCATGCTTTGGTGTCCGAGTCTTCCTAGACATATGGACGCGGGTGTATGAACGATTCTTCTAGTTGAGGGGCCATCATTAATACAAAGGGGTCATTCTTATCATTAGCCAATGATGTGTTTTGATTTGGTGAGTGACGGGGGTAGGGTGCACTTCGCGGACCAATCACCTTTCGGCTGGGGCCTCGCCCCTATATATACCACTATTAGAAATAGCAGAGTGAAAGGAGGACATGTCCCAGTGAAAGCTGAGTTATATTATTCACCTACCTGTCATCGGCACATTCTTCCCATCCTGGAATGGGATTCCTCCAGGTACTCCGGTTTTCTTAGCAGCCACTAATACGTGATCGAGTGTGTCATGTGATGGCCCGGCACATTGGGTGTCCCCTCGCTTCCTGAATAAGCCCCAAGATCGCAGTGGCCCTGTACCGGATAATCAGGTGACTCGCCGGCCCGGTCGGCACGCCCGCGCTCACCTTGTGCCTGTCCGGCTCCGCGCTGGAGCGGCGTCTCGCTTTGGGCGAGTCACCGGCGCCTCGCTCCAGATACAGCCGCGACTACGCCCACTCGCAATTGCAATTCCCATTGCCCCCCAGCACCTGCTCAGCAAATAGCATCGGAAGTGTATTATGGGTACATATAAAACCCAATAATTTCATTGGCACTACACTCGAGGGACATAGGTGTCGTGTATTCCTTTTAATTTATACGTAAATGTATTTTGCAAGGGTTTTGCATGCGAAATTTGAAAGTCAATACGGTGTGACAGCTGTACCGGAACGGGCCTTTGATTTCAGAATCGTCGCTGGAATGTTTGTAAGGTTCAGCACGCGCGGGATCCGCGTAGCCACGGCAACGTCGCGAGGACGGCTCGCGAAGACCCACCGCTCGGCTCCAGGTCCCACGTGCGTTCGTCGCCTTTGCAGATAGCCGCGGTCTTATTTTCTCAAGCCAACAACATTATGCACACCCGGACACTCTGCATATACAGATCAAACAGTTTTAATGGTTTAATATTTACAACATGGAGGTAAATGAATTCCACAGCACTGATTAATGAGGTCGTTCCTTGGAAATGCAATGCCTTCTGCATATTCTGGGATGACTAGTAATGGTTTTAGATGTTTTTTCTTACATTCTTACACAAGTATTGGCTTTTTTGAGTGCATCTTCACGTGTAGACCTGTGTGTCTTCTCAGGTGTCTTTGGCCGTGTACGGTTTTAGGAGCAAAGTGGCAGTAATACTGAAGTATGGACTTTTTTTTAAGCTCAATGTGATCTTTCGGGATGTTAGTTTTTTTTGTTTGTTAGTCTTCAACCAAATTTTGAGTTTTGTTAACATGGGGCCATGCGCTATTAAGTACATTTGGTCAGTGGCATATCTCCAAAAAGATAGAGCTGTTTGTGTTTCCATGTTTCTGCACTTATTCTCCTTGGCTCGTGCAGTATCTCCCCCAGCCTCTGTTTGCTGGACAGGCATCAGAAAGGCTTTGAAGTGCTTCAGCCGAGCGGGATTAACTGGGGCCGCCATGCATGGCAGCAGTCTGTGTCTGAGAGCCTGACAGCTTGGCAAAAGGGGTCATTTAATCTCCAAGCAGCCTGCAGTTAGGGAGGCGGTAAGATTCCTACCCAAGTCAAGCAAACAAGGGGGTGGGACGGCCATCTCATCGTCATGTTTGCTCTCATTTCTTAGATGTGCTTCTCTTCAGAAAGATGTTGCCCTAATTAACCAATGACAGCTCACTCTGCCGGTTTTCCCACTTGCAATTGGCTGCAGGATGCTTCGGCTGGGTTAATAGTTAGATATGTGCCACTGTGACTGATTTCTCCATGGGAGGGGGGTGTGGGGGGGGGCATGAGCTTAATTTGTGTGTAAGATCTAGATAATGATGGGATGTATGAGTAAGTGCAGAATTCCTCTGCTGACGTATCACAGGGGGATATGGCTTAGGGGGTGATTTTGGTGTTTTAAAAAAGGTCATGGCCAGTGCAAAGAGGTAGGGTAGGTTGTTTTGGTCAGGAGACAGAGTGCCGGCCCTGGCAATGAGGGGTAATTAAAGAAATGATAGGGTGATTGGGGGGAGTACAAGATCTCTGGGGAAGCCAGCTGAGGTGTGAGGGATGTGAGTAGATTTTCGAAAAGCTCTGTTGAAAAGGCCTGTCAGATGCTCGAGTGAGAGGGGCACGAGGGGCTTTGGAGGAGATATTTGACCTTCCGGGAAAATGTGAGGAATATTGCGGTGCGAGCGGTATTTATGGATGGTTGCCAGGGTTTACTGGAAGGCTTTGTGTGTTTGGAAGGTTGCGTTCGGCTGTTGGGGAGCATCTGAGGAGATTAGTAGTTATTATATGGAAGAGAGATGACTTGTCAAGAGGGGGTGTTTGTGGAGGGTGAGTGATGTGTCGGAAGCTTGGGGACGTCAGACATGTAGCAGAAAGACCAAGGCAGGCAGGAGGATGAGCAGGAAGCAGGCCCTGCCCATGACCGTGGAGGCCCCGCCCACCGCATTGCAGTCATCCGAGTAACAGCAGTGAACTTTGACCTCGGGCGCTCGGTTACCATGGCTGATGGCCTGGTTGCAGAAGGTTTTATAGGAGCAAGCCTTCGCCATACCGCCTGAGAGAGGAAGAGCCAGAGAGGCAAATTCAGTGTCACAGATCCACGCTAACATCTCACACAGCCATTGTGTCTGTTCAGAAGGTCCATCCCCTCCCTTAGAACCACACGCTCCCATTCCAAATTGCCCTCTTAATCTGATTAGTGTGTAGCAAACAGTCCATTCAAAGACCTTAAAACTCGGCACAGCCATTTCAGAATTAATGTCTCTGTGAGTCGAAAAATGTAGTTCTTGGTGATATACATTATCAGAAATGTCACGGCACTTAAAAGTTTCCGAAACCGACGAGAAATGTAGTGTTTAATCCCTTAATGCATATTGACATTAAAGTTTCTATGAAGAATTTGAGCCCCAGTGAGAGTGACAGCATGGCTAGCGGGTGCATGCATCAGGGGGACAGAGTATCGGAGGCCTGCTTGGACCCCCTGCTGCATCTGAGCCCTTGATACAGACAGCAGAGTCTGCCAGCCCTCCCGTCCCTAACGGCCACCATCGCCACTGTCCTCCAGCAGCAACGCGCCACCATGGACCTAAAGCCGGCGCAGCAGAGCCGTGAGGTGTGACGAGCTGCTGAGGTGCCGCTCGGGCAGCCTGCAGGCCCGCTGCCGCCGCGGGCCCGTCGGCGATGGCGTCCTTCCTGAAGGGTGTGCGTCCTGCGCGGCCGCGTTACGGGAAGCAGGGCCGGCCCGACCCTTTGCAGGGCCCAAGGTGGAATTTGATTAACATAGATGTCATTTTTCATCTTCCTTCCCATTCTGACAGGCCGTTGGTGGAGCCCCCTAGTGGCTGCTGGGCACTAAGCAGCCGCTTAGTTTACTTGTACCTCAGGCTACCCTGATCAGGGGTGTGAAAACACACACACACACACACACACACACACAGAGCAGGTAACTCACTGCCGGTGCCTCGGATGATGGTGCAGGCATCCGAGTAGCCGGGACAGGACCTGGAACCTTGCCGGTTGCATTCTTCTTCAGTGGAGCCCACGCAGGTGTAGCACTTCAGCGCCTCACCTGTTGGGGGAGCTGGTTAGCATAGGAGCTCTTCAAGGAACTTAAAAAGAGACAGACGCGAGTGCCGTTCACAACCGGACCGGACACAACAGCGACAGCTGGATCTGAGCGCACGGCATGGCGACTCATCCCGGCACTTAGACTTATCCCGGCCAGAGCACTGGACAGGTACACTGGACAGGTACAGTGGATGACAGAAGGTGCTGCGAGGTCCTGCCACCTCTGGAGTACTACAGAGGCTAATCACTGCAGCCTTTGTAAGCCCAGTGTAGCGAGTCTGGCAGAGTAATCCCCAAAAGAGCCATATAACTGCATGCCTCTGGTGATGGAGGCAGGGGTCTCTGTCAAGTGAGCCCCCTTTTCAGGGGAAGGAACAACACGGGTCCCGCCCACCAGTCCCAGGTGCCCCTTTGCGGAGAGGAAAGCTCTCGCTCAGCACTCCCACTATGCTTTTCTTGTGCTTTAAAAGAGGCTTTGGAACGCTTCTTAAACATGTTCTGTGAAACATTCCTTCAAAATGCTTGAGTGAAGCCATTTTTACTGCAGTTCTTTAGAGAAAAAAAAAATTAAAAAAGCCTTTGAGTGCACAGCATTTTTCACCGTACTGAAGGACCTGACAGGAGCCCGGTGTGACCATTCTCAGTGGTCTTCTGCAGACTTTCGACAGGGCGAGGGGGTGGGGCAGTATTTGGTCGATAAACCCAACAGGCATTTTTCTTTTGATCTTTTTTTTGTCCAGCTTAAAGGTGGGCGCATACGCAGGAAGCCTGTGGATGCAGTCTCACTGCGCAGCCCAGCCCCCACTGCGCAGGCCTGCATTCCTTTCATCCACAGACCGAGCCTCTTACCTGAGTTACAGATTCTCTCCTCAGAAGTGCTTAACCAGTCCTAACCACCCCCCTCCCCCCCAACCCCAACAAGACCACAGATCTGAACCGGAACCTTTCTCTCTCATACACTACATTGGGGTCTCATCAATGGGGTCTCCAATGATGATGATATTTCACACAACTGAACTTTATTTACAGGCGTAGCAACACACTAGTCAGATAGAAAAGACCGTTTCATCATTATATCCTTAAAAACCAGTATAAAAGTCAGTTAAGAATAGCTAGGAATATGTTCCTGGGATAACCACAGCTACGTTTGAACTCAAACAACAAAACACTGACTCACTAAAGCAGGATACATCAAGATGTCAAGTTTATCTCCAAATCGAGCCCTCTGCGAGGACTATAAGGCCCCTCCTGTTTGTTAGCGCCCCCCGCCCCTCGATTGCTGCCAGCCAATGTGCCATCAATTAACCAATTAATGTCATTAATGATTGCATTAAACAAGGCAGAGAGGGAGACTGAGGTCATGCCTCAGAACAGCAAGCAGGCGAGACGAGAAAAAAGAGGCGTAAAAGACGAGAGGAGACACTTTTCTCGGAAGCGGAGGGTTGGTGGGAGAGAAGGAGCGAGATACTCAGGTGAGAGAAAAGGGAGGAGTGGAAGGGGGGACAAAGTGAAGGAGTGAAAGATAAAAAGTACTGCAGGAGATGCTGGAGGACAACGAAGACCGATTAAAGGATGGAGAAAGAGAGGGAGGAAATGCGAGAGAGATGGAGGAGAGAAACGGTCTTACTGTGGGCAGCGAGGAGGACGCAGAAGACGCAGAGGTACACAGCTTGCATGGCGACGGATTGTGCTGGAGCCACACGGCAACACGCGGCTTGCGCCTAGCTACCCCCCAGATGCTAATTCCACTATCGCAGCCTGATATCCCGGCGTGGACCAGCACCCAGATTACAGGCTGACCGCTCGTCTGAGCCGCTTACTGGCTGCCGCATCGGGGAGGGATGGACATGGTGAGGCCCCCGGGCCGGCCCTGCCCCCTGCTCTCGATGGATCTGCCGCCCGCATCGCCGTGCCCACGCACCCCGTCCCTGCGATTCCACCGCCGTGGGGAGCATCCAGAAATCAGCAGTGTACCTACGCGAGTCCCATCGGGGCTGTGAATGGCGCGGCTGTGTCCCGTACACTGGGAGTTCCCAGCACGGACACTGGGCGATTCTCCCTAATTTTTTTTCTCTCCTGTTCTACTCACTTCAGGTCAAATTATTTTTCCGCCCCCGGAGCTCCTGCGGCAGCGTGCGTGGGATAGCGATGCGTCCCGCAGTGGGACAGAGTTCACGGGCCGCGGCGGGAGGCGGCGGATTGCCATCCAACCCCAGGCCTCCGGAGATGTAAAGAATGTTTCGGTTTCAGACACGTGCTGGCTGGTCACCACCCCCCCCACCCAACCCACTCAACATACAAATAAAATCATTCATTGGATGGTAGGGAACAGAAAGCT
Source organism: Petrocephalus zakoni (assembly GCA_026774425.1). Classification (NCBI taxonomy): domain Eukaryota; kingdom Metazoa; phylum Chordata; class Actinopteri; order Osteoglossiformes; family Mormyridae; genus Petrocephalus; species Petrocephalus zakoni. The sequence continues at coordinate 13,360,610 of JAODKN010000063.1, forward strand.
GCCTTATTGTGCACTTCAGTCCCTCATTTAAAAGGCAAATACGGCTACATGTAACTATAGTTCAAGTTCAAGTGTTCAAGTCATTTCAACAATATACATGTAGTACAGTACATAGTGAAATGATGTTCCCCAGGACCATGGTGCTACATAAAGTAACTGGGACAAGTACAAATACGAAAATTGCGCGTATGCCACATAAAGACAAGACAAGGCATAAAGTGCATGTGTGCAGACGTGCAAAAACAAACACGAGACAAGTGCAACAAAGACAATACATACAAGCGCAGCAACTAGTGCATAGCAGTAAAAACAAGTTGTAGTGCAAGTGAAGATGTTATCAGTGGTGTAATGACTCTGTGTGTGTGTGTGTGTGTGTGTCAGTCCAGTCCCTGAGTATTTAGGAGCCTGATGGCTTGAGGGAAGAAGCTGCTACAGAGTCTGGTAGTGAGGCCCGGATGCTCCGGTACCTCTTACCAGATGGCAGGAGAGTGAAGAGTTTGTGTGAGGGGTGTGTGGTGTCGTTCACAATGCTGGTGGCTTTGTGGATGCAGTGTGTTCAATGAATGTCGGTTATGGAGGGGAGAGAGACGCCGACGATCTTCTCAGCCGTTCTCAGATGTTTGCAGATCCTTGTTAGAAGCTGTAGAAGCTACACTGGAGGATTGTTTGGTCATGTGACCGACGCCTCACCGCCCCCAGCCATGCTCGCAGAGGACCGGCTGTTGAAGTTGATGTTTAGTAATTCTGTGCTGCGTGGCTGAACATAAGGGGAGATGAATCAGTATAAGCACCCCTTTGCAGGAGTGTGTCTTTGGCAACCAGGCGAAGACGTACCCTTTAAATGTGTCCCTGTAGTAACTATTAATTATGAATTAAGTGCATTTATTTGTAACAGCCGGCAAGGAATTACAATGAATAACGTGTTTTTTCACTGCATCGTCACACTTTCAAGCGGGTTTATAGTTTGGTCGACGCGTCCTTCACATTTGCTGGGTTTGACGGATGACTGGAAATTATCCTCTTTTCTGTCATCCATCTATCCATCCACCTTCAAAAACTGCTTATCCTACGTGAGCCTGGAGCCTTTCCCAGGAAGCACAGGGCAGGGGCTGCCCTGGATGGAACGCCTGTCCATCGCAGGGCACACACACGCTCACATTCACACACTATGGGCCATTTAGAGGACCACTTTGCTGAGCTGTTTTTGTTTTTGGTGCTGCAGGAGAAATTCAAATGTAAACGTACAGAGAGCCAGGGGTGGGGCTCTTGCCCACATCCCTGCAGGTGTGAGGTTGCAGTGCTGACCTGCTTCCTCTCCCAGGGAATCCTGACGGTAGCACTGTATCTCTGTAGCACGAGTTTGTGGCTCACTGAGTGCAAATAAGCGACGATGCGGCTGATTATAAACAGCAGGTGGGTCTAAGTGTACTTCAGATGCGGCTGAATCGATCACAGGCCAACAGCTGTCGGCCACCACCAGAGGAGAGCAAGCTGATGGATTCAGCGTTAGACCTGGGATTTTCTGACTCAGCAGACGGTGTGGAGCAAAGTGTCTCCCACAGGTGAAACCTGACTTTCTGAGTCAAGATCCACATGGAGGAAATGATGATTCGAGTGAAATTGTGTGATACATTTCAGACGGGTCAGTGTCACTCCTGGGGAATGCTGTGACCAGGTGAGTCAGACGTGAAGGGGACAGTGCAGGGGACATTGTGATGAAGAGGTGCACAGGAACCCCCCCCAGTATAGAATCAGAATGGATTCGGCGCCATCGCCATTTTGACACTGATTCAACAATGACCAGAGGTTGGGCCTGGAATGTGGGACAAACCCCCAAAAGTGTGCGATGGTCTTCCACAAGCCCCCCCCCCCCCCCTTCTGATGTGACTGACAGAGACAGAAGCCACGTTTGCCGTTTGTCTGTCTGTCTGTTCATGTCTGTTACATCCATATATTCCAACCCCCTGGGTTCCTATCTGCTCAGGGTGGAGATAGGAAATGAGGACTCTGTGAGAGCCGAGCCAGGGCAAGGGGACAGAACTTTCCAGCTTAGGTCCCAGAAGGCCCCAGCTTTTGTACCCTTGAGCAAAGTACTTGACCCGACCTGATCCAGTGCTCTGGCAACAAAAGAAACTGCAAACGTATGGTTTTTGCGACCTTTATATGGGCCAAACTCTGCCCACAAAAATGCCCCCACAAAGGTATTAACTACTGAAATCAGAAATTCCCAAGGAAAAACGAAAAAAGTTTTAATTATATTTTTTTAAACAATAGCTAAAATGTAAGAAGAGCATTCATATGAAGAATGATGTTAAGCCCCGCATGCGTGTGTGTGCGTGCGTGTGTGTATCTGTGTCAGTGAAGCGGCTAGCGTAGGTAATCTGCTTTCGCCATGCACTCCTGCTGCCTCTTTGGAAGAAGACGACCTGAGTCAGGTGTTTATTGCCATCCTTTATTGCACTTCAGAGCGGGTGCTGCGTGTCCGTGAGGGGCACCCCCCCGGGTTACGCCCCCGCCTCGTGGTACATCAACCATAGCAGGACAGAGACACATCTGGCCAAAATTAAATAAATTCCATCATCATCAGCACAGTAACTGGAGGACGTACCATTCAAGTGAAACAAAATACCATACCCCCCTCCCCCCGAACCATCTCTCCCTCTCCGAGGAAGCTTCGAACGAACACACAGGGTATCTACAGTGTTACATGAGGAAAGCAGGTGGCACTGGCAGATTATTGTATCAAAAAACCGCGGATGTGCTCTATAGTCAACAGCCCACATATTTACAAAACAGAAAAAGATCTTTAACCTGTTACATGCAATGAACATTATGGCTAATATTAATATTACCGCCTGAATGATTAATTGTATCGATTTTGTTAGTCTGCTTTCGCTTTCATTTCATTAATGATCCATTGTTGCATCTCTTCCCCTTTTGAAGGGTTCTCTTCTCCAGTCTGATGTGTCCACTTAACGTCCACCTTCCTCTCCCTCTCTCCTCCCCTTCTCTCCAAAGACCTAGAGAGTCCATGTTCACAAGACCCCTGATACAGGAAACTTGATGTGTATATATATATATATATTGTATAATTGTAAAACATCACAAAGCACAAAAGTGTTATGAAGCCAGGTGTCCTCTTTGAGTCGTCAGAGGCACAGTTCTGGCTGTGATGGAGATACTGGAGTGTGGGGGACCGCGGGGGGGCCCTCCAAGCTCTCTGCCGCGTCGTGTGTCCATCCATCCGTGAGCCCAGTGGGCACACGGCCATGGCAGGCTGGCACACTTCTCTCTCTCGCTCCATCTCTCTCCATCTCCAGGCCCCAGCAGAGGGATGGAGGATGACGCAGCGAGGAAATGCTGTTAGCTCTTCCCCATCTTGGAGATGAGCTCGTCACAGATCTTGGTCAGCTCCTCGATCTCTTTGTTCTGTGGGAGTACAGCAACGCAAGTGGTAAGTGAGCTGTCCGTGCTGGGTCTCTGCTGTGTCCGTGCTGTGTCTGCCATGTGTCTGTGCTGTGTCTGCCATGTGTCTGTGCTGTATCAATGATGTGTCTGTGCTGTATCCGTGCTGTAACAATGATGTGTCTGCCATGTGTCTGTGCTGTGTCCATGCAGTAACAATGCGTGTCTGCCATGTGTCTGTCCTCTAACAATGATGTGTCTGCCATGTGTCTGTACTGTATCCATGCTGTATCAGTGATGTGTCTGCCATGTGTCTGTGCTGTGTCCGGGTTGTATCAATGCTGTGTCTGCCATGAGTCTGCGATGTGTCTGTACTGTAACAATGATGTGTCTGCCATGTGTCTGTGCTGTGTCCGGGCTGCGTCTACAATGTGTCTATGATACATCTCCCATGTCTCTGTGCTGTTTCTACGGTGTGCCTGCACTGACTGCCGTGTGTCCGTCCCGTGTCTGCGGCAGAGCCTGCACTTCAGACATGCGTCAGTGTGAAAGTGTGAAAGCATATGTGACAGTCAGCCTTTATTGAGGTCAGGGTTACCCCATTCAGAGTTTATATGGATCTCAGTGGGGGTCAAAATGACGCACACCTCTCCACTAAGAAAGACTTAATTAAATTCAGGTACGTGTCAGGGAATAGAATAGAGTGTAAAGGGCATCATTAATTGTGCTGGGGTCACTGGACTTCCTCTTGATGGCTGTGCGCCCCACTCCCCAGGCTTCATAGCTATATCTGTTTATCTGTGTATCTGCTGTTTTTTTCGTCCTAACTTTGGGAGGAATAATAACCAACTTGAAACACACAGAGCAGAGGCTGGTTTCAGGCGCTCAGGGTGGGGGTGACCCTGGGGGTGTGAGGCCACCTTTGTTCTTCTTTGATCTGCGTCATCGCACTGTGTGTGTACCCGCCCGCGCGCATGTCTGTGTGTGTGTGCGTGGATCTGCGCAGGAGCCTCACCTTCTGCTCCAGTGTACGTTCCAGGGACTCCACCTTCATCTGCTCCTTGCGGAGGCTCGCTTGGTAGGCCGCCTGCTCCTGCTTGGCCTTGGCTCTCACCTGTGCAATGTCAGCATTCGCCCTGCGGGGGCAGCAACTCACAATTACCACCTCATTGCCATCCGGACAGTTTCAGTAGCGGTATCCCAAACTGTTCTGTGGTTGTTGTATTACTCCCCCATGTGCCCCACCCTACCAGAATAACTAACCTAAAGTTTATACTCATATTTACTGCTAAACCTATTAATACCTTATTAATACCACTGCGTGTGGCTCAGCAGGTTAGGATGCTGTGATAGATTAGGTCACAAATCCCTTGGTTGGCAGAGTGTAGTTGTGCCCTTCAGCAAGGCTTTAATACCCAATTGCTTAAAAATGTATGTCGCGCAGGACAAATGAATCTGCTAAATAAATATAATGAAAATGTACAATGACAACAGCCAGTTATTGTCTGACATTCAATATAAATGCATTCGGCAATAATATGTAGATGGTTTTTGGGTGAAACGCGCGAGATGCATGAGAAAAGGGTTATCCTGACTGCCAGAGAAGATGTACGTATGACCTGATAGGGGTTGGCTGCGTGCTTCTCGTGATTGGCTACATCCACTAAGTGAGCACTGCGTATCCACAGCGCCTCGCACTCACTTGTCCAGCTTCTCCTCAGCATGGATCTTCAGGGCCTGGTAGCGCTGTTCCTCCTTCCGGACACGAGACAAGTATTCCTGGGCACACTTCTTCAGGACCTCCTCATTCTGGGCGAGGAGGGAAAATACTTGGGGTCAGATGGAGAGCCACTCCAAATCAGATCTCTTACAGCATACCTGATTTTTACAAGTAAAGACACCATTCTCTTGGGGCACCAAGACTCAAGGTTCTTGTCAGGTTCTAACAGGCCTTCCACCCAATGCCATGTTTGTCCCTCATGGTTGTTCCTCAGGTTCTGGGCTGGGAGTAGATGTTCACCTTGCGGAAGCCTTCCAGCACATCCTTCATCTTCTCGTAGCGACGGAACAGGTCAGCTAGGGACTTCTCCACAGAGTTGAGATCTGCCAGAGCCTGGTCCTTCTCCACAATCAGCTGCTGGATGGTGTGGTGGGACAGCGACTTCTCCCGCTGCCCATCCTCTGGTGGACACACGCATGTGCATGGCCCGAGGTAAAACTCAAGAACCATCACCGCCCCCCAGCCCCCCCCCCCCCAGCACACAAACACACTCACAGCTGCAGACGTCCTCACACAGACATATACTTTCTTCAAAAACACTTCAAGGATATTTTAGATGTTTGACTGGTGTGGTATTAAAACAGAATAACAGAATTAATTGGGCTCATGATTCATAGTGACAAAACCAACACTGAATTATAGGTAAACCATGTTTCTGCCTGTCACATGGGAAGTTCATGAGATAATGGTCCTTTCTGTGCTCTTACTTCAAGACAATCCTTGTAAAAGAGCCATATGATTAACTCCCAAATGAATTGTAATACCTGCATTTTCGATGCTGCTCTAACTGAACTTTTTTAGGTTCTCGCTGGTCCCACTCGCAATGTCACATAGGGGTTAAATGCAGAGGACACATTTCGTTATTGTGCACTGTGTGCTGTGGTGTGTTAACAATTACTCACGTCACTATTCACTATAAAACTCTTTAAAATTACCTAAAATGTTAAAATAATACAGTAAAGCACCAACTCTGCATTGCCATCGAAATCAGGAAATATTGGTTTATAAAAAAGATGCTACTTTATTCAAAAAGATGACCAAGGGTATGTTGAGGAAACATCTTAGCAACCTACAACATACTGAATTCCATGTCTGAAGATCTTCTGATCATCGAGGGCTCAATATTTTCTCATTGATTTCATATGAAGATATTTAATAGTGATGAATTGATGGCTGATGGCAGTACCAGTGTTTTAGGTGCTATGGTTCTAGTGTGTCCCCTGGGAAAGTCGTGCTCGGCTCTCTGAAGCCTCGCAGTGATGTGGGCGACAGCGTGCCGAGCGGACTGCCACCACCACAAAGATGGCAACGGCGTCTCCACGGCAACGCGCGGCGGAATCGCGTGGCACGTGAATGTCACCACATGACAGAGACGAGACAATAATCGAGATGACAGAAACTGCAAACACGGATAAGACTGTAAAGAAAAATGCAAACCAAAATAAAAGAACAAACAGCAATTCATGGCACTTCATGCGGAGGAAAAACCTCTCTCTCACTCGCTCTCTGTTTTGGGACAGTAATAAAACATATATAGATATATATCCATTTTACTTACCCGGCATGCCTTACGGGAATATCAAATTGTAAGGAGCAAACATGGGAGTAGAACACAAAAGAACGGATTGTGTTAAGTCAGACTGCGCGGGGGGGTGCGGCG
>JAODKN010000063.1:13367554-13383176 GCA_026774425.1 Petrocephalus zakoni
CCCCCCCCCCCCGCGCCCCCCCCCCCCCGGGCGGGCCCCCCCCCGCCCGCCCCGCCCCCCCCGGGGGTGGTGAGGAATGACAGACTTGGCAAGGATGGAGAAGACAGGAGGCAGCAGGAGGAGAATGAAAAAATAAAAAACAAATAACCAAAAGCCCACCGGACGCGAAAGGAAGGAGACAGAGGAAAAGCTAATGGGAAGACAGACGTGATGTGAGTGGCTGTGTTCAGCAGGCGAGGAGCCCAGTGGCCGAAGGGAGCCGCCGGGAAGGATGTTCAGTGTAGTGACATGGCAAGGATGTGTCATTACTCATGGCACGGCATGCACAAACACACATACACACATACGTACATACAGCAGGGAGATGGTCATTAGGTGCACATTTTAGTTCCCCTCGAATACAGGGCTCAAAATTGCGGATTTAGCTAATCCTGCATCATTACCACTAATATGTGAATCACGGTGCATTTAACGACGCAGTGAGTCATTACCCTCATAAGCAAAGGAAGCCAGATAAAGGTTAAAGAGTGACAGTGAAACTAGACATCATTTCCTGTTTTTATTTTTTGGAGCTTATATGGGTTCACACATGGACTCATGCTGCGATTCGATCCATTGTCTCATCATATACTCTCTCATATACTGGCGGCTTAACCGCCCATAACAGGTGATAGAGGATGACGCAGACTAGCTTTTAGCATAAATCAAAGAGCAGCAGGGAGGAGGAGAAGGCAGGGGCTGGGAAAATCAAAGAAGAGAAATGATAGTGAGAGAGAGAGAGAGAGAGAGAGAGAGGAGGGCGGGAAAGAAAAACCTGGAATTCTGGAGAAATTCCTCAGTCATACAGAGAGACAAGATGTCATCCCTAAAAATAAAGAACTTTTGAATGTAGCCAAAAGCTTAGCCTGTTTATAAACCCTACACACGGGCAGATACTCACCGATCATCTGTGCAATTGTCTTTTCATACTCTGTTACTATCCTCCTGTGGGGAGACAAAGCCACAGAGAGGATATTTCAGACAAAAAAACACACACAAAGCATCGCTTTCAAGAAACCTTTTTAGTACTTAGGACCGCAATAGTAATAATAGTATTGATAATTAATCTGATGTAATAGCAGCTAGACGTTTGAGAGTGGTAAGTGACACTAAAGCTTAGGGGAAAATGTATGATTAATTTGGACTAGGGTTGAATCTCTTTCCTGGTTTAAAGCTCATTTCTTATCCCCAGACAATCGTTTTGTCCTTGGCCTGTCCACCTGGAGTGGCTCACCCAAAGACGGACTAATAATGCTTTTCAGAATCTCTCATTCCAAGAGCTGTCTTATCCCTTATCCTGAGACAAATTGGGATAATGAGGTAAGCCGTGCCTTATCCACAATATCCAAAGACGGTCCAGCTGGCTGGAAGTCCTACCTACTGGCTGGAAGCACAAACAGCGTGTTTGTTTATGTGTGGAGGGAAGGGCCTGATGACCTGGTGTGTGAGTTGTTGGCTTCCACTCAGTTATATGTGTGTCTGAACTAGTTCACAGTGACACAGCACAGTGTCCCAGATACACTGCCAGCCAGCTAGCCAGTGTTGGGGATGACAGAAGATAGCTGATGTTCCTCTCCGAATGTCTCATTTGAATCTGTGTCCATTAGAGGGCCTTTGGGAACTTATTATCGCTATACTCAGTTGCAGCATTACCCCCACGTCCCAAGGTGAGCGTGAAGCCTTGATGCTTTGAATTAACCTGTAACTCAGTGTACAAACCATAACTAACTCCTGACTTTCTCACAACACCTCTGTGCCTATATGCTGTTGAAAATACTACACAAATATAAATGATGCACGCTGTCTGCATTGGCGGTGCGTCATCTTTTATACAGAGCCAAGGCCCTGTCACATCCCATAATCCCTTTCTTCTTGAATGATTTGCGCTAACCGGCACCACCCCTTAGCTGCCAAATCTCCTCTGGCGTTGGTGGCTCTTATTCAAAGTGACTTTTTCTTTATTGGCTCAGCTTTTCGGCCTTGGCTCCTCGCCTAAGTGGCATTTGAATGCAGGCACCTTCTCCGTGTCTGCTTACAGATGTCAACATGAAAGCAGTGCAAGTAGTAATGAGAGATTGGAGCTGGCTGACAAAGCCACCTGCACTGAAAGCAAAAACTCGCCTCATTTCCACAACTTCCTGCTTGCTCTCCTCGTACTTCCTCTGCCACTCAGCCGCTTCCTTCTCCTTGGTGACAATCTGGGGGGGAACAGTTCATCTCATGTCTAACGCAAGGTGCCATCTCATGCCTTTTCAGAGGGACCACTAGGGGGCCATGTGTTTCATTTGCTATGAGTTGATGTACCTCCTCACGCGCAATTCCCAGGGAGTGGTCCAGGTCCCGGGGCATGTACAGGCTCCCATCCCCTTCGCTGTACCCCTTGCGGGAGTACAGGGCACTCTTGGTCACGGTACTTTCCACTGGGGATGAGGCCTCCCTCTGGTGCTGAGAAAGCATGGGGCAAACTGGTCAGGCTCGGCGTATCCCAGGATACACACACTCACACATCAACACGCCCAAAACACGCCACAAGGGAAACCTGAACCGAACCACAAAGCGACACAACCTCAGCAGTCCAGAAAACAAACTCAGTACAGAGCCACAGCAAGCCGGTTCAGAGGAAATAACTAATATCTGTGTCCTTGTCATCTTTTCTTTCCATTGGCTTAGTAGTAACATGGTACAGGTCCTTTGATTGGCTGAAAATGCCGACAACAAAGTTGTGACCTTGAGATTGATTGGATGATTGTCACAGTGTGGCATGGTTGTGATTGGGTCCAGGCTGAAAAGGTGATGGAAGACTGGGATCTATGGTTATATGTGGATAGGGGCTGCATCTGCAGGAGCAGAGGTGGTTGGGGGGGGGGGGGGGCTGCATCACGGAAAAGGTCCGCATTTTGCCAGGTAACAGATGACCTTCTCACAATGGCCCCCAGCCTTTGCCCAAATTGAAAGCAAAATGCATTAAAGCTAATCCATGACATAAAATACTAATAAAAACCTAAAGCATCAATATTATCCTCCCTATTCTCCTTCTAGTTCTCTTTAAGACTAAGCTAATCAAGCTAATTGGTTTGGTTAACACATCTAGCCCTGATCTGAGACCAGGAAGTGCACATCAAAGCTGGTATCCAGGAACACCCAGCTGTTCCCGAAACGGTGGGCCAAGGTACTTTTCCAGAGAAATAAGGCCTGACAGCTGAACAGGTTTAATTGGGACAGGACAATCTGCATGATAGCCCTCAAGGACCTTTTTCCAGAACCCTGACAGCACTTAAGGGGCTCCCATGATGCGCTGAGATAAAGAATACTACAAATTAATCAATCATAAATGAGGCAGTTCTGCTAAATTACTGTAATTTTTAAACCGTCATTTTAACTGTCAGAGGACTGCTTCCTCGATCAGCAGCAACAGCAGCCATATATTTCAAATGTGAGATGAGGAGTCCGGCCCGACAACGTCAAATACATGAACAAATCTGTTCTGGAACGTGTCGTCCTCTGTGAGAATCTACACACTGCGGCAGCCAAGCTCACAGGTTAAAGATCTATCCCCATAATCAGCACATCTCAATGAAATGCATAGTGTAAGGGCTTTCAGTGTCCTTCAGTTCGAGATGATGACTTTTTCATTACCGATGCTTAACAATGGCCTGATCCAGCGTCTTCTAGCAGCTGACTTTCGAGTGCCAGAGCTACAGAGAACAATAATCAGCTCAAGCAACTGAGACAGTCATGTGGGCTGTAACCCAATTAAATCAACATGACTCCTCATTATACCAGTTTTATGGTAATACATATCTAACTGTTGATACCATGCTTTAGGGACCTGATAATGTTGAATTTCACCCTTCAATGTGAATTCTCTCCTTAAAACTGATCAACTGTATATAGAAGGCAGACAAAAGTGTACTGTATTAAGAAACATTCAGCATTGGCTGCGAGCATCAGTGTATGAACAAACAGACTACATTTGTACCTTTAGGCTCTGCGACCCTGCTACTGTGATTGTGTTTGTCTGTAGATGTTCATGGGAAAGAAGAAACAAAAGACGTGGATAAAATTAAAGTTAATCCAATGACCGACAGAGAGAAATGAATAGGGACAAGACAGGAACGTAGCAGAAGGACAGTAGGTGGAGATGAATGTTGGCCTGAATGGACAAGTTTGGGTGTTCCAGATCATCCTGTGCTGTGGGAATTCTCCTGGCGGTGGTGCCTCCGCTGGGATTTCTGACGGCTCCATCGTGGGTATATTCTGCTGCTTTTTTCTGAGCCTTTGCTGGGCAGCCCCTACAAATCACGATTCTGTTCCCCAGACCAGCAACCCGGAGAGCAACAGTTTTGATCTAAAAACACCTGTCATGGTTTCACGAGAGGCTGTCGATTGGCTGTGGGTGGACAATAATTTACTGCCCCCGGCCTCTTGCTCTAGAGTGTAATTTCCCTGTTTAACTGCCGTTTCATTGAGTCGCCTAGATTGAGTCATTGTTCATGCAGAAGAAGTTTGTGCTTTATTTGTGTGACTGTTGCACTTTGCAGTTATATTTCATATAACATGGTTCTCAGAACACCAGTTTTCCATTTAAAGACAGAAATAGATTGGACAACTGCTCCAGTGGGACTGGTGTGCATTTGACAGTAATGGTGATTAAAAAAATAAAAATTATAAAAAATGTAGGTAGCATGTAGCAGTCTTTGGTGTTGGATAACACGCATGTCATGGGGGAACGTGTCAAGTGACACAGTGTGGCTAGAAACTAAACTCAGCATGCACACTTCCTGGAAATAAGCCCCAGATTTGAGATAATAAATATATTAACTGCTGTCAAAGAAAAAAAGCATTTTGAATCTAAACACAAAGAAGAACCATGGTATTTAAAAGAAGATGCTGCTTAATATTTCTACGCTAGTGTTTTTCAGCTTGGTCCTCTGAGGCCCCGTTTTTGCTCCTCCTCAGCCACATTTCCAGGAGGGAGCAAAAACGGAGCCCGTCTGGGGGTCCCTGAGGATTGGGATGAGAAACACTGTTCTACAGTATGATACAGGTCTTAATTTGAGGCGCATGTTTATGTACTGGGGGGACTGATTGGGGGAGGGAGGGGTGTGGGGTAAGGGGTCCTGGGTGTTTTGCTGGGGGTTTCTATTCATCGGGGGCAGTGATGTTAAAGGTTCAGCACCCGGGCTTGGGTGGGATAAGGGGCTTTTGGCCGTCTTACTTTGACCTGCGTTGGCTGGGCTTCTCTAGGAATGACTGTGGAGGGTCAGAGTTAAGGATCAACATTGATGTGTGAGACCGGGTGCGAAGTTAAGGCAAAGGACGGCCAACGGACAGGGCAAATGCACAAAGGTCCTGTTAAGGGTCAGGCTCCTTATCCATCCTGCAATTGATTAATGATCTTCCAGTGTTTTGAGTAGGAGTAACAACTGGAATTTCCAGGACAGAAGTGTGCACAGTGTTTTATCTGCTTCCAGAATTCAGTCTGCATACAGTAGCATGGACATAAATTATAGGGGTGGGGAATGCGGCAGTTGTAACCCCTCAAATAATCAAAACTGATGAATACACCCCAAATAATCACGAAATAGGTGGAAACTCCCAATGTTTAACAGAAAGTTAGGGCCTTGTACAGTAGCAACTGACTTGATCACAAGACTCAGATTAAACACCATCATCAAAACACCACCATCATTCTGGTTTACAGAAGATCCCATGGAAACTATGTGTAAACTGACCCAATAATCACAACAAATCCACCCCATCAAAACTGCTGCTAATAACTTAAACAACAAAGTTCGTTTCATTTTCACTAATGGCCTATTACCAGGCATAGATGATATCATTAATATTTATCAGTTCTGTTCAGTTAATAAGTATTGAGAAATTTATTATCACTCTGCGGGCATATATGTGGGTTTTGTTATATATTTATATTTTGCTCCTCACTACTTATGGTTAAGGTTAGGGCTGGGTAGGGGTGTCGTGATTGGGATTAGGGTTTTTCCCATAGAAATGAATGGATGATCCTCACTAAGAAGGGAATACAAACGTGTGTGTGTCTGTCTGTCTACATGAGTGTGAAGATTACTCCTGTCAGTGAAAGTCCAGCTTTAATCCAGGATAGCAGGACCTCCCAGAGCCTGGCTCACACACAGTCCTAGATTACACTATTTTTAAAATAGACTTCCTTTATAAACTCTCCTTGGGAGTTTAGCTATGGTATGTGAAGTTTTATATTTAGTCCCATGTTGGCAGCTCCGAGAGGGATTAAAAAGTTTAACGTGCGCCCGCGAGGGTTCCAAACATCTGTTCGCTCTGAAAGCGGACAAGTAAACTCACAGCTGGAACTTCTATTCTATACCCTGTCAGATTCTGTTACGCATTTACTGCCAGTTGCTGCAATTAGCCTTGCTGATCTTCATCAGGCCGGATAGCTCAAATAAGCCGAAATGATTGTTTCTAAATGTGGCAGCCTGAAAAAAAAAGTATGATGTAGTTTATTAGGGAAGAAAAAAACAGAGAGAAAATGCTTTCTATGAACATTTTTTCCTTTGTTTTTTGTGGTTAGCGCTGTTCCTGAACATGCACCCTGGGATGAAACTTCCATATTTTTTAAAGGCCAGTTATCAGTAAGAAAGCAAGGGTGCAACATGTTTTATTAAAAAGCCAGGATGTGCCAGGAGTATTAAAAAACCAGCTACAGGACAAATGTGCCAGGAGTATTAACAGAAATGAAATCGCACAGTAAGTACTCATAATTTGTCATCCAAAGACGTATATATTATTGTTAGCCCAAACATGGATACTGCAAGTCTTTCTGCTTTTGAGGGGGGGGGGGTAACATGCAGGTTGATTAAAATGAAGGCTGTAGGTTTCTCTTCTGATAATAACTGCATGAAACCCATGTCAGCTGAGGCCAACTGCGAACAAGGCAGGTTAGAAATGTTACATGGAGAGCCATGTACTGCGAGTGAACATTCCTACACACCTGTGCTGTGGGTCAAGCTAAAGGCTTCAGTTGGCGCCAATGGTGGGGTGAGGAGGTTTAGTACGAGAGGAGAGGCTGGCTGATTTGTAGGCACACACGCGTGCATGCACGCACACGTGCTCACACACACTCAAGCGGGTGCCACGTTTGCAAGTCCAGCTCAGCGCAGTACCTCCGGGGTTACAGTGGGCAGGGTGGTCTGGGAGATTTTTTGGGCTACCTGCAGGGCCTCTATCCTCATAGCAGCGAGCACCAGCTCCTCCTGGAGCACGAGGCCGAGAGGCGTGGGGGTAGCAGTGTCGGGGGGGGGGTGTGGGAGTGTCCCCAGGGGATGGAAGAGACGGGTTAGAGTTTAAATGCCATCACTAGGCCTCATTCTGAAAAGGGCAGATATTCACTCATGCTTCACTCCTCACGTACATCATTCACATTCGATGGCTTTCCACACTCAAAAGCACCTAAAAATACCCATAATCCTCTCCTCAGAATACACACGCCCGCTCAGACGTTCACAGACAGTGTCAAACAAAAAATCAAGAGGAGTCATGACAATAATAGAGAGGGGTAAGGACGAAAAAAATCAAAGAATGACAGAAAAGGAAGAAGACAACATGTAAGAAAGGAGAGGAAGGTGGAATGAGGCCTAGTGAGATTGGGCGAGTGGGTCACATGGTCAGGGGTCAAAGGGCATTGGAGAGTGATATCTGGGACACACACCTGCAGCTTCTGAGCAAATGCGGTGGGGTTGGTCTCAGCAAGGTCGGGCTCCAGGTAGTGAAGAGGGCCCCCAGACTCTACGAGTCTGTCTAACAGCAAGGCATTGGTGGGGTCCTCAGGGTCCTGGGGAAGGGTCCACAGCAGGGGACAGGATGGGGAGGTCAATGGAGGGATTAGCCAAGCAAAGCCAGCTATCACCAAGTCTTCTGAGAGTGAGAACTAGTTGTTTAGAACATTATGTGCTGCAAATACTGGCATGTGACTGAACTGTAATTTGCTGAAAGGCATCAAAGTCCAATAACTAGTACCAGTACATAGTTTTAAGGTTTGCTTTAGCTTAGCATTCAATTGCTAGTAACTTTAAGGTGAAATGAACAGATTGGAGCCAGGAAGAATATATGCAATTATGCTAATTAATTCCATCCCTCTTCAGAATCAGCATTTTTTGTGATCTACCTTTGTATAAATTACTTTACCAATGACAAAAAAAAATGTTGCTCCCAACATGTTGGCAGACGATCCTTCAGACAGAGCAATCTCATCGAATGTCACAGCACAGCTTTCAGTTACTACACAGCACTGCCCCCTAATGGCCATACTCATAATTGCTACCCGCAATGGCTGATTGTAGAGGCCTTGGTTGTGCCTCTGTGTTCCACCGTAAAACAAATTCCCCTTCAGCAGCACTGTGACATTTATTGCGTACAAGTATTGCGGTAAAACAGCACAGCCAAGTAGCTGCTAACTGGGCCAAATGAGCCGGGCCAAAGCAGAAGCCCTCTTGCCTACCAGGTACAGAGATAACACAGAGCAATGTGTGCAGCACAGAGAGCACATGCTGAAATCACAGCACAGCTTCTGCTTTGGAGCTCTGACTCACCGCTCCGTCCCGCTCACTGCCCGGGCCGTGCATTAGCACGTCGCTCTCTCGCTTCCGGCTCTTCTCCGATTCCGGAGCCCCCCGGGACGGGTGCAGCACCGGTGACTTGGCGCCCCCGGCGATCTGAGCCTCCATCTCCTCGAAGCTCCTGAGAGGGGGGAGGGGACATGAAATTTGGATATCACTGGTGGGGTTCAAAACTGTGAATAGGTGCCGTTTCGGTGAGAGGCATCCCATCCCGGGCGCTCCCCTGCCATGTGCTGCCTGGGACAGGCTCCAGGCAGCCTGCCTGTATAGGAGAAGTGGTTAGAAGACGGATGAGCGGATGTACAGCACTGTGTCAAAGTCTTAGGCAGCCGAAGGAAATGATGTTTGAATGATCTTCATGTTGGTGCAAAACTATGCTGTCATACCTGTCAAAGTGTGTCAGCTTAGCCGTTTCAAAACTTCTGCTAAAATCCCCCCATTATATACAGCAACTGCCCTATACACCCATGTATTTTATGACCCGACCACCCACACATCTTACATGGATAATCCATGCCTCATTCACTTATTTATGTAATTAATTCATTAATTAAGTGAGCTAGTGGTGAAATTTAATAAATATATGTAATGGCTGAGGTGCCCCTGAGTAGAGGGGCCATCCAATAAGATACCAGTAACATTTTGGAGTAGAAGCTCTTAATCATTTTTGCTGATTAATTTGCATATATTCTAATGAAAAGTGTATTGTTTGTGCTGAGCAAAAGTGGACTTACTACACAGATAAATAGCTTTAAACATTTCTTTTGACTGCCTAAGACTTTGGCACAGTACTATATATGTATATAAAGGGAAGTAGCTATACATTCTGGGCCCCGTGACAAAATGTCACCACAGGGCCCCCATCCCGCTTATAATTTTACATAATCAAGCCCCTGTAAATTGCTGGGCCCCCTGAATCTGTGAGAGTATCCATGCCCCTCCGATGCCCCTGATCCTCCCTGAAGGTTTATCTGATACCCTCACACTTTTTTATTATATTGAGCCTGTCGCTCATCCACCACCAGAGGCAACAGCATATTTTGACAGTGTGACTGTTAACCCGTGTTGTATTAGTGCAAATATAGTAAATATAGGTATTGATGGCCAAATGTAGCTTCTTGAAGAATTTCCTCTAGATGGTGCTCTTGGTTTGCTTTGGGGCACGCATTGAGCCCTTTACTGAACAGAGAGCACCATCTTGTGGAGTCAGGAAGTACAGCAAATGGTTCATGGAGCCTTATTTGGCCATCACTAAATACAGGTGAGTATCAGAGGTGTGTACCCTGTGCAGGGGGAGCTGGGCTCAGAGTTTCTTGACCGGGAGCCCTTGGCTGGGCTGTCTGTTACGGAGTCCAGCTTCAGGTACAGAGACGGCTTCTTCCCAGAGATGGCCTAGAGGACACACAGGCCCAGGTTAGACACTTCTCATACAAAGAAGCTACACAGCCAAAAGGCAGCCAACCCCGGGCACACGAACCAGTCAGCCACACCTGCATTTACAAAGAGGAACGCTGTCGGGGCAGACCTATGTCACATAATGCAAATACTCACTGGAGTGGAAGATCCAATCTTCTCCATGTACTCAATCTCATAGTCTGAGAACAAAAGCAGAGGCACAGTGAATACCAATAGAAGCCTAAGGGTGTATGTGCACAGTGAGACGAAAGGATGATGCAGAACATCAAGCCTTCTTTATAAACTCTTTATAACTGCAGCTAAGTGGGGGGGACGGCAGGTCCAGGCTGGACAACTGGGACACTTGATCGATAGCTGCACTCGTGATGTCGTCAGATAGTGTCTACACCCCTTTGTAGGTGCAGTGAGGCCCAGTATGGGTGTAGCCCCAGGGTAGGTCAGATAATATTTCAGCCACTCATTTCAGAAGCTGAATTTGAGTTGAAAGCCCATTCTACGCTTTACAGAGTAGATGTTTCAGGTTTCAGTGAATTGGTATTGTGTGGTCTCATGCTAAAATGCATACTGCATTCTGTACATTACTGGCTGCTTTTGTTCATTTCCTTACATCTTAACATTGTCAAAAAGCAGCAGAGCTGCAGCCATTCTGCAGAAACCATGTTGTGTAGCCCCCCCCACGCAGGCCAGTTTGGGTCTCTGGGCTGTCATTTCAGCCACATTCCTGGTCGAACAAGTGACCAACTTTTAGTGACTTGGGCAAAACAAACACATATGGGCACGCTGGCTTGCTTCTGGCCGTTGGTGTGTCTGTGTCCTACACACGCATGCCCACAAAGACACTCGTGCACAAACACCCGACGGTGAGCATACGTACGACCAGCACGGCACCTTCCTCCCTCTCCCAGGCTCCTCTACACCCGCCCCCCCACGTTTTTGTTTCATAAGCACCCAGTCTCATGAATAATTTATTGAACATGCGGTTTAATAAATGAAAACAGGATGGCAGTCCGCCATGACAGGACACATGCCAGTTTTAAGAATCTGCAGTGGAGCAGTGCATCATGGGAACGATGTATACAGTGATTAACAGTTTTCCTGCTTAGCTGCTTTTCATGTCAAAGACAAAGTTCAGTGATAAAATCAATTAAACTTCGCAGTGGTTTTAGACTTAATATGCTAAATAGAAAATATATTGTATCCTATTAAAGCAGGTTTATTAAGCATGAATATATTTTCCTATATCATTGGCCTATTATGCTCCTAATATTTGCATTGGTAAATCAAGAATGCTCTGTTTATTAAGGCTATGTCTGGAAGAAGATGGTATCTTGATACCCTCCCAGGTCACACATACAACAGCAAAACACAGTGCCCCCCTTCGCACCATGGGTCGGTGAAGACAGGCTGTTCTCGAAGGCAGTGAGGTCAGAAGGCTGGGGGTAATCCTGGGGGTCAGAGGTCAGCTCCGCCTCCACTCCCTGCAGAGCGGCCCACTTCTGATTGGTGGAGGAAGCGAGCTTCTCCTCGTCAGTGGCGTGTTCGTCCTGTGGGACAACGGGGGGTGCGTCAGGAGTGGCAAGGGGTGTGGGCTCCTGTGCGTAAGTGTGGGGAGGATGGAGGGGAGTGAATAGTGAAAAACACACAGGACACAACTGTTGGGGTATGGTGTGGAAATACAAGACAGTTGGCCATGTTAGAATGGAACATTACAAAGACACAAAGCACATATAAGTGAATATCTCATCTTTAGCATTAAAAAAACAACATTTTACATGACAAACGGGCTAATAACATTTGTGCACAACTGCAGAGTAAGACAACGACCAGACCAGTCAGAGGAGACTGAAAACAGAATGGGTGTAAAATCTGGATAGTGTTGGTAGCTGGAACATCTAGTACAGGGAGACGGAAATGGAGATGGAGTTTTTTAGGCAATGCTTCTCAACCTGGTCCTCGTGGACCCCCAGAAAGTCCATACTTTTGCTCCCTCCCACCTTCCTAGGAGAGGGAGCAAAAATACGGACCTGGCAGGAAGTTGGGAAGGAGCAAAACCATGGACCATCTGGGGGTCCAAGCAGCCTGAGTTGGGAAACACTGCTTTAAGGAACATGAGGACAAGGTGGACAGACTGACAAATGGAAAATTCTGCTATGGATGGATGATGGATGGATAGCAAGATAGATGTATGAATGTATGGGTGGATGATGGATGGACGCTAGATGGATTTATGTATTTATGGATTGATTGGATTGAGTGATACTTTATTAATCCTGAAGGATGACCAAGCAGGCGTATATGACGATAAAGAGTTTCTGGGATGCTATGGATAGACGGACAAATTGAATGGCAGGAAAGAGTACAAACAGAACACTTATTTTGGGAAGTTCCCAGATAGACAGACAGATGGCCGTTATTGTATTGTTATTCTAGCTATAGGGATAAAAGGTCAGTTAGGCAGACTGACAGGCCAAATGCAGCAATGAGCAGATAAACGGGGCAGGCTGACAGGCGAGGAGACGTGATTACCTGTGATGATGTCTCTGATAGGGAAGACCTCTTAGGAGACTTCTTCACCCTAAATGTGTTACTGAGAGACAAGGGAGAGACATCAGAAAATGAGAAAGGATCAGGACAAACAGTAATACAACGGAATGATCCTACTTTGTGTCCGGCAAAAACTGCACACACATTTCTGCTCCACTTTTAGTTCCGTTGTATTTAAACTAAGTTTCTGCTGGAGTGAGGCTACCATGCCAAATGAGGTAGAGGGAGGTGGCCTATTAAAGGAAGGGGTGCTGACTGTGAGCCCGAGAAGTGGACGATCAAACACAGGGTAGTAAACTAGAGACCCGCTGGGCTCAGTCCATGAAATAGCGTTTTCAAAATAAAGACCTGGTATGGTTATAAAAGCAGGGACCATGGTGGCAAGTAATAGCATGCAATACTTTGTTGTATAAAGCGAATGCACTTTGCAGAGCTGTCTATTATCGCCTGTCACAAATCGGTATAGCGTACACGCTGTTACACCGTCAATGATGCTGGTACACACTGTTATAGTAGCATGGAAAATTGTTGGACTGTGGCGTTCCTAGGAAACAATTTCCTTTCAAATTCAAATAGACAGTAGTTTGCGGGAAAATTGAGAAACGGGTGTGTTTTGTGTCAGGCAGGACTGCATAGTGAAAGCCCAACTTCTCAAGGTCACGGTTACAGCATGGTTCAGGGTGTTAGCTGGTTAATCCGGGATCCATCACTGCTGTGTGTTAGGCTTGGTTAGAGTAGTCATGTCTGGGCATGAAAGATGCAGATGGGATAGTGTTACCAGGCCAGTCATTCACTATTACGGATCAGAGGCATTGGACATTTTGCACAAACTGCATCCAAATACATCTCAGGATATTTAGGCTCCATCAGAGCTCTCAAAATAACCCTAATGCTCCTATCCTGACATGTGATTATAAAACATGTAAGCCCACCCTAAGATTGCCTGAACAAACCTCACACGTCATCTCCCAGCTGCTTCACGGCACCTAAAACTACAGCGTTGCAGGACACTACGGACTCAAGGAGACCTGCTGCCATAGCAACAGGAAGAAAAAAAAACTCCCTGGAGATCGTGCGTCTTCCTAGCTTGTTTCCATCACACGGCACCCCATCCCCCACCACCCATATCTGCACAGTGCAATGTTAGAAATGTGTCGTTTCCATCCCATGCCTCTATGGGAGGTACTACCTAGTGTAATGGCACCAGAGATGTAATGCAAAGACAAATGCTTATGCTGTTAAGCCTTTAATTAACCACCAGATTATTCATTATTATTTTTGTTATAAGTGATAAACATCCACAGTCCATTTGTGTTTCGGTAAACTGAATCACGTGGTAGCCATCTTCGTTGAAATTACATCGATATATAATGGCTAGTTTCCTAATGCAACTTGGGCTGCTGGAATATGCCATGTCTGACCAATAGAGGGCACTGTTGCCTGCTAAAACGAAGGATTGCATAGACTGATGATCTTACTCCCTGGTCCATTGAACACCACATGCTTGCAGATAGAGCCAATCGCTGTCTGCATATTGCCACCATTCATACAGTGCTCATCTATCTCAAATCACCCCCCCCCCAGTTATAAGCTGAAAAGGCAAAATAAAAACAACAACTCCATAGAAAGTCCTTATGTGTTTGTGAGAATCAGCAGAGAGCTGGAAAATGCTGTGTAAGTGAGGCTGATTTCGCCATTCTGAAGGAGAATACTTACTTTCCACGCAGTTTTCAGCATTGCTCTTTCAAACAGAGAGCCTGCGGTTTAGTGTCAGCCAGGGAATCAGCATGGGGTATCAGAGGGGGTGTGACGGCTTGGGTGAGTGGGAATTCTGTTAATAGGGAGTGCCATTGTGCTTCATTGAGATTACAGTCTTATGCTATGGACAGTGGCGTTTAGGCAGACCTGTGAGTATATGCAGTATATATCATCCTTAAGTACCTCCCCCCGTCCTCTCTTGGCCACGCCCAGTACTGACCCCCCCAGACCTGCCCGCATATGACCCTTAACCCCTCACTCAGCACCCCCCCCACCCGAGCTGGCTGTCAGACGGCAGATTGTAGGCTAATCGTGCCGCGGTCATGGCGGCTAACACACGCTTCAGTGCTTCATCATAAAAAGGCCGAAACGGCAGCCACTACCCCCTTTCCCTGCTCTTCTCCCTCTGATTTGTCTTATGTTGTGTATGTCATTAATCTTGTGCTTAATAACAATATTAATCATCATCACTTTCGTCATAAATCAACAAGACTCTGTCACAGGTTTTTATACGCAGTTAAAATCAGCTAAATATGCAACTATAATGAAATGCCTGTCGATTATGCTACAAACTAATTTCCCCATTGGGATAAATAAAGTAAGTCTGTCTGTCTGTCTGTCTGTCTGCCTGACTGTGCTTCTGTCTACATATGTATGTATGTACAGAATGTATGTATGTATCTATCTATCTGATCGTCTGAATTACATACAATCAGAAGACACCTGACAACTGAAGTACAGCAACCCATAATTATATATTTTTTTATTATTACATTATCATAGTGAGGTCACATTACTTAAAAACACCCAGAGAATTAAAGTGACAGCGAATCAATGTTTAGTCAGTGACACCAAGTAGCCACGTTCCTAGAATCCACAACTCATATCTTCATGTCATATTAGAATAGAATGTATCATTTTAATGAATACTGGAAATAACTCATAATTTAATAATTACTGAATTACACATATTCTTATCCAATACAAATAACTGAAAAGATATTGTACGATTTTGTTAAAAACAACACTCAAAAGGCTGCTAATAAGTACTTGTGCTTGGTACTATATGCTTAAAATAAACACTGAAGGGAAGCCTCTGCTGTGATCAGTTAGACCTTTAGCAGCCAGTGCGCTCACACTGCCGAGAGGATATCTCATCAGGGCTGGGCTGGGCTTCAAATGAGGCAGCTGCAGAATTTCACTCCCTTGGTCTTCAGGGAACAGCATGGAGTGGAGGAGGGTGCGGGGGGTTC
>JAODKN010000063.1:13385974-13397935 GCA_026774425.1 Petrocephalus zakoni
CTCGGTTTTTCAGCGGATGTGACGTCACTCCGCGCGCCGAGCTCCTATTTTCGAGAGTAAAAGGAACGCACGATAATTCCACAGTGATCCCGGAGCAAAGTTGTAAATAGCACTGGGGACTGTCTGAACCACGTACTGCACTGATCTGGCTGAGGGAATGGGCTAAAATTAACGCCAGCACGCACACGTCTCTCTAGGGACTTAGCTTGAGGCTCCCATTACGGAAACAGTGTTCATGAAAATACCATCTAACACTAGTAAAAATCTACAGCCCCAACATAGATTCCTCCTCTTACTGTACTTTCATCGATGTTTTAAGAATTGTCTAACTTCCCCAACTCATACATCATTCTAGGTGGTGATTTTAACAAAGTTCTGGATCCACTAATAGATCGCACATCAGTAACCGCCAACAGTAATCCCAACCACTATCAAATTGTGAAGCAATAGATAGTTGAATAACCAATCCGGTCATACTGTTCTTCCAGATCACGCCGCCATCAGTATTACACTGTAAACAGAACATCAACCTCACCCCTCCCTAGATAATGTTTAAATAGCTCATTACCTAAACACAAAGGATTTCTCATCACTTAAAAAAGAACGGACAATTTTTGCCAATATCAGTAATACCCTTGGGACATCAGCAGTCACACTTTGGGAAATCACAGGGTTAGAAAAAAGCATAACTATCTGCTGCAGCTCCTCTCTTTGTGTGCGGGTGTGTGTGGGTGTGTGTGGGTGCATTTCAGCCTACAAGTATGTGGCTGAGCTTGGTTGTGTGTCGTTGTCTATAGCTATAAGTCTGTCAGAGATAAAAGACAGCCAGTTGTTAGACATGCCTAATTACAGTAATTAATGAAGACAGCAATACTAATTTAAATTTTCCAAATCATGTGATCAGTAATAATAAGCAGGACAAAAGAGCCTTCAACAGTAAAATAAAAGACTGGGGTATATTCGGATCAGAGCCATTTCTGCAGCCTTCCCCCATTCTTAGACTGTAGATAGAAAGTAGCAATCAAATGAGAAAAGAAATATTAGAAGAAAGTAATTTTTTCCTTCCTCCCCCGGAATACAAAAGCTATACTGTATAGTGCCATTTAATCTGGCTGCAGTATTGTTTCTGCCCTGTAGAGGTCACTCTGAACTTGCCGTATCTCTGTAAAGACGAATCACAGTGCAGTTGACTGACTTGATGAAATTATTTACCAAAGCATTAATTAATCAAGGTGTTTCAGCATGGAAGAATAGCAACACATTTTAAACATTTTAAATGGACTATAGAAAAGTGAGAATGGGTGGGACATTGGGAAAAGCGTGGTACAATCGGTCTTCTTAAATTATCAGTTATCTCTTGGCCATGGTAAGATAAGGAAGGCGCGACAGAAAAGAGGTTTCCAGTCCATCGAATGCTATAGTAGATTCAGAGTATAACCAACGCCCATGTTGGGAGAGGAGCCAGCTTGCCCACGCCAGTGTTGAGCCACTCCCTGCAGTGGACACCACAGCGCCGGCCCACCTGGGGAAATCTCACACCCTGATCATGGCTCCATCGCGCTAAGACAGGTAGCAAAACCCATTTCACAGGACCTCCGGCAACCTAGCATATCGGCTCAGGAAAAACGGAAATGGCTCCCTGACCGAGGGCTGTAATTTGGAGCTTAATGTGCCATGAATGTGCCGAGAACACTTGCAGCTGAGGTGAGTGCAGGCAGGCCTCACCCGTGTCCTGGGAGGACAGCAGCTGAGGTAGGTGCAGGCAGGCCTCACCCGTGTCCTGGGAGGACGGCTGCTCAGTCTGTGCGTCTGGCTCCGCCTGGGGCACAGGGGACCCTGCCGCCTTCACTGGGGTGGTAGATTCGGGGGTCTCAAATGCACCGTCCGAGTCGGAGCTCCTGGAATGGGGCGGGGGGGGAGACTCCGCATCAACATCTTGGCCGGATTGTCAGGCCAATGGTACTGTCGACAAGTGGTGGGTGCACACTGGCAGGCGAGGTCTAATGTATCCCAATGCAGCTAATGCTAATCACAGTACAGCAGGGGAAACAGGACGGCGCAGATTCCGGCTGCAGTCGGTCTCACAGCGAGAGACAATAAGCTAGACAAGCGTGGACCTGAGGTGAAGTTTCATGACCACAAATGGAAGGTGCCGACTCTGCAGAGAGATTTCAGAAAAAGCTGCACGTACGATAAATGAAATATGAATGGTGGAAAATTCTTTTCACAGTCACACAGGACAGACATGATTCGTACACGTAAAGTCACAGGCTGTATTGTAAGGACTATATCAATGTTAATTTTCTACTGAATATTAAGGAAACTGATGACAGAATAAGATTTCTGGCTTAGCTCAGGTGTTCATTGGGGAAGATGAAAGACCTGTTTTGCTTGCCATGATAGCTAATCAGTGTTATTTAACCCCACAAAGCCCATCGCTGAAAGAACTTAGAGCAGCATTGACACACTGGCTGGATTGAAAGCATGCAATCACCTTACCCCCCACCCCCACAAGTCGCAATCGACTACATCTGCTATCGAGCACTCTGCACCAGCACGAGGGGGGTGGTGCCGGGGGGTGATCACACACACAAAACGACATTTAATTGCATTTGTAGGCATTCATACAAATTCCCGGAGCATATTGTCATGCCGCACCCCACCGGTGAGGCGCTGCAGGAGCCCCAGCGTGGGGTCGCCTACTCCCCCCGCAGCCTCTGAACCGCCCAGAAGCGTGTCCCAGCCCCAGCGGGCCCACTGCAGCGGGGACAGCGCCTGCCACGCGCTCACCGCCATGTCAGCTCTCCGCCGCCTGGTTGCAGCTTACAGGCACAGCCCTGGCTGGTGGCTCTGGCTGCCCACCCCCTCCGGCTCTCCCCCCTCCCTCCACAGCCAGAGAAGCTCCGACCACACAGAGGTAGCAGCTCCGAACACCAGGATGGACACTGTCACTGTGACTCAGAGCCTGTATCCCCCTCTCCTCACTTTCCAGCTCTCTCCCTCTCTCTTCCCTCCTCGCTCTGCCCTCTCTCTCTCTCTCTCCCACCCCCTCTCTGCAACGAATTTTAATGAGCGAATCGGCGAGTGGCACCTCGGCCACCACGCGGCGAAATGCATCCAACAGATTCTGCTCCACAAACCCATTTCGGAGGCTATTTTACCCAGCAACACCGGGGGCGATATACCCCGCCCGACTGCTCCGGCTGTACACAGACATACGTGCTCACAGGCACAAGCGGCGAAGGCATCGGTACCGCAGCAGTGACAGACGCACACCCACACAACATCACATGCAGGTACAATTCATTCATATGTTTGCATTAAAACTAAATAAAGGATCTGACCAATATCACAGTAAGGACCAGAGCACATGTACGGAAGATACTATGACACAAGTAGCGGCCCAGGGTTAAGCCAGGGGGGAATGTAGGGGTTAAACCCACAGAAAGGGGCACAAAAGAAATAAATGCAGTGGGCAATTTGCTGTGATGCCCCCCTGGACTGGGAATCAACTCCACTGTGCTTCATGAGGATCCAATAATGACATTTCACCCCACTTTTATGCTGAGGTCTCTGGGAGGGGGAGGAAAATTCAAGGGTAATAACCTGATTTGTTGATGAGCCAATTACTGTCCCTGTGGGAAGATCGACAGTTTTAATGACCTGGTGCCGGGGGGCGTGTGGCACCCTGTGCTGAAGAACACCCAGAGAAGCCCTGTTGGGAAACTAGAGATGAGGGGCATGATCACCAATCAGAAACATCCCAGGGTAAGGTGTCGTGTTCCTGCGGTCAGCTTCACCACTTCCATGAGCTTTGTCCAAATGCTAGAAGGTGTTATCTAACAGTTTGTCTCCGTTTGGCATGACAAGGGCCATGGAGATGCCAGGGAACTCCAGGTTTAAGATCATTACCGACGAGATCAATAGGAAACAAAGGCTTTCAAGAGGAACAGAAGATGAGAGAACATGAGCTTGGGTGGAGTGCAGGACAGACCAAAGTGAACAATCAGCTTGGCTTATGACCTTGAAGCTCCAGGGGCAAGTCAGAGCAGACAGCATTTAAAGGTCAGGTGCCCATTTCGCCAGAACAAAGGCAAAGAGGCGATTGAGACGGCCGAATAGAGTAGGTAAAATGGGTCACAGAGGGAAGAGAAAGGGGGAGGACAAGACCAGGGCACAAATGGAGGTGTGTGGGAAATACATCACATGGGACTGACTCATATATGCAAATGGTCTCGGGTATTATGCAGCATATACTTGAGACAGTGACAAAGCACCCTAGAGGGGCATCTTAACCAATCCATAAGTTCAGAATGCTGAGCAAGGAGTGTCTGAGCCTTTAAAGCTGGCTTTTAATAGGCTGCCACTCTTGGGGAAGTGATGTATTATCATTAAACAGCCATCTGATTGGCTTGTAGCTGCACAGACCACTGGCCTTCCATCACAGAGCCATGCCAGCAGGCAGTTTGAGGATGATAATAAAGGCTTAAGGCTAGCGGGATGCTATCAGGCACAAAGGCTAGCTGATGTTGGTTTGGAAATATAAAGAGCATCGAGCTTGAGGGATGGGCTTCCATTTTGCTGCTGGATCTAGTTGCATAATTGCACTATAATTACACAGAGACAGATTTTATAATCTGAACGCTGTACTGTTCCAGACTAACGATATTCTGACCACAATTTCTCAGACGTACTGCCATAGCTCACCATAATGGCAGCCAGGGGAAGATTGTTAAAGTACTGATGGACAGAAGGATAAAAGGGGCTGTGAATATAAATCCCAAGGCCCCTGGATTCATTTTTAATTAAAACTCCTGACTGTACAGCATGCAAACTGCTGGCACCAAAATCAGGCCATTTTCCTGGCCTTCTGTCACCTCCTAAGCAACGAATGCTAGCCTATTGTTACCTGGGTGCCTGCAGCAGCAAGTCTTTGGTGAGAGTAAGGGTTTTAAATCAACATAAATAAGATTTGTGCATCAAATAATGCAGAAATAACAGTTAATATCAGTGCCAAACTGCTCTCCAGGGTGAAAGAGCGGTGGTTTGTGTGCTCTAAAGGCAACAACACATACATACACACACACACACGCACACACACACACACACAAAGACTTAGAAATATAGAGGGAAAATAAGCAAACAAACAAAGACACATACACACACAAATATATATTTAGCACATGCCAATGTCAATACAAGATTTTGGTAATTATTTACTGGGATATTAATCAAATTAGTTAGTAGTTATTGAGCACATTCACTGTTATTGCAGAGCTCGTATACAACCTCAGATAATCTCCATGGCAACTACAAATAGCAAAAGCCGTATGCTACTCTGTGCTTGTAGCAATAGTAAACTGCAACACACACTGCACAAATATGCAAATGTCATGCATACATCCACGATCAGACACCATACCATACACACACAATGCAGCTAAACACACAAATCGTACATATATGAATTGATACAGACACCATACAAAAAACAGAGACAATACAATACACACAGAGAATCAGTCTGGCTGTACAGAGTGACATGCATTAGTAAGTACTCATGGGCATCTTGATACAGAGTGTAGAGGGTCTTTCCTAAGGGTTTAATGCCTGAGAAGTACAGCCTGTAGCCTCAGTAAATAATCATTACTGCCAGCTATTTTACAGTCACTATAAGTGGTCACATCCCTGGGCCTGTGTCGATGTGCAAAAGAGCGTGTGCCTATGACATTAATTGGCTATAACGCTTAATGGCCTATGTTAGCATTACAGCAGTGGAGCAAACGCTGAGTTAGGATCTGCTGCAGATGCATGGAGGGAGGGATGGAGAGACAAAAGAAGAGAGTGTGATCGACGGAGGGGGGAATGAGCGCGGGGAAAAGGAGCTTGAGATAAGACGGACAAAGAAGGAAGCAGGCTGGGGATCCATTCGGGTGTAACAGGGCAGATGGACAAAGACAGGGTAAGGTACAACTAGAGAAAGGGGGAAACTGTAATATAAGCCTAACTGCTGTATTAGTGGTGGAATATTACCTTACTTTTATGTACTGTTACTGCAGCTGTTTCTACAGTCAACTGAATACCAAAAATGCAATAACATCATTATATATGCAATCAAGCAAGTCTGACCGTGGAATGTGGGTTAATCCAAATTCTTATTCTTAATAGGGTATGTTAATTCAAAATAATTATTTGAATAATTTTATAATAATTATATACATGTTTTCCGTTGGCTTCTCTGCAGTAATATCATCAAAATGTTATTAACCATGCAAAAAAATTAGCTGGTCATATGTTTGAATATTATATGGGTAGTGTAGGAGGAGAGAGGATGGGAGAAGTGGTTGGGTTACAGGCTATCCCGTAACTGTCGGCTGCTGTTGCTTGATTTTTCCACATTAATTGCCAGTGACAACCATGAGCGCCTCTCTTCCTTGCTGACACATCTGTGCCCAGAGCCAGTGTGGGGGCCTGGTTCCGATGGGGTGTTATTAAGCCGCACTGCCAGCCACGGATGAGATGGTAATGTCACTGAGAGCTGGTGCTTTGCAGATCAGCTCGCCGCATTCACTTTATGGGAGCGTGGGGATCTGGAGCTTGTTGAGTGATCGAATAACTTAAAGTCACCTTCTTTTTCCTGCCTCCCTGACTAAACATGCACCAAGCAGACACATGCAGACAGATTCTGTAGCTGGCCACATTCCAAACTACAACGCTACCTTTCCTGAAATACGAAAGTATTTAAAGGCAGATATTTCAGAAAATCCCCAAAAAGTAACAAGGGCACTTCTGATTAACCAAGCAGATGTATACCAAGGGATAACGCATGTGGTACACTTTCAGGAGCTCTGAGACCTGATAAAGCCAATAAAGAATTAATTTTGAAGATAAATAGCCTGCATGTATAATGACATTAGATGATTACTGTGGTTAGCTGCACTCAACGTGATTTTTTATTTCCTAATCCCAGTGAAATTCAAGCATATCTAGTATAGGTTTTCCATAATAAAAAATAAATTGAAAAAGTATATATTCTTTCTGCCTAATTTCCAAACTAATCAGTTTCATCACTGATTATTACAAGGTGCAGCTTAAAAAAAGAAATCTGTAATACAGCTGTTCTGAAACAAGAGGAAACCCATCTATAGGTGAAAAGGAAGATGGTCCCCAAGGGAAGCTAATTATATCACCTGTTCCTTGGGTTTATTATGGCAGGAGCCTGAAGCAAATGACACTTATTTTGATTTCATAAATAATAAATGGAGAATTTTCTTTCTTTCCTGGTGTTTTCATATTCATATTCAGACAACTCTGTGCCATTTCATGGAAGGATTCATGGAAATATGCAATTTCCAAGCATATAGTGTTGACTGGCAGAAGATAATGAGCTTGAATTTAATGGGTGTTGATATTAGTAAAAAAAAAAACTAAATATTTGCTGAGCATATACATCTTTTTTTCCTTACAGCCAGCTCCTGATAACACCAGAGACAAAAAAAGCTGGAAAGCAGGACAGATTCTTGGTGCAACAAAATTGCTTTAGGGTACAAAGAAAGACTGGGATTAACAAAATAAAAGGATTTCCCCTGGTGGATGGGAAAAATAAATCATGGCTGAAATCGTTCAGAAATTCCCAGGCCCGGCTGTGTAATGTATAACTGACCCTGAGCCTAACTGTCATAAGACTGGGCGCTTTCATAAGAACATGGTTTTCCTGGGGGATCATTTTAACAAGCTGTTACACATTCTCTGTCAATTTTTTATAGTTGCTGCTCTTTCAACATTCTGTTGTTTGCATTGCAGGTAACGTGACCTGTCTCGATGTGCGAACATGTCTCTAGCAGGTTAATGACCACGGCAGTGATTCAAAACCCATTTTTTGACCTTGTTACTCTGTCATAACTGGAGGATCACCTAACTCTAACTATAGCTATGGGTCATGTGACTCACCCTACTCATGGAATGACCTTCTATGGCTTATAATTCTTGAAAAGTGAAAAGTATTGTACTAACAGTGATGGTAACTGTCCATGGACTTTCTGTAACTATTATTGCTTGCTAATCATGTAATTTGTTTCATTTATGGCATTTTGGCACATGGTTTTGCAAGTGTATGTTATGTTATGTATGTGTATGAGTCTCTGCACAGGTTCTGGTGCATGTAAGTGTGATGTATGTGCATACAGACTGATTCAGTGGCGTCTGCCCCCTGAAGCAGTGGCACAAGAGCCACTTGTTGTAAACAGACATGTGGGGTTGCATGACGATGGGGCACAATGACGTCTCTTAGTAGCCTCTCCAGTGGAAAGGGGCTACTAAGGAGCCAGCAAATGGGGGGGGGGGGCACCGACACTCCAGAACACACTGGCCCTGTGTATTGCTAATGCAGTAGCTTAGATGGTGTTTCTATCCAAAGAGACTAGCAGATTTTGAGCGTTTGCCTGTTATTCAAGTCTGTATTTCGTACATGTCACGCTGGTATAAACACAAACAGCGTCTGAGATTTTTAATGGACAT
Source organism: Petrocephalus zakoni (assembly GCA_026774425.1). Lineage (NCBI taxonomy): Eukaryota > Metazoa > Chordata > Actinopteri > Osteoglossiformes > Mormyridae > Petrocephalus > Petrocephalus zakoni. The sequence goes on from JAODKN010000063.1 coordinate 13,394,492, forward strand.
CTAATGTGGCAGTTGAAGTTTAGCGTCTTGCTAGATTCTGATCCTTTGGATTCATGTTAAACTAACATTAGGCTCTATCAAAGCATGCATTTCTCCGAGGTCCAAAAGATTAATTTCCAGTGGTTTTAAGGGGCATTTTTAGTGGTGGACATTTTGAATTATTTAAATCTTGTACTGTGTTGCACAGCCTTCTACTTCATACGGATACCTGCTGATGGACATAGCCCGAACTGTGACGACTAACATCTTGTGGTGTATGTTTTGAAGTCAAGAAAAATGGATTGGAGATTGTCACATCATCTTAAGTAATTCACTGCCAATCATGCCAACAATTAACAACACTTGTAAGGGAAATGTTACCCAAATTTTGCATTTTAAATACTCAGAACACTTTGAGCTTCAATGTAATCATATTCATACAGTCTGCTGGAAACAGTACAATGTTTTTTTTCAATATTGTATGTGGTATGTGTGTATATATTTTAGGCTGTGAATCAATTAAAAAAATTTACGAATTAATCGCACAGTATCTGTGATTGATTGTGATTAATCACAACCACTATTAAAACTTGATGATTTTTAATTTCCAAATACTACTTGTAAGCAAGTAGAAGCTCAATTTCAATGTTTTTTAAAAAGGCTTGATGAACAGATAATTAGAAAACAAGGCAATGCATTATAAGCAGGGATATAAAACAATTTTTTTTCATCACACACCTTGGTGACTAATTGGCGTGTACCACATGTAAATATAATCATGTGTTCAACACATCGAAACACTATTTAATCCTGTACGTATGATCAATCTAATTGAAAACAAAATAAACCAGGTAACATCAGCTTCCCTGTGAAATGCTAACTGAATGTTTTGTTTTTAGGTCTGAAGTCTCCGATTCGGTACCACATGATGTCCTAAACTCTCACATTGTTTACAACTAGGAAGGAATATTATAGGTCTCAATTAAAATATATGCTCATACTATTATCCCATTTGGGTAACAAAATACTGCATGCAATAATGTGATCAAAGATATAATAACGTGTTATGACTTTTAAATTAATGCAATATATCAACATGATAAATTTCCTAGCCCTGATCCCATTACACTTCAGGTAGGTCTATTCCATATTGGACACAGAATCACTCAATTTAGATGTAGTATTAGGATTCCCGTGATTTATATGCCTTTTAACCACATTAACACATTATTAAAGAAATAAATAATTGCTGTCTTTCAATGTCTTGCCTTGCCAGGTTGAACAGAAAACCAAAAATCCTTTGAGAGACAAGTCATTCTCCGTAAATATCAAGATTTACCAGAGGTCTTTAGCAAGAAAAAGGTTATATACCTCCCTCTACACTGTCCCTCGAATTGTGCCATTGATCTGCATCCTGGAAACCCCCCCCCGGGTTTGGATTTATTCATTATCCATGCCCATGTCTCTAGCCATAGAAAATTATATTCAGGGGGCACTAAACCACAGCTTCATCCTTCCATCAACCTCATATGCTGCTGCCAGTTTCTTCTTTGTGGGAAAGAAAGATGTTGGTTTTCAATCTTGTGTTCATTATTATGGCTTGATTGACATAAAGGTTGAATACCATTACTCACTACCCCTGTTTCCTGCAGCCCTAGAACATCTTAAAGAGGCAAGGTGCTTCACAAAATTTGGTCTGCAAAATGCTTAAAACTTACAGCTGAATACTTAAAAGCAATAAGTGGAATACCACATTTCATACCAGTAGGGCACACTATGAATATTTTGTAATGCCTTACGGTCTTGTCAACGCAGCTACAGTTTTTCCGGCCTTCGTGATTACCTTTGGAAATTCACCATCATTTTTATTGTTATAACTTGGTTTTTTTCATCGGGTTTCCATGTCTGCTCCTATAGAAGCTAATATCAAACTGCCTTCTATTCAGTTCTAAACCTAATTTGCCAACTTTAATGAATGGTTTATGAAGTTCTGTTAAGTATTTATATAAGTACACCCTGTTAAAGGACCATTCCCATTCTCACTTCTGCTGGTTGACCTCCTCATGACCTCATTGTTCCCATCCTAGTATGCCTCCCATTATTACAATGCATGCACTTTGCTACTAGTTCTGGTCAGCCAGCTATTAAAACTGGTAGTAGAACACCCCGCTTTTCATCTCAGCCCACCCTGCCTTCCCCTTTCTACATGCTAGTCCTGCTTATGCAGCCATTGCGCTCCTTCATCTTTGACATCGACAGTTGCCTTTGCCGTAGTTGCATTTGTTGTAGTTCCTAGTTTTCCATGTAGGCCATTATCCGTTAGTGTGACTTATGTTTTTTTATTACTCAATTGTGCCCAGTTTGTACTCCATTGGTCAAAGCTTGCCAACTGACTCTGATTACTGGGCTTGCATTTTGTATCTCAATAATAGAACGCCACACCTGTATCTGAATCTCATGGAATCCTTCCATAAAGATGTATGATCACTCATATACATTTGTCATTTGTTTACGTTTTAGTAAACAGATGAATAGAATTATATACTTACACACATACATTAGGTCCACAGGTTTCCCAGTGAATAAGACCTTTTAGTGGCACATCACCCAGTTTGTCAAAGTCACATGTACTGACTGTGTCCAATCAAAGTCACCTCATCAACTGCTCTTTAGTCCACTGGAACCTCTACTATTACCCCACGGGCCATGGTCCCATGTAGCCATTGACTTTATCATAGATTTCCTGGGCTCAGGAATCGACTTTTATCCTTGTGGCTGTGAATAGGTTCTCAGAGGGATATTGGGTAGTTCCTTTGATAGGACCAGCCAGTACATTGGAAACTGCAGAGCTTCTGTCTCACCATGTCTTTTGGACACATGAGTTGTTGTTTGAGATCTAGGTCTGTAAGTTATGTCTCAGATCTACTCTACCTTTTACAAACTCTATGGTCTGGAGAGCCATCAGACATAACAGCAGCGTATGAATGGCAGCAGTACAGCAAGTAGGTGAGGTACCCACATGTGTCTACAGCAGTGTTTCCCATCACAGTCCTCAGGGAACACTGGACGGTCCACATTTTTGCTCCCTCCCAGCTTCCAGCCCATCAGGAACACCAAATACCTGGTACAGGTGTGCTGGGAGCTGAGAGGAAGCAAAAATGTGGACTGTCTGGTGTTTCCCGAGGACTGAGTTGGGAAATACTGGTCTACAGCATGCCATGTGATGACAGATGCAGAATGCAGACCATTGCTGACATACTGACCCCAGTACCCGAGCGGTCAGGAAGTCTGGATATCCATTCGAGATATCAGTTCCATGATTCCTTCTAAGAAGATAAACCCCCAATTCAGTGGCCTTTTCCCAATTGTTAGACAGATTAACCCTGTCCTATTGTCTCAAATTACCACCACAGCACAATACCAATCCTGCTATTCCCTGCTATTAAAACTGGTAGTAGAACACCC